>CM021100.1:636787772-637230954 GCA_007115665.2 Sequoiadendron giganteum
AACATCAGCACACTTCAAGGTACCTGCTGGCAAAATTTGAGTGAAATCGGAGAACTTACTATTTTTAGTAAGTCAGGGCACGACTATAAATAGCAGGTCTGCACCCGAGGTTGGCATCAGAGCGACACTCAAGTTATCAGGGCCAGGCGTTGCAAGTTTCAAGTCAAACAGAGCTACTGAAGTCAAAAAAATCAAGGACTTACTATAAATGGCAGGTGGCTATAAATAGCAGGTCAGGGCAGATAACTGGCAAAACGAGTCCACCAAGCAAAGGAGGTCACATGGTGTAAAATGCATGACAGACGGAGCTGTGGAGGTCAAAATAGCAGAGACTTACTAAAAATAGAATGTGAAGGCAAGCTAAAGAGTTCAAAATATTCTAAGTATAAAACAAAAGCTCCACCATCAGAAGGCGCCCTCAACTCAAAATGGAAGCATGCTAGTGGAAATGCGCCCACATCAAGGATGATAGCCTGAAAATTTTCTAAGTATGAAACAGAAGTAGCCACCCCTAAATGCGCCCTCAAGCAAGGATATCAAGCAAGAAAATATCTAAGGCATGGCAAATTCCTGGAGACCCCCCCAAATGCGCCCTATCTTGAAGAGATGGTGATAAAAAAAATTCTAAGGGATTGAAAACTGGAAGTTGACCCTCTCAAATGCGCCCAAGGTAAGCATGAGTCTTAGAAAGTTTTCTAAGTCTTGAAGAATGGAAGTGCATGGGTCAAAATGCGCCCAAGATGAGAAGCAAGAAGTTTGAAAAAGTTTCTAAGTTTAAAATGGAAGCTTGACCCTCCAAATGCGCCCAAGGTAAGTTGGGGTGTTTGAGAAAGTTTCTAAGGCACAAATGAAAGCTCCCTAGGCAAAATGCGCCCACTTCAAGCAGCCTATATGGAGACTTCAAAGAAACTTGTCTAAGGCAAGAAAACAAAAGCATGGAGTAGGAAATGCGCCCATGAAGTGAAGTGGTGTTATGAAAATCGCTAAGTGGTGAAAATTCCTCCCCACCCCTTCAAATGCGCCCACATATGGAAGTCAGCCAGGCAAAATGCGCCCAAAATTGGAAGTCTACAAGGTAAAATGCGCCCTCAAGCCCACATGTGGAAGAAGCCTAGATAAAACGCGCCAAGGTAAGGAAGGGAAATGTTAGAAGTTTCTAAGTGTTGGCGGGTTTCCCCACCACACATGTAATGCGTCCTCATGTGGAAGTAGACATGGTGATATGCGCCCAAGGCTACAAGGTAAAAAAAAAAATGTGGAGAAGGCAAGGATAAAATTGCCTAAGGCAAAATTGCTAGGACATGAAAAGATGAAGAAAATAGAAGTGGAAGACCTCAAATGCGCCCAAGGTAGAGTCAAGGAATTTAAAATTTTCCTAAGGCAAAATGTGAAACACGCCTGGAGGAGGTAATTTTTCTGAGTGCAAGGTGAGTTGTGCCCGTAAGCAGAAGGGAATTTTTTCAGGAAAATCAAGAAAATACTAAGGCGGGAAAAAAGGAGATTACAGGCATGGAATTCCTCCAAAATGAAAATGGAACAAACCTTAGTAATTTTTATTATTTTTCAAAAATAATAAAAATTAAACTTACCTCTTCGTCTAGATACACATGGAAATTATGATTTCTGAGGGGAAATTTCTTCTGGGTATTGGATATTTCTCACTGGGAGATGATTTGAGGTTCTTCCACACCTTGCTCGTGTTGTTTCGGCAGAGATTTCGGCCTGGCACCCGTTTAACAAATTTCCTAAGGCTCTGAGGGAGAAATTTTCTAAGGCATGGAAAAGGGAAAGCAGAGTAGGTCAAGTGCATTCAAGCTCAAGACGAGTGGAATTTTATCTAAGTCACCAAGCTCCTAAAATGAAGGTGGGCGAGGCAAGTGAATGAAATTGCTAAGACAGGAGGATGAAAACAACAAGATGGCATGCGCCCTAGCACAATGGGCCCATGATAAAAGTTTGCTAGAAAATGATGAATTTTATCAGACATCAAGTAGACCTTGGAAGTCAAAACGTGGGAATGAGGTAAGTAAAGTGAATTTAAATTATAAAGTGTTTTGATGCTCTTCTTTTGTTTTGCAGGATAAACGTTGAAGCCAAGGCGTGAGGACTTGATGGAGCTAGACAACGTTGCAACTTGGGAAAGAAGGAATGACAGTGAAGATTTGGCTAAGACACTAAGAACGTAATGCAAAAGAGGCAAATGAGCCCAAGACTGTGGGCTAGAGAAATGTGAAAGTCACAAAGAAGAAATGCATCCAAGAGTCAAAGCAACAGGAGGGCTGAATGTCAAATCCTTTCAATTTTATTATCTGCGGAGACGATCTTAGAGACTCTTTCACTCTCCTCCTAACGCAACAGAATTGGCAGAGAAGAACAGTGGGAACGTGTTTCTGGACGAGAATCTTCTAGAGGAAGAAAGTGGGCATTAATTGCAGATAATGGTTCCTGCAGAGGAGTGGAGAATATTCTGTGCATTCATTGCCCCACTCCTCTTTGTGGCGGTTTTTAGGGCAAGAACCCTAATTAGGGCATATGTGGCTCGATTTGAGCCCTTTATTGTAATTCAATCTAAGCCGTCCGTTGGACTGGGCCAACTATAAAAGGGGCATCCCCCCTCATTTGTAACTCAGTAGATGTTAGATCAGAGAGTAGAGAAGATAGAAGTTAGAATAGATAGAGAGTTAGCATAGATTGATAGCTTAGATTGAAGAAGAAGGAAAGTTTTCCCATTGAATTCTTTGTAAGAAGTTGTTGTGAACACTCTCATAATGAAAAGGGTTATCATTGCTTGTGGTTCCATCTTTTGTTTTGAGTAGCTAGCGAGGCTTCTTCGTCCTTCTAATTCATTTAGAGTCTTAAAGTAGACTTAAAGTAAAGTAGATTTCATTTCATGCAAGTAGTTGGTAGTTGTGGAATGTGGTGTTTAATTTGAGCAAACTTCGCTTATCCATACCACTAGCGGGCTCATTGATGGTGGGTTCGCCTTGCGTGGTCAACTGGAACATTATGAACTTAACTTCGATTACGGTTTATGTGTTGATATGCGTCGTTGTGACGGTCTCTGCATGGTGAATTGTAGTTTGAATATCTCTTGTCATCCCTTTGAAGATTGCACTGGTTCTGCGGAAGCTGTCCAAAGTGAGGCAAAGCAGAGCTTGGTTTTAAGTTGCAAGAATTGATCTTCGCGTTCCACATTTAGAATAGATGTTAGAATCTCCATCTTCACATCCTTTTACTTTCAGCATTATTCGGTTAGTTTAGGAACCCGAGCGTCATCGACAAATCTCCTGAAATTTGAGAATCCTTTCTTCTGAATGAGCAACTCACGTAAGTCCCCTTGAAATAACCAGCATATACACATCAATCAACTGAGTCTATTCGCACTAAAAGGAACCTTGGAGTTGAACGCATGAACTTTCACGCAATCTTAGCATGCCGAATACTTTGATCAAGAGGGAATAGAGTGTCTATTGGACAACTTTATTCTGTGTTGGTGTTGTCATAAAAAACACGTCAACACCACATACAACCCTTTTAGTGTTTGTGGAGTCTTGCGTGGACTAAGGGTCACTATGCTCATCGATATTGGAGCTACCTACAACTTCATTGGTGAGGGACTTGTGGCTAGAAGAGGTCTTAAAATTGAAGACTTTGAAGGATTCAACGTGATGGTTGCCGATGGTTTCACCATCCATTGCACAAGGAAGATTTCTCTATTGGTTCTCACTTTGGAAAGCCATGAAATGAAAGTTGTCTTCTATTTTGTCAGGACAGAAGACAGATGTGTCGGGAGTGCAATGGCTGCATTCCTTGGGAGAGATCGCACATAATTTTCAAACCATGGAATTCAAGTTCCAATTCAATCGGAAAAAAGTGGTGCTTCGTGGAATGACGAATGGCGTGCCTAGAGCTGTTTTAGCTAAGAAGATGGAGAGAATATTTTGTCTTGGGAAAATTGCATGGGCTGCCCAATGTTTGGTGACATTTGTACCCTCCAAGTGGCAAGAAGTCATATCATGTGGATGTCCAATCCCTTTTGAACAAGCATAATAAAGTTTTTTAGTGATATACTGTAATGTCCCCTTCTCAACAGTGACCTGGCAGTTGGCCGTTAGTCTATCTTGGTGACCCGTAGACTACTCAGGAGCAGAATTAGGGTTTCCTATCTTCTAGGAGGATGTTTCAGCTTGTGTTGGAGTGTGCTTTTGGAATCTTGGTGTTTGGTTGGCAGCTCTTTTCTGGGTTTCCAGAGAGCTTCGCAGTGATATATCTGGCATGTTGATCCGAGTTACTTCCGGAATTTACTATTTTTAGTAAATTCTATTTCTGGCGATGGTCTTGTTGGCTTCAGTGTTCTTGGCTTGCCTCATTAGCTGGTTCAGTTGGGTATCTGATTTAGCGCTTGGATGCAGTTCCAGAGAGATAAGTGTTTTAATTAAAATAATATCTTATTTTAATTATATTTTCCCTTGGTCTAAGCTTCACAACTTAATGTTATTTTTAAAAGGGGACTTTTTATGGGTTGGCGCCTCATCCAAAGAGTTAAGTGAATTGGTACCTTTTTCTATTAATGCTGACTTGGAAAAAGGTACGCCAAAAGTGAAGATGGTAATAAGTTAAAAGTGGCATGGGTTTTTACATTGGGAAAAGGGACGCCACTTCTTGAGTCAATGGTCAAACAGGGAATTAAGGCAACCCTTGAGTGGAGCGCACCTTCTGGAAGCTTCCAAGATGATCTTCAAAAGTTATTTAAAGGAGTGCTCTTCTTCATGTTTTTCATCTTACATTTTGAGTATTGTTATGTTGTTGGTTTGGTGCCAGGATTGCTTCGAGGGATGCATACCTCCTAGCTAGGCTTGACTTCTTGCTTGAAATACAACAACTAGTTGAGAGGTTGATTTTAGTGAGTTATTTTGCATTGTAGTTGAGTTTCTTATCATTTTAGTCACTTTTTGCAGTTGTTGTTCTGTCACAGCTGATCCATGTTTTTACTCATAAGTCTGAAAATAAAAAAATAGTGGTTCTAGGCATTTGGTCTATTTATTTCCTTGCTAGGGGCGACCCTTCCTGCAAATTTACAGATTTTAATATCCAGTTTTTATTTTTAAAATGCAAAATCGCCCCTTCTCTTGGTTCGTATCTTTCTGGACTTGCTTGGTTTTGCATGTCAAATGATTAGTGATCATTTGAGTCTGTTTTATGCTTTCATCTTGGGCACCTTCAGTATTAGAATATATTGCATTTGACTTCATGAAGTTCGGGCGTGTTTTGAAGGAGTTGTCTTCATTTTAGTGATTTTCTGTGTTGCTGATTCTGTAGTTTCAGTGCAGGTCTACATAACCAGATTAGTAAAAATGGGGTTTGGGAGTTGAGTTTGAGTCTTGGAAGTCTAGAAGAGTATAGGGAAGTCCTTTACAATTATTGCAGCATGATATATCTTCTAATCACATATGCTTGGCAGGCTCTCTATGTTATTGTAAGCTGAACAGTAGTACTGTTAGCAATTCTTCTATTTCTAATCTAACTCTTGTACTTTTCCCACGGCTGTGGAAGAGACTGACATGTTTCAGTCTTAGTTAGTTTCAATTTCTTGTATCACCCGCTGAAGAAGTGGAAGAGGTTGGCTTGCCACCTATTTGATTTCAGTAATGCATTGTTACATTGTGCTGATCGGCTAAGCCGTCATAAAATCATGGACCCACTGACCATATGGTTGCCCCTTCTCCCATCTCGGGTCTTAGGGCACATTCTTGGTTAGAGCTATCAATTCTACCAGTTTTTCAGTATTGCTAAAGACCCCCTTCGAGTATGCTCTCACTTTGCCCATACTGGGATCTGGGTTGATTAGAAAGTCAAGGGTTCCTTTCAGCTGGTTTATGATTACACTAACGCTAATGGGTGTACTTAGCTATGTAACAAAATGAAAAAATTGGTTAGGATATTTCAGTGGTATCAGAGCTATGATTCTGCCAGCCTGTGGTCTAGTGAATTCAGTTTCCGATGAGTAACAGAGTCCGCAGATACTACACCAGAAGTCAGGCGGGAAATCCGCCATATTAGTTTCCGCATACACCAGAGGTAGATACTTTTTCTGAGGTACTCAGAGAAATAGGGCACACAGTTGATAGAGGTAAAGTAGTTGTAGAGATGGCAGAGATTAACCAACAACCCATGGATGATAGAGGTGATAGAATGGAGAAGAAGTTTGACGGGATGATTGACATGCTGGGGCGCTTACTTGCCAAAATGGATCAGCAAGCTGCAAACAATTCCCCCCTTAATCAAAACAACTCCAACGGTGAACACAGTGGAGTCAATGGGAACAATGCTAGTGGGAGAGACAAAACCATTGGACAACATGATGCCAAGTCTAGAGGATTAGCCTCTAGGCCCCTTTTTCCCACATTCACTCAAAGAGAAGAAACCCAAGTTGAAGCTGCAATGAATTATGCTGATAACGCCAGACAGGCTTTCTTGGAGTATGACTCTCTCCTTCCTGGTCTTAAGGAGCTGTGGTCTTTTGACCAATTCATTAATTAGAGGAACCGGAGAAATGGTGGAAGAAATGAATTCAGAGGTCCTATGGGTCCTAGAACGGATTACCAACAAGCTCTCGGGAAGGTGTCCTTGGCCCACTTCGATGGAAGTGATGCATGCGCAGCTAGAGCATGGGTGCAAAAACTGGATAATTACTTACCCTTGAGACTTATGGCGGAAGAAGACGCAATCAAATTTGCCACCCTACACTTGGAAGGTGCTGCCCATGAGTGGTGGTATCATGGTTTGGTCACCCTTGGCCACAACCTAATCAGAACATATGGAGAGTTCACTGACAAGCTGATTGACAGATTTGACACTAAGGATCTTGAGGTGGAATTCAGGGAGCTTGCTCAACTCAAACAACATGGTTCCTTGGAATCATACATTGGGGATTTCCAAAGGCTTTCTGTGATGGTGCCCAACATCACTGAAAGAAGATTAGTGGTGTTGTTTTCAGAAGGTTTAATGGAGCCCTTGAAAGTATGGGTAAAGGCTTTTGACCCACCCAGTCTTGAAGAGTCTATCAAAAAGGCTAGAAACATGGAGTTGTCCGCACCTAGGCCAAAATTTCCATCCAAGCCCTTTCCCCATAGACAAGACAAAAGGCCACCTCCAAATCAGCACAAGAAATTTCCTCCTCGATTGGACGATGATGCTAGAGAGAAGCTAAGGAAAGAAGGGAAGTGTTACACATGCAAAAAACCTTGGACAAGGGGGCATAGATGCTATGGAAGAGGCCATTCTAACCATATGGAGGCCTATTCTGATTATGGATCAGAATTTGATCACATGGAGCAGCATTCAGAGTTAGCCGAAAGTGATGAAGAACGTGAGCTCGAGGAGATTGAGGAGGAACCAGGGGGTGAGGGCACCTTTGCCCAACTGTCAAGTTTCCAAAAGAACGAGTCCTTCAAGCTTCGTAGCTCGATTGGGAAGCATCGTGTGATTGTTTTGATTGATACTGGAGCAACACACACTTTCATTGATGAGGGATTAGTTGCAAAGAAGAACCTCAAGACGGAAGAATTTGAAGGCTTCAAAGTGATGGTCGTTGATGGTTTCCACATTGCTTGCACTCACAAAGTTACCAACATGTCCTTACAGTTAGGTAACCATGAAGTCAAAGACGACTTCTATGTTGTTAACATTGGAGATATTGATGCAGTTCTTGGCATTCAATGGCTGCGATCTCTTGGAGAGATCTCCCTGAATCTGCAAACCACGGAACTTAAATTTCAATCCGATGGGAAGAAAGTAGTGCTAAGAGGGATGTCAAATGGAGGTCCTCGGATTGTCTCTTTCAAAAGGATGGAAAGGTTGATCTGATATGATGCAGTTGAGTGGGCTGTGGAATGTATGATTCTTCCAGCTAGCCCAGTTGAAACAAAGATGGAATATCCGCCAGATATTCAATCCGTGCTTACAAAGAAAAGTAAAGTGTTTGCTGATTTACCACCAGGGCCACCTCCAGATAGAGGGTTTGAGCATGTCATTGAGCAGAAGGAAGGAGCTAAACCGGTAATCACAACACCATACCGATATCCTAAGAAACAAAAGGATGAAATCGAGAAAAACATAAGGGAGCTTTTGGAGATGGGCTTCATTCGCCCAAGTAAAAGTCCCTTCACCTCAGCAGTGGTTCTTGTGAAGAAGAAGGATGGCACCATCCGCATGTGTGTGGATTATCGTGCCTTGAACCAAAGCACCATCAAGAATTGGTATCCCATTCCCCGAATCGATGAACTCATTGATGAGCTGCACGGTGCTAAGTTTTTCTCAAAGATTGACTTAAGGTCAGGATACTATCAGATTCGAATGAGGGGATCAGATGTTGAGAAGACAACATTTAGGTGCCACTATGGTCACTTCGAATTCTTAGTTATGCCATTTGGGCTAACTAATGCTCCGACCACTTTCCAATCTTGCATGAACAGAACTTTCCAGAGACAGTTGAGGAAGTTTGTGTTGGTATTCTTTGATGACATCCTCGTTTACAACAAGACGTGGGAAGAACACCTCAAGCACTTGGAGGAAGTGCTTAGTATCTTGGAGACAGAAAGTTTCTTTGCAAAAGAATCAAAGTGTGAGTTTGGTATGGGAGAGCTACTCTACTTGGGCCACATCATCAGTGCAGAGGGAGTCAGAGTTGATCCAGAAAAGATTAGGGCTATCGTGGATTGGCCAACCCCGGAAACTCTAACCCATTTGAGAGGATTCTTGGGTCTATGTGGTTTTTACAGAAGATTTGTGAAGGGTTATTCACAAAGTGCTGCTCCTCTTATAGATCTAACCAAAAAGGGGGCATTCTTGTGGATAGAAAAGGTACATGTTGTCTTTGATAAATTCAAGAGGATCATGAGCTCTTGTCCGATTTTGGCTATACCGGATTTCTCCAAACCTTTTGAGCTGCAATGCGATGCTTCGGGAGAAGGAGTTGGTGCTGTTTTGATCATAGTTACAAGACTCGGACTCGGCAAGCCGATTTTTGACTCGGACTCGGACTCGGAGCCTAGACTCGCCCAAGACTCGGCAAATAGAAAAACCCTTGAAATTTAGAGATTTTTAAGGATTTAAAGCTTGTTTCATGCACCCTTTAGTGAATAAACCTCAAATACACAATAACATCATGAAATAGAAACTACTATGATCCTATACACAAACATATATCGATCACATAAGTATAAACGCAAATTTTAGCTGAAGGAAATAACACATTCAGATATATAAATATTGTCAAATGTATACAAAACTCATGGAATATGAAATCCATGGCATCAAAACAAATATCAAAACTAAAAAAATAAGTCTATGGCTCAAAAGAGCTTGCATTACTCATCCCAATATCACGACAAGTCATGCGCTAGTGTCTAAGTTAGGTCCTAGATGATGATGTAGCCATGATATTTGCTTGTGTCTCAATGATTGGTGTGTATATTCAAGTGAGGATTTTATTATTAAAATTTTATTGAAGCCTTCAAGACTGCATGTTTTGTTGTCTAATGTATGAATTTTGAAACAAGATAATCCTTGATTATGGCTTTGACTGTGAAAGATGCAAAAATTCGCAACAGGGGATATGTATTTTGTAGGTTTTTATGATCATGATTCATCATTGGCCTATAACATGCTTAGACCTATAGTTTGATGAGGGTTTGGGGGAAACGCCCCAACGGGGTTTGGGGGCAGTGCCCCTTGTGGGGGTCAGGGGGCGGCGCCCCCAGCAGGGTTGAGGGGCAGCGCCCCTTGCAGGGTCCCGGGACAGCGCCTTGGGCGCGCTCCCTGTCGCGATACAGGGCGGGGTCGAGGGGTGGAGCCCCCGCCACCAAGCCCAAATGAAGACCTTCAAAACCACACAAACCTTCATGGCGCACACGATTTAATTAAAAAATTTGAAAAAAAAAGATTGCAATTTAAAAAAAAAAAATTTAATCAAAATGGCCGAGTTTGGGGCATGAGACTTGACAAGTCCGGCGAGTCCGGCGAGTCTCGGCGAGTACTCGGCAGCCGAGTCTCTGGGACTCGTTTAGGGTCACCCGCCTCGGGACTCGCGAGTACTCGCCGAGTTTGGGCGAGTCTTGTAACACTGGTTTTGATGCAAGAAAAGCACCCCATTGTGTTCGAAAGCAGAAAATTAAGAGGCATTGAGAGAATCTACTCAATTTATGACAAGGAAATGCTTGCAATCATGCATGCAGTAGCCAAGTTCAGACAATACTTGGTGGGGAGTAAGTTTGTTGTCTAGATTGATCACAACAGTCTCAAAACACTTCATGCATCAGAAGGACTTGAACGAAAGACAGCAGAAGTGGGTGAGTAAGCTACAGGCTTATGATTTCGACATTGAGTATGTCAAGGGGAAGAATAATGTGGTGGCAAATGCCTTGTCACAAAGGCCACCTTTGAGCTCATTATGCGAGCTTATAGCTGATTGGAGAGAGTTGTTGCTTGCTGATTATGCCAAAAATTAGTTTGCAACCAGCATTATTGAAGGTACTTGTTAGGATGAAAAGTACAAAGTGGTTGATGGGTTGATACATTACAAGGATAGGGTCTTTTTGGTACCCGAATCTAAGCTCAAAAAGAAGGTTTTGCAAACTTTTCATGACATTCTACTTGCTGTTCACCAAGGTTATTTTAAGACTTACCGGCAGATCCGTGAAAGATTCACATGGAAGGGGTTGAAGAATGAGGTTTTGAACTACATCAAGGAATGCCATACTTGCCAAATGAACAAGAATGAGCACACATACCCTGCTGGACTATTGCAGCCCCTACCCATTCCCAATAAAAAATGGGAAAGCATCTCTATGGACTTCATCATGGGGTTGCCTAAGACACAAGGGAAGGATTGCATCTTCGTGGTAGTAGACAGATTAACAAAGTTTGCTCATTTCTTCGCTATCACCAGTTCATTTACAGCAGCTCAAGTGGTTGAGTTGTTCTTTCATGAGGTGTTCAAGTTGCACGGTTTACCAAAGAACATTGTGAGTGATAGGGACAGCAAGTTCCTAAGCACTTTTTGGCAGGAAATTTTCCGGATGAGTGGTACGGTACTTACTCCGAGTACCAGTTATCACCTCCAAACCAATGGTCAAACATAAATTGTGAACAAGTGGTTAGAGGGTTATCTCCGGAACTATGTTTCAGAACAGCAAAAGGCTTGGGTCAAATGGCTTCATTTGGGGGAATACTGCTACAATTCATCCTATCACATGTTCATTAGGATGTCTATGGTTATGAGGCTATTAGTTTTGTAGATTTGGTGTTTGGGGATAGCAAGGCACTACAAGCCAAAGATATGTTGCAGCAAAGTCAGGATATTCTGAAATCATTGAGGAACAACATTCAGATTGCACAGAATCAGTAGAAATTGTACGCTGATCAGCGGCGTGTTGAGCGCTCCTTCGAGGTTGGAGACATGGTTTACCTTCGCCTTCAGCCTTACAGACAGTCTACTCTCAAGGAGAGTGGGGTTGAGAAGCTGAAACCCCGTTTCTATGGGCCTTTCAGAGTTATCAAAAAGGTGGGTGCAGTAGCCTATGAGTTAGAATTACCGAGTTAGGGAAATTGAAGGATGATAGGTATATATTGGCTAATGAACTCATGCTATAAAAGGATAGTTTTTTTGGTGCCCAAATCTAAAATGAAAAGTAAGATTTTAAGGGCTGTCCATGATATTCCTTTGGCTAGCCATTTGGGGCATTTCAAAACAAAAGAGCAGATTAGGGAAAGGTTGTCATGGAAAGGATTGAAGGATGATGTCCTTATACACATCAGAGAGTGTTTAGTTGGTCAACAAAACAAGACGGATCAAACATTTACAATTGGGTTGCTGCAGCCCCTACCTAATTCAAATCACAAATGAGAAAGTATTTCAATGGATTTCATCATGAGACTCCCTAAAGTGCAAGGTAAGGATTGTATTTATGTTGTAGTGGATAGATTCATGAAGTATGCACATTTCTTCAGATTTCAGAGAACCTCAAGTTGCTGATTTGTTTTTCAAAGAAGTGTTTAAGCTCCATGGGCTGCCTAAGAATATCATGAGTGATAGAAGCAGATGGTTTCTAATCTTGTTTTGGCAAGAGCTCTTTCACTTGACATGATTTGAGCTTACTTCTAGCACTAGCTACCACACCCAAACATATGGGTAAACTGAAATTGTAAACAAGTGGGTGGAAGGCTATTTGAGGAATTATGTTGTCTATCATTGGAAGGCATGGGTCAAATGGCTCCAATTGGGGGAGCACTATTACAACACTACTGATCACATGCTTATTGGGATGTCACCATTTTTGGCTTCGTATGGATACAAAGCTCAATCTTTTGTGGACCTTGTTATTTTTGATAGTAGGGTCTTGATGGCAAGTGACTTGGTGAATCAAAGCCAAGATATCTTAAAAACACTCGAGAACAATCTTCGAAAAGCACAAAAAATAAATAAATTGTATGCAGTCGAGCACTGTGTGGAGATAACTTTAAGGTTGGAGATATGGTGTTTTTGAAATTGCAGCTATACAAGCAATCGTCTCTCAAAGCTAGTGGATTTGGAAAGCTTAAGCCTTGTTTTTACAGGTCTTACAAAGTTTTGAAGAGGATTGGTAAAGTTGCCTATGAATTGGAGTTGATAAAAGGGAGTAGAATCCATAATGTGTTCCACATTTCTTGCCTCTAAAGGGCACTTGGGCAACATATTGTTCCTTTAGTAGATTTACCTCCACTTGATGAGGAGGACAAATTGTGTTAGTTTCTAAAGAAAACATGGACGTGAGGGAGAGGAAGTTGAGAAACAGATGCATAACCGAATGCTTGGTTTGCTAAAAGAGTCTGTAATGTCCCTTACCCGGTTTGCCCTAAAATTCGCTTGTAGATTAGGTTTAAGGTTTCTTCTTTTCCAAATGAATGTTCTCCTAATGCAATAACCCTAGATTGGAATCCTGTATTCACCATATTAACAACATATTTGTTAGCATTAATATCTAGATATCCAAAATATAAGCATAATCACAAAAGTAATAATGAAGACAGAAGAGGAGTGGCATGGGTAGATCCTCCCGAAGCTATCCATCTAAGCCCAAGGGCACAAGCATCCCCTCAGGACAACCCACCCCTTGGCTCCGAGCTGAACATCCAAACTAAGACTATTCCATCCTTGGAGTGGCGTGCTTAGTGGAAACACTAGTACTTGCTTTCTCTACCCACGTCATCACCTCGAAAGACACTTAACTTATTGGGGACAGTAGGGGGAGCGGATAAGTGGCCCGGGCCTACCACCCCTCCATGGCCACAACGGATCTTGAGTGGGACCCCCACCCCTACATGGCCCACCCATGCCTTGGGACTGGGTGGACTATGAGTGGAATTTCCACTCCTCCAGGGCCCATCCTTGCCTTGGGTTCCGGTGGCGGACTTAAGTGGGGTTTTTAGGCACCACTTCCCTCGCACCCTTCCTCCCAATAAGCTTACAAACACAAAGAAGACAATCTTTTAGCAATCAAATACATTTGCATTTATTACTGATTCTTTAAGTCAATATCAACATCATTATCATCATGATAATACTAAAGAAATCATTACACCAATAATCATATTAGCACTATCTGTTTCTTATATTCAAAATATGCTAAATATTATTGCTAAGTGAGTACATCACCTGATCTATTGTCTTCCCATATCTCTTTATTCCTTAATCGCCTTCCTTCTATCTTACATTTGATTGATCATAGGATAAAAACATATATAAAATTATAAATAAATATTAATCCATTCATTATTATATTAAAATTGTAATTACTTATAAGACTCAATAATTGCTGCAAGCATCATTATTGTATATTCACAAGTGATTCACATACCTACTTACCCATACATACAATATATGTATGTATCATCATTTCTAATTGACTTCAATTTGTAAGTATATATATATTTCTATATGAATATGTATACATCATTATTCCTAATAAATATTTATATATCATTATTGTAAATAATATATTAATATATATATATATATATATATATATATATGTTAAACTTGCTGCTCAATGTATTATTCCTTCATTCCATATTCCTATTGCCCCCTCCATTGCTTGCTAACATTCTTCCTTTAATATCCCCCACTAGACCAAATGGCACGTCTCTTTCTTCAAGGTCATGTCTCTTTATATTAATCGCATGTCTTGTTATCCATATTAATTGCTAGTTTCTCCCTATTAATCAATGCACATTCAACTATGATAAATTAGGTATAATCATTGTTTTCATACTTCTTGTGTCAAGGAGGGTTGACCGATGCTTTAGAATGCATTGCTTCCCTCTCATAATTGTTGCTAATGATCAGTAAGTTGCTGACTTGTGAGAATTAATGATGCCTTGTTTTTATTGCTGCTGTGTATATTTTATATCAACATTTTATTATATGTTTATTATTAAAATATATTTATTATTATTATTATTTTTATATACATTTTAATATTTATAGTATTATATTATGATGATTATTGTTATAATAATATTTAAATTGCTAGTATTTATTTGGTTAATATTTATAATATTATATTATGATTATAACTATAGTAATATTAAGTTGTTAATATTTGTAAATACGTAATTTGTCACTTATTTTATTTATTTGCATCTCAAAATTTAGTTGTTTTAATGTTCTATTTTGGGGACATGACGAGGTCTCTTTGTGGAAGATGCAACATGGGAAGGATTGCAAATTTTGGAGCATCCTAACTTGCAGTTGCTTGAGAACAAAGCAATTTCGGGCAAGGTGGATTACAATGTCCCCTTTTTGGCCCTAGGTGCGCAACATGGTCCTTTAGTCTATTTTCTAATGTCTTGTAGGTTTAACGGTTTAGGTTAGGTAAACTATTTTAATAATAACTAAAGTCAATCTTAGTGTTATTTTTTGTTAATATTGTAAAAGCTTACTTTCTTCGTTATTTCTTGGCTGCTTGAATGGGGCACAATAAGGCATTATGTAACTTAGTTATATTTTAATTAGTTTTGGGTAGAGTTACTATAATTAATTTAAAATTAGATTTTGGGGAGGGAAAAAGTAAATATTTTAATTCTTTGGGAGTCTCTATAAAAAGGTTTGAGGGCTCATTTACAACTCTTGCCCTAGGATAAAACCCCCATTGCAAATGGGATTGAGTCCAAAAACCCTCCATTCTAAAGGAGAAATTCCATGTTGGGATTTCCATTGTGCCGATTTGCATTGTGTTTATAGTTTGCTATTGGTGTGAAAATTTTAGTTTTATGTGTGGTGATTTATTTCAAAAATAAATAAATATAAGTGTGCCATTCCAGTTTCTTGTGTTGTGTAATATTTTCAGTTTATGGTTGAAGTTCCGGAGTTATTGTGAAGTATTTTTATATTGCAGTGTGTAGTTCAGATCTACAAGTAATGAGCATGTTATTAATTGCTGCAATGTTTAATATTTAAATTGTAAGTATATTGTAGCTTTACCTAGTATCCTAGCTCAACTGCCCAGCTTAAAGTGGAAATTAATTTGTTTGTGGGGTCTAAGCCAATACTCCATGTTGACCGCTCACTATAAGATGCCATACAAGTAAAGATGAGGGGCCTGGGGTTAAAAAAGGTAAATTGTACCATTTTGGAGAGGAAAGTGGGTGATGTGCCATGCTAAAAGGGGAGTTGTACCATCTTAGGACTCCTCAATTTGTGATTTCAGCTGTAATAATAGATTTTCACTACACGTTTTTTTAGGGCCGTACAACAGCAAGGTCAGCAAATTACCATTTCAGTCACACATATTGTTATAAAATATAGTTAATAACATCTCTTTAAATCTGTTGATTGGGATTATATTCAAGTGGAATTTTCAAGTAACAAATATGAAGACTGTACAGTAAGAGTTTCAGCTGGTTATATATTGTTATCTCTGTGTGGTTTACTGCCGTTTGCAATTATGTATCGTTTGTATTAATCCAGAAGGTCTTCCACTGGATTCTCTTCATTTTTAGTACTTGTTTTGTAATTAACAATTGGATGGCATATTCGCCAAGCGTTTGCATACATTCTTCTCTATTTTGGTGCAAATGGGAAGGGGATGATAGAATTGACCATTTTGGCATTGACATATTTCTGCTTATTATCTACTAGTGTGGTATGATTGAAATTTGCATATCATTTATCTGCCATTTTGGCATTGATTGATTCTATGGTGTGAGATTATTGTAGTTTGGTTGGCAAGCCACCGATAAGTTGTTGATTACATTTATTGTCCTCATTCTAGTCTCTGTATGCTTTCACCTTGCCCACATTTGGTAATTTGGTGATTAGAAAGAGCTAGGATTTGAGTTGATTGTAAGTTTTTTTCAGAAACTCGACATTACAAATAATAATTATAAGGTAGATATACCTCCTTTTAAAAGATTGTTTGAGAAGGCATGATATGATCATTTGAGAATCTAGTTTTATCTGTGCATGAGAATGAGCCCCTGTGACACTTTGTGAATGAAGTTGTGCAGACTGATGAGATTCAAATATACTGTGGAAGATAGATTTTTTGAACAAAAGAATGATTTAAGTTTAATGGCTTCTGAAAATAACAGTGTTTATTTTGTTTGCATCAATGTTTTAGGTCACACTTTTTGGTCCAATATTAGGATGAAAGAATAAAATATGATGAATTGCAGATTTAGCACAATAAAAAGACCAAGATGCCAAGGAGGGAATGAGAACTAGGGAGGTACACTACCTAAGACACCTAGGCGAGAGGAAAAGAGTAAAATAAGAGAAGATAATGAAGAAACTAATAATATAAGCTGTGATATAATAAACATAATATGATGTAATGTGATAGGCAGAATGTTATGATGATTGAAAGAAAAAGAGGGAGTGGTGATGAGAAACATCTATTGAAAGGGTAAGGACAAAAACTGGGTTTGGAGGGATTGGAAATAAAAGTAAATGGAGGGTTAAAACAAGAGAGAAATGAGGAAAACACATTGTCACAAACAAGAACTGAGAATGTGAAAGCGAGAAGGTTTGGGAAGTTTTTGCGGGGGAAGGAGGGGGGAAGGAATCATTACAATTGTTATAACCATGAGGTCAGAAGAAAATGCTAAGAAATGAGAGAGAAAAGAAGATAAAGAGGGTTCCACTGAAAAATTAGGAAGGGGTGAGGAGGTTGTTAGAATTTCTACCTTGAGTTGCTTAGCAAGTATTCACAGTGGTGGTACATCAGTGACATCAGCAAAGAGACCAACATGGAGAGGATGCAGCACTAGTCTTCTTTGAGATTAGTGTCCTGTTATGTAAGAGAGGGCGTGTGCATGCCCCCAGGGCCAGCATGGATGTGGTAGCCTTATCCTCTTCAAAAATTAGAATGCTTTGTTTGCATGGGTAGGGCAGACTTTCCAAGACACGATGTTGGTAGGACAATTTCCATTATGTTGATATCTTGATTGGAGGGATTCGGTTAAGGAGTGTAACTCCTCCTTTGCATTGCATGTATGTTTTTTCTTTGGCTCTTCTTGGAATGTTGTCTATTGCATGAATGGTTTGCTTTTAGCTTTTTCTTCAAAATTAAAGGTCTAAGTGTAGATTAGCACCCAGTTTAGAATTATAATTTTCAAGCTTTCTTTCATTTATAGAAGAAAGGCAGGGGTCTGTTTGTAGATTTATTCCAGTTTTGAGCTAGTGCATTTTATTTCTTCTCAGCTTTAATGTAAAACTAAAAACAGTTCCAGGTTTGAGAGTCCAATACTGTTTATTCTCTGTTCATATTTTCAGCAGCATGTGTTTGTAGATTAGCATATTGAGAGTTTATTGTTTTGATTGAACTTTTCGTATTTTAAGCTACCTAGTTTGGGGTTTAAATTTTCTGACTGCAGAATCTGCTTACCATGGTCTGAAATTTAACAGAGTTTACATCATGTTGAGTTTATTATTGGTTGCTGAGAGTACCTCAGATCCCATCCCTCAAAGAAATAAAATGATATTAAATAAATCAGCTGCACTGCCTCCAAGAACATTTAAAAAATATAGGATATTTTGTTTGTTACAATACCTTACTTAAAAAAATAAACAATATATGTGAGATTGTTTGCTCATTGTATGTATGGTGAGGCTTTCCAATATAAGTAAATAGTTGGGTTGTTATGGTTGAAGTTAGTCGGAGAAGAAAAGATGGTGGAAAATGAAACCAATACAAAAAATCAGTTTGAGCTGCAATCAGAAGTTTTTTAAAAACATCTTCCAGAAGTAGCAAAGGTAAAGACAGCGGTTGATAACATGGAGCATCAGCACAGGCTATTATTGCAAGTTTAGAATCCATACAAATTACAAGGCATATGAGAATTTGGTTCCAAATTGAAGATGGTATTGGATAACTGACTAATTTATTGTGTTAGATAATGAAGACATGAAATCAAAGATGGAGATTGAAAAAATTGAAAAACCCACCCAAGGGATTATTCTATTTTGAGCTGCCATGTCTAGATCCTTATCACTGTGTCATATCTTAATCTAGTAAGCTAAGGGTTGGATTCATTAATTTCAAAGTGTCAAGGCTCACAGAACTCCAAGCCAAGCAAGGATGAGAAAATTCCAGAAGGTACAGCCAAATTGTTTCTCAATGAGGCATAGCCTGGTATAGAGCCTCAACCTGATCAGCTGAGTGAGGCATTGAAATCTCTAAATAAGCTAGCCATGGCCGTTCAGGGCCAGCTGCAGTCTGGAAAACAATCTGTTGCCCCAGGGGAGTCACAAATTAATGAAGAAGAGTCCGTCTCATTCTTTTGGAGGGGACTGTGTAGGCAGCATATGTGGTGCTTGTATTTAACTATTGTTAGCACCAAGTAACCAGTATTAATTAAGCTTCTGAAACATATATGTTTAAGTTAATTATTATCGTTTTGAAAAGGAGTCCTCCAAAGTTGCAGCTTTTATTATAGCCTTTGACTTTTTTATCTACACTCTTTTGGTAATAGAAACTTATCTTTTGCTGGCTATACATTGCTGTTTTTGCATTCATGACAGATTGATCATTGCTGTTATATTCTGCTGTACTTTCCCAACTATTAGTGTAAGCCGTCAATGTCTTTAGTTGTAGTCAGCCGTAGCATAGTCGCCGTAGTCAGCTAGTTGTTTATGTTTAATAAAACTATAGTTGTAGAATGAATAATTAATGTAATAAATGTCATGTGTACTCGGGTAACTAAGTCTCAATTAGTTGTTATGAAATGTCGTGACGGTTGGTTGCTCAAGCACCACCAAGGGTTATATGTATTGAGTTCTTGTAGTCGGGGATATATTATGATTGGTATTGTTGACATCCGTATGATTTTACATGTTAATATTCACTGAAGATGAATGGAAGCTTTCCATAATTCAAGCATTGATGTTCTCAAATATGTTATGCTTTTCTATGTTCTGTGCGTAATCTAGTTTACTTTTGAAGTATGTTGGAATACACCCAGTGAAGTAAACATTTGGCGCTGTTGCCTAAGCGGACTAGGGAATCAATCGTCATTATGATGGCAACGTAATGGGTTGACCGATAGAGGAGCCTGTGGAAACTAATGAAGAAAGAGAGGACGAGTTGACACAAGATTTGGTAAATCTGTGGAATATATCACTAAGAGATCACGTACGGAGGGAAGCCCTCAGGCGAGAGATCCTTGAGGCAGTTATCTGGGACAGACTGGAAGTGAACGACGAGGTTGATTAGCTTCTCAACCGTCTGCCAAGATTGCTGGCCCACCTCTTCATCATGCTATAGGACCTTCGGGCAGAGGATCAGGAACGCCGAAGGCGACAAATATTGCAGCGGTACAAAGAACGAACCAAGCGGGAAGAGGAAGAACGAGATACCAGCCAAAGATGTACTCCCGGTAACCAACAATGATTGCGTGAACAACCTGTATTGCCTGTACGACCAAACAAAGACAAGAACCGAATACCAATCAGGCGCGAAACTGAGGAGGAGAGGGTTGGACGATCACTCAGACTACAGGAGCAAGAAAACTGGCGACGAAGACTAAGGCAAGTTGATAAAGAACTGAATGAAGATCTAATTGAAATAAACCAAAGTATAAAAAGAGCAAATGATAATCTTGAGGAAATAGACCAATCCATCAGTAGAGCACATCAAAATTTTGTGAAGGGGAGGGACAAAGGACCCTTCATCACTCTGTATGTAGAAAGGTACAAAATTACTGAAAATGAACATGAATTAACTGAAGAACTTGATAGTAGCATCCAATGCATTCGGTAGTTGTCCATATCGGACGACGACGAAGGGCTGAGGACTAGAAGATCTGAGCTCAAGACCCTAGGGCCAAGGGAGTACCAAAGTGAACCCTAGGAGACTCAAGGTGTCGAGGACGCTGACAAAAGACGTGGGAGAGACTCGTATGTGGCCGAGAGTGCAAGTGACGCACCAGAACTAGCGGGAAAACCACTTTAGTTAGGTCCAATACACAAGGAGGGTATCGGGGCAAGATGGTGACTCTGCCAGGCGATCGACAAAAACTGCCAAAGTTTACGGGGAATGGGTCAGAAGATCTAGTGAGGCATTGTAAAACATAATTTGGATAGCCAACGGCCAGGACAATCCAGATCACTGGCTGAAAGCATTTCCAGCAACACTGAGAGATAGTGCCATTGACTGGTACTCAGAATTGGACCAAACACAGAGGGTATCATGGAGACTACTAAAGCAAGCATTCCAAAATGAGTTCAAACTCTTGAGGGATGACAGTGAGATTGTAGCAGAAATTTACAACACGAAGCAAGGGAAGCACGAGGGTGTGCCTACCTATAACCGAAGACTTAAAGATTTGCTGGGTAAACTGGAGGCACAACCAGCCAACGGGCTAAAGAAAAGGTGGTTCATCGAGGGCTTACTTCCGTCATTAAGAAAGAAAATGAAAGTCGTACCTCTGTCCTTGTACACGAAAGCATAGAATTAGGCGTTCGATATAGAAAGCGAAAATAAAACATCCCGAGGGAAAAAGAAGACGAATGACGAGGAGAGTACGGACAATAGTGACAGAGAGTCAAAGATGGTGCAAGCACTCTGGAAGAACATGCTAAGGATGATGCAAGAATTAAAGGCTGACAAGGAGAGTACGAAGGAGGCTAGGGAACTATGGTGTATGGACTGCAATGGAGAAGGTCACACAAAGGCAAATTGCCCGAAGAAGTTGTTCTGTGATATCTGCCAAGTGATGGGACATTTCGTCAAGGAATGCCCATACAACTTAAAAGCCAGAAGTGCACAAGTACTCTTTGCTCAGGGTGAAACGTCGACATTGCCAAATAGTCCATCAAAATACCAGAACACTTCCAATGCATCCCTTGGAGGGTACCGAAATAATCGAAGGAGCAACAATAGTACCTCGCAGAGCAAGATATAGTATGATGCAAAAGGAAGGCCCATGATCCAATGTAGGAAGTGCAACGAATGGGTTCACTTCGCTAGGGATTGCCAAAATGGCTAAGGTTCGGGAGGAAGATTGTGTAAGTGGTGTGGACCAGGCGACCATGAAGATAATAAATGCCCCAAGCAGAAGGGTATCCATATGCTGATAAAACAAAGGATGAAGGAAGCAAAAGCCGAAGTGGAATTGGTGATGGTGAAGGAGAACAAAATGCCTCTAGAGAAACCAGGAACCTCTCGACGGTCGGAGGCAATAGGTTCAACGTACAGCATAAACAAAGTAGCATAGTGCAACCAAGTAAGTTCATAGTACAACCAAGAATACTCATAGTACGCTTGGCAACAAATTACAAAACCGTACGACATCCAATGTCTCATTACATAGTATGGTAGTCAAGGAAGAAAATACACGCCAAACCCCAGTTAGGCACTTACAACAACTGTCTTGTTCGGCAACAAATTAATTGCCAGGAGAAAAGAAATAAAGAGGATTTGAATTGCTGGAAAGATATCGAAATGCACGTTTGGGTGGACAAGGCATTGCTCCTACCATTTTTCAATGCTCGAGAATTCGAGCCTTGGTTGAAGGCCATGGTTGAAAATTGTTGCCGACATACACAGGTCTATTTTGGACTATAGGGGGTGTGCAGTCACGGTTTCAATGTGGCCGTAGGATTTTGAACGAGTGTTTGGCATCCCAGCAACAAAGGTAGGGGTAAACAAGCCCGACAAAATGACTCAGGAACACAAGGAAATCCTTATCAAACAAGTTTGTTGGAGTGATATGACAGCCGAAGAAAAGAACAACATATGGAATATGGGCAATAGAGGGCTGTGTAAGTACTACCTGGCCATCGCAGAATGGAAGTGTTTGCTAGATTTGATGAAATCTAGGTTGACAGGGGCAAGCTGGGCATCCGACATTGCCATTTGGATGGTAGACTAGATGGTCGGCTTGAGCGTGCGCAAGGTGTACAATTGGGGGCGGCTACTTTCAGAGCGAATGAGGGAATTCTTACACAGAGGCACAAGGCAGTTTACATGATGCAGCACGCAATCGCCTTGTTCCTCGATGCCATTCATACTCAAGTTCTAGAGGGTAGATGGGGTTGGTTGCAGCCACTCACTCACTTGGACCCAGGGTTGCTGACGGCTTTCTACTAGATGGAGTTAGAATTGAAATTAGTTGGTGAAAACTCCTTGCAGGCAGGGAAGAAAAGGAAGTGTAGGGAGGTATTGGTGGAAAGGAAGCATCGGTTGAAGAAGCATCAACAAAAAGTGGCGAAGAGGAGTGAGAGGAGCCAATAGATCTGTCCTCTTCAACATCGGCCGCCAGTTCGCCGACGAACGAAGAAGTGTTCGTGGCCGTGGGGCGACACTAGAGATGGTGGTAGATGAAGCCACAACAATACCATCCCTTCAGCCCACAAGCTTCAACTTGCCAACACTGCCAGTTCGCATCGGGAGTCCACCGTCGACAGTAAATTTTACCCTCCTAGCATCACCCATTGGCGTTGGGAAGACATTAAGGGTGGCAACTTCCATACCAGGCGCATCTCTAGGTTGGGCATCGCTGGCATGAGATTCGACACCGCAAGGATTGGTGATTTCAAGAGAGACATTGCTAGGAGTTCCAGTAGAGCCATTGCCAGATTCGGCAGGAGGGGATGTGCTGCCAAGTTTGGCAGTAGGGGACACCAGTTCGGTGGTTTGAGAAGAGGCGCTACCAGGGTCAACACTGCCAGGTTTAGCGAATTCAAGAGAGGCATTGCCAAGTACAACCGTAGGAGATGAGTTACCAGGTTCAATAGCTTCAAGGGATACACCGCCAGGAACCTCGGTTCCTGCCGTATCGCCAGAAATACCAGTGACCGAGACCTGGGGAATGATCACAACAGACCAGGTTCCCCTTGTTACACTGCTAGGAGCACCCAGAGTGGCACAAATAGAGAATTGGCTGGGGTTGGTGGGTCTCAAATTGGAGGTGGCAGAGCCGCTGCACAGAGCCCTTCAGAGGGTGTGGTTGGGGGCACTGATGTGGGAGGCTCAGCTCTTCAGACCCAGTAGAGTGATACTGCGAGGTTGGTAGAGGAGGTGCACCAACAACCACTAGTGACTACAGGCAAGATAGAGATAGCTGGAGAGACAACAACAGTGGTACATGAGCATGAGGAGCAAACATTGAGGGAGGCCCCTAGGGTAGACGAGGAGACACCGTTAGCACCTGACGAAGAAGAGGAGGATGACTTTGGCAGGTCTGGCAGGTTTGGCGGTTATGTGGTAGAGATATCACAACCGGATCCATCAAATCCTTTGGGGACTATGTAGAGATATGTAGAAGAGCTCCAACACATGGGACAGGTGATGATGCAGGTAGGACACATCTCGAAAGAGCTCAAAGTTGGTCATTCCCCACTTGTGGGCTAGGAGGTGCAGCAGATCCATGGATTCGTGCAGATGGGGTGCAAGGCGGAGTTCACTCGTATCTTTACTAGCCAGGGATGGCCGGTAGGCGAGACGCCGACAATGCTTAGAGCATGGTAGGGTAAACCATCGAGGATGGTAGGAAGGGATGCTGGAGTCTTGGAGAATCTCTATCACATTGAATTAGCCTTCCGTGATGTCTTCTATACCGTGAAGTGACAGATGCTGTCCACTGAGCTAGCAGTGGTAGGGAAGGTAGAAGCATACAGGATGTTGCAGAAGATCAAAGATGAGTGGGCAATAGCTATGAAGAACTTTCAAACTCAATTGGTAGAGCAAACTCAAATAGCCAGTGCTAAGGAGACCTGGGTAGTGGCCTTGGAGGCCAGGGTGACTAGTTTGGAGGAGGCTCGACAAGGGAGCAGGTGTGAGAATAGAGAGTCAAAGAGTTGGAAGAATAATTGGTGACTAGGAGCATGGAGGTAGACAAGGCCAAAAGTCAGTTAGTGGAAGCAACTCCTATGGTGAAAGCTGCCAGGGAACGAGAGACCCTCACCGATCGCCAGCTCTGCATGCGCACAGTGGAAGTGAGGTGATTGAGGGAGTAACACTCTTCGGCAGCCACCCCGATGTCATTAGTTCATCGAGGGACGTCCTCGCTTCCCCCTTCCTCTCATTAGCTCTTTGTGCAACATCATTCCCTTTTTTGGCTTGTCATGTCATCTGGAAGACTTCTTTTGTGGGGGGGATGATGTGAGCCGTCAATGTCTTTAGTTGTAGTCGGCCGTAGCATAGTCGCCGTAGTTGGTCAGTTGTTTATGTTTAATAAAACTATAGTTGTAGAATGAATAATTAATGTAATAAATGTCATGTGTACTCGGGTAACTAAGTCTCGATTAATTGTTATGAAACGTGGCGACAGTTGGTTGCTCAGCCACTGCCAAGTGTTATATGTACTGAGTTCTTGTAGTTGGGGATATCTTATGATTGGTACTGTTGACATCGGGATGATTGTACATGTTAATATTTACTGAAGATGAGTGGAAGCTTTCCATAATTCAAGCATTGATGTTCTCAAATATGTTATGCTTTTCTATGTTCTGTGCGTAATCTAGTTTACTTCTGTAGTACGTTGGAATACACCCAGTGAAGTAAACAATCAGTAAAGAACACATAAAATGCAAATAATTAGCTTTTCATTTATTTTGAAGGACTTGTTCTTGTTCACTCTTCTTAATCAGATCAAACATTATTTTTTTCTTTCATTGCAGTGTCGTGGCATTGACATTGGACAAGGCAGCATTTGCTTGTTCCAATTTTACTGCACTTGCATTGGTCTCCTTAAAAGATCTGGCCAACCCTTTATTCTCCTTCTGAATGTCTTTGCCATAAGTGTGAAATATTATTGTCACTTTCCATCTAAATCCTTTCAACTCATGTAGGCATTTCGATATCTCCAAAGTAAACAGCATTGCTAGATCTTCATCCATGTTAGTTGAATGATACTTTCCAGTACCTTTTTTCCAAGTGCTCCACTAAGCATACATAGCTTTTTCCTTTAGTATTTTTGTGGAGCAAGTAACTATGTGCTCAATATCTTCCTTATTCCCTTCAATTTCCCTCATAAGCTTCATGGTTGGGCCTTTCCACATACCTCTCACCTCTCAGAGGGAAATTTGGCTACGTTTATAATCAACCTTCATGCTCTCCTGTACTGTGGGAAGGAATGCTATCTTCAGCATTGAAAAATTAGTTTTTTTAAGGGGTCAGTGTCACCACCTCCCTGTTTCTAATGTCCTCACTATGTTCAAGATCCACACTTTCTTTACTGCCTATAGAATACTTTTCCAAGGAACATGCATCCATCTTGCCAATTGGTTTCATGCAGTGCATATATCACCTGCATCTACTTTATTTCTCACATCATCTGAAGTACTCGTAACTTCACCATTATTTCTTTACCTTATCTTAACATTGTTGGCATTGCATAAGTCTCATTTTTTACCATCCTTTGTCCATCCACTAACTTAGCTCCAGCAGGTCTGTCCCATGTGAAATACAAAATGCTGAAAATTTCATTTCAAGATCCATCCTATTAACACTTCCTAATGTCTCAGACAAGTAAGATTTAGCCTCTCTACATCCTTTTGAATGTCCTTCAGATATCTCGACCATGCCAATCTCTCACATGTCATCATACCTTTCACTCCAAAAGAAAATCTCCCCTCCTCTTGCCTTCATTAGCTTTCTACTTCAGTGTATGGTATAAGTTTGAACTATGAACTGATCGCACCATTGACCTCTCATTGCTTAATTAACATATGAAAATTCCTATGCTTTTTTGACAGCCTTCAATGAACATATTAGATACCTTTCTCCCATTTAATGCTTATACCATATCACTCATCTGATTCATGAAAGGATTTTATCAACCTCTAGATTGTGCAAGAATGCAGTCTTATGATCTTATCACTTTTTGTCTGAAATAAAGGAATTTGCAAAATAATGTTCTATGGCATCAGGTCTATTAGATTTTCTACATTTTCTGTAAAATTTAATAAAGTAATTATAGATTATCTAAATCACACTTTGCTGACTTTTATGCTGAGCACAAGCAATTCAATTGTTAAAGGTAGGTTTGTATAATACCCATACAATAGCTGCCTCCTTGTAATTAAAAAGAGAGATGTATTTGAATCATATTTGAATTTAAATAAAAGTTTATATTTCAAATATATAGAAGTAGCTGCCTGTATGAAATGGTCACTACGTAAATAGTGCTCCCTAGGGATGCGTCCCCTGTCCTAGTACCCTCGTCCCCATCCTGGAAACATTTCAGGGACTCCTCAGAAACTTCCCCCATTGTTGCATCTGATGGTGACTCAAACTTGAGCTCCAATTTTGATACCTGCCAGTTGCATCTGCTGATCAGGGATAGCCATATATTTTCTATGTTTTTGTCATTTTATAGTTGAAACTTGGAGCCTTTGGGCATTTTGTTATAATTCTTATTTAATATGTATGCACATTGACAATGAAAGCATTTGAATTTTGTTAATTTGTTTGTCAATTCTCATGTGAAATCTCAATTTAAGTCTAATGTTATGTATTAATCTTCTACAATGTCTATGATGAATGCTTTATCAATGTTATGATATGAATATTTGAAATTTATCTATATTTTTAAAAATTTCCCTATTTTTAATAGCCCTTCCCTAAAAAATGACCCAGAAGTATCCCCGTACCAGAAACATGTCCCGCCATCCCCTGCCATCCTTATCCCCAAAACTTGGGGGGGGCATAGAAAACAAAAGAATAAACCACAAATAAATTATCCCACAGAAAATAAGGATTAATCTTCTCCTGGAAAGGTAGTAAAATAATGAGAAACAAAAATTCAATTTTGGTTGTGTACAAAAATTTCTATGCTTGTGGATTAGCAGTTTCATTTATATTTTGGTTGTGTACAAAAATTTCTATGCTTGTGGATTAGCAGTTTCATTTATACTTAATTTTTTTGCATTGTATTAAGTTATTAACATTTAAAGTTTACTGTTGTACATATTTACAGGATGGAAAGCAAATCCTGTTGAGTTTGATTCAGTCTTCAATAGAAGCAGGCACACATTTGCTTTTGGTAGTCCGGATATTTTACCTATCTTCTGTGGTGGTTTAAACCACTGTAGCTGGAGTTCTTATCCACATGAATATGAAGACTTTGCCACAGGTTAGTATAATTCTGATATTTGAATTTTTACAGAAACGTCCTTTCATTGCCTACAGTTTTAAAAGCATTGCCAGCATATTCAACAAGTAAGATGCCATCGAAGTTGCAGATGTGGTTATGATTGAGTGGAAGAACCCTAGGTTCTCCCCAACTGTATTCCTGCAGTTCTAATGACTATTCTCTGAATTTGAGCCTTGAGGAATATTGTCGAACAGTTGTCTTGCAAAATCTGGGCTTGCTGTTTTGTGTTTTCAGTTTGTTTTGATTGTTTGTTTGATGCAAAGATGCTTGGAAATGACTTATAAAAGATTGCTAAGATGTCTACCCAAGTAGCAAAGATGAAATGCAATTCCTTTGTATTTTTCAAGTGCATATATATATGACCTACTTGTGCAAAATGTGTATCTACAGTAGTGAGACAATTTGTCAAATACTTTGTATGCAAACTATATAAGCTGACTGGAAAGTAACTACTTGACAATTCGTCAAACAATTCACAGCCAACCTCCAATATTTCTATTTGATATTTTGCAGTGATTACAAGGTTCAACTCATATGCAAAATGCAAACTTCCCCTTACATCAACTTGACTGAAATTACATTGATAAATGACTGTCATAGGACAGTGACTACAACTCCCAACCAAATGCAATGCTAAATTGGTATATGACTGAATTTGTACAATGCCAATGACTGCTTATGACAGCAACTCCTCCTACAATGCAAACTAATACCAATAACGAACCTGATATAATGATGGCAGCCACACAGCTTGTCTGATCCTTCAAGATGATGAAGTCTATGCCCTTCAAGATGCTGCATCTAGCCTCATGTGATCCCAGCGAACTCCTCAAAAGCCTTGACTGATTTTTATTGGCTTCCTTTGACAAAATCGCACTATTTACAAATGCGTCCCAGCTACCAATGATGTCTGATTTTTCTCTCCTCCCAAAACAGAAATCGACTTCCTCAAGTCGTCTCTAGCAATGCCAAAATCGTCCTTCCAAAGGACTGCAAAGTCTCCAATTAAATCTGAGAATATGTAGCTCCAAACGAATCCTTTCAGATTAGAATGGTTTCACAATAATTTGCAGAAAAAACCCTGGTGAAAATCCTATGATTCTTTACCAATGAAGCTCACTATTGACTACTGGATGCAGTCAATCCACGGGCAACCCTTCGGAAGATCTTTCACAACCTTAGCTATGCCAATCAATGAGAGTTTCCTTTCCCAATGATCAATAAATGTAGAAATTGTAGAAACCCTAGGTTTCTTCGTCTCCACAACAAAGTTCTTCAAAATCAAATATCAAATCTTGGATGAATAACAATAGCCTCCATTGATCCCTTTATGTACTTTTTTCTCCAAGAAGAGGTCGACCCTCTAGAAGATTCTTTTCAATCATTTAATAACTTTATAATAATTCCTCAAAGCGGGCACCCCTTTTTAATTAATCATTTAATGTGCTTTAAATCATTAAATGCCCCCCTTTAGACATAAAGTTATAATATAACTTTATAATATGCTTTTAATGATTAATTATTATTAAAGTCACCTTTAATAATAATTAAACGATATAACTTGCACATTAATCCTTATTTCGATAGGTCAACTGAAAACTGGGATCAACACTACTTCCACAACACGTCGAGGTGCCTTACTATAAATAGAAACATTGGACTGTCATGACTTGATGACTTACTATAAATAGGAAGTGTGTGAAATTGAGTCCTGAATCACCAAATGAAGGCCAATCCTGAACCAAACTGAGCTTTGGAGAAGAAAGCACTCAGATAACTGCCAAACAGGACCCTTTAACCATCTCCATTAGCCGACGAGGGTCAGCTAATAGGCTAAATCATCAAGAAACTGGAACGAGCTAAAAAGGGGACATTACATTGAGAATCTTCTAAACTAGATTTTGATTTTAGGTCTGCACCATACAATTTGACTGGAATCCTAGTTTATTGTTCTTTTCTTTTGAGCAATTCATTCTTATTGTAGCATCTTCTTTGCTTTATTTAATTATTTATGGTTCTCCACATGCCTCGGTACATAGATCAGTATTTTCTGTTTTACTATATCCAAACTTTGCTTGCTCTGTTTCTATGTCATAACATATGGTTGGACCTGTAAAACTATGAATATAGCATAGTTTTTCATATAGGTGAATAAATAAAAAAATTGTAACCCATCAGGTCAATTTCAAGTTTAACTGCTTATTAATTTCATTGATGCACTTATTTTTTGTCTCTGAAAATACAGGAAAAGATCTCAGTATTTTGAATGACAATTGCTAACTAAGGTTTGAAATGATTCTTATATCACATAGTTAGGCCAAATTTAATTCATTGAAATATTTCTCTCTTGGTTGAGCAACAAATTCTTAAATAGCATCCTATGCCACAAAAGATTTTAACTATGTAGCATCTTGAAGTCTGTTCTGGCATTTCTTTTTAATATTCTATTGATGTCTCTCTGTGATGATGGTGTTTGGTTTGGCATGGATTGACATAGGTTATAAATCTGATAAGAATTGCTCTTCCATTAAATGATATTTTTAGGGCCTGAGTGTAATTTTTTGGGGTTATTGGTTAGGGATATGAATTATTTCATCGTTTGCCTCTTTAATTTGAATTACTGGATTCTGAAATTCTTCACCCTCTCGAAAACAAATGAAGATCAGTTGTGATGATCAAATCAGACATGTCGAAAAATTTGGACAGGTGCAAAAAGGATCTCATAACAAAGTAATAGACCCCATCTATAGGATTTTTGTTTCAGCAATGTGTGATCAATGGGACAAGCAGTTTTATTATAGTCACCACCTACTCAATGGTTCTCAATGGGGATGTAGAGGAAGGGCTTCACACAACCAAAGGTCTTCATTAGGGAGACTGACTCAAACCTTACTTATTAGTTCATTGTCATTGATAAGAACTGTTGATCCATTAAATGATATTTCAGTGGGCTTGCTTGTGGTTTTTTTGGGTTATTGGGTATGGGATTTGAATAGTGTTCCACGAGGATGCATCCCCCCCTCCCCCCCCAAAAAAAAAACTGTGTTTTCGAGATGGGGGTGGTGGGAGGGCGTCCCCTCACTACCTCGCCACCAACACCGTCGTCTCCAAAATGCTGCCGAGGACGTCGAGATGTCCCCAAGACATCCGAGGAACTCCTAGGAGTCTCTTGACCGTTTCATGGACGCCTAGGAGTCATCCTCCAACTAGATGATCGAAAAGCAATTTAAAAAAAAATCAAAATTTTCTTTGAACTTTGTGCCCAAGGCCGAACCCAAATGGCCTATGGGCTCCACCCAAACACCACAAACTCTATAAAACTGCCTCCTATACTCATTTTAATTCACAAAAACAAATCAACAAGAAGCTAATAGTGTGAGTGTGAGAGTGAGAGTTGCAAGTGTAAGGTGAAAAAATGAGAATGAAGAGCGAAAAGATTGGGGAGAAGCAAGAAGAGGAGTGACACCAAGTTAAGGTTCACTTCGAAATTCAAATGTTTAAAACTAGTTTGCCAAAGTTTAATTTGTAATTCTTATACTTATACATCTTTTTATAACTATTTTTCAAGTACTATATGTATTTCAGTGCCGCCACCCCACCACCATTCCCTCGCCATCCCCAAACTTAGGCCCTTGGTCCCTGCGACCCCCTGTCAGGAAACTCCGTGGAACTATGGATCTGACTTAATTAATCACTTGTTTCTTTAATTTGAATTACTGGATTTTGAAATTCTAGAACACCTTAGAAACCAATAAAGACTTGTGATGATCAAATTAGACATGTCAAAAACATTGGATAGGTGCAACAAGGATCTCATAACAAAGTAACAAATTCCATCTATAGGATTTTGGTTTCAGCAAGTTGGTGATCTATAGGACATTTGTGTGGAATACTTGGAAAAGACATCAAAGCTTGCCCTAGAAAGAATGGTGTACCTGTGTCGTCATAGACAGTCATAGGATATATTATGGAGCAAGAACAAGCAGATAAATGGGAATCTTGTAGATCAAGTCACCCCTTACTTAAGAAAAAATCAAAGGGAATGCTGCCCCCATCTAATCCCAATATCGTTGTAGAAAACCACCCATTTTTGGCCACTCCTCATCCTCAAAATCAAAGTGAACAACCCACTAGAAACAAAAGATCAAAGGGACCTTTGGAAATTGCATTTCAAAATGAGAGTCGAGACATTGCCGACCAACACATAGCAAGAATCAAGTCACCCCTTACTTAAGAAAAAATCAAAGGGAATGCTGCCCCCATCTAATCCCAATACCGTTGTAGAAAACCACCCATTTTTGGCCACTCCTCATCCTCAAAATCAAAATGAACAACCCACTAGAAACAAAAGATCAAAGGGACCTTTGGAAATTGCATTTCAAAATGAGAGTCGAGACATTGCCGACCAACACATAGCAAGATGTATTTATGCAAATGGGTTGGCTTTCAATGTTGTTTGCTCACCATATTGGAAAGAGATGTTGAAAAAAGTTAATGAAGCTTCAAAAGGGTACAAGGGCCTGGGTTATGAGAAGGTGTGTGGCACCTTATTGAAAAAAGAGGTCAAGATGGTTGAAGATTCATTCAAGCCCATAAGGGATTCATAGATTGAGATAGGTGTGTCCACTGCTTTAGATGGTTGGAAAGAACAAAAAAAACGACCCTTGATCAATGTCATAGCGGTGTCTCGGAAAGGGGCAATGTTGTTGAGAGCCATGGATTGTGAGGGGCAAATAAAAGATGGACAATTTCTTGTTGATATTCTCATTGCAGCTATTGAGGAAGTGGGACCTGTTGATGTGTGTTTTATGACAACACCAACACAGAATAAAAATGTCCAACGGTCACTCTATTCTCTCTTGATCAAAGTGTTCCGCATGCTAAGATTGCGTGAAAGTTCATGCGTTCGACTCCAAGGTTCCTGTAATGCGAATAGACTCAGCTGGTTGATGTGAATATGCTGGGTATTCCAAGGGGACTTACGTAATTGTTCAACTTTGTATGCTCAAGCAAATGAAGGATTTTGACTATGATGCTCTGGAATTTGAACGGATCGGGGAATGCTGAATTTAAAGAGGTAGGGATAGGAATTCTGCAATATATTTTTACGGGTGGAATGCAAGGATTAGCTTTGACAGTCTTCAAACCAAACTTCGTTTCGTCTCCCCTTCGAACAACTTTGACAAAGCTGGTGCAATCTTCACAGGATGGATGAGATGTTCAAATTGAGATTCACCATGTGCACCCCTTCACAACGAAGCAAGTGGGCACACTAAACACAATCGAAGTTAAGTGCTGAGATTCCAGTTGATCACGCAGGAGCAGACTTACCGTCAGCAAGTCCGCCAGTGGTATGGATACAGGAAGATATGCCCAAACTAATGTAACACTCCACAATTAACTCTACTTGCATGAAAACAAATCTACTTTACTCTACTCTATTTGAATTGGAAAGACGAAAAGATCTCGTCAACTGCCCACAACACAAAATGAAGTCACCAATCAATGAAATCTTTATATCATGAGAGTCTTACACAACAATCTTTTACAAAAACTTTCAAAGGGAAAGTCTTTCTTTCCTTTCCAACTAAGCTAACTCCTAGCTCTACTTTAACTTCTATCAACCTCTATCTCTGTCTAGGTCTGATCTATCTCTGGTTCTAATTCTAACTAACTGTTTACAAATGAGGGGGGATGCCCCTTTTATAATGAGTCCAAATAGTGGACGATTCAGATCTGATTACAATAAAGGGCTCAGATTGAGCCACCCATGCCCTAATTAGGGCTTCTGCCCTAAAAACCGCCACCGAGAGGAGTGGGGCAATGAATGCGCCCTCCACTCCTAATCAATGCACCACACCCTGCCATCAATGCACGTCGTTTCCCTCCAGAAGGTCATCGTCCAGAATGGCGTTTCCTTTCTCCTTCTCGTTGGCTGCAAATTTGATTAATCTGGCCAAGACTGCCTCAACTTCCTATTCGGAGATAGGAGGAATGTGATCCAACTGAAACTCCAAAACTGCAACTGTTTGCCCATGTTGGGCACATGATTTCTTCCAGGCAACAAGGGCATCCTGGGTGTTCTGTATGATATTGGAGAACGTGGCTGTGTTCTCGAAATCGTCCTGTGTGAAGGTCTTCACCTTAGAGAAGAATGGCGCCAATCTGTCTTTTAATCCATCTGCAGTTACCTCTTCAGCAGTCAACCTCTTGGCAAAGATTGCCTCCAACGTGTTGAGAATTCCATCTAAGATGTTCGTCATGGCCTTTCTGACCCTGACAGAATCTGCCTGTGATGCATCATAGAATCCTCGGCCTGTGACTACTGAAGAATACCATCTGGCGAAGTCGTATCTATCTCCTTGCTGGATAAAACCTCCCTCAACCAAAGTCTATTGAGGTATGCTCATCAAGGCCCCTAAACAGAGAACAACTCTTGTCTGATAGATGCGAGCCTCACCCCAAGCGTGGTTAACTGCCTCCACTCTAGCCATAATATCGGAAGCTTGCCCATAGGCATGTGCAAGATCTTCCATGAACTTTCTTGTTTTTGTACGCACATTGGCAACCCACTTGTCTGCCTGCTGTGCCATTCTCTTCAAATCTTCCAACCCATTGATTGACTCCCTGAAAAACTCAGCTGGAAGTTCAATTGCCGGATTTTCTTGCCCACAAGGACGAGACAAGTACTGCACGTAGCCAATTAGTGTCTTGTGCTCTACCTTCAACCTTTTGTATTTGCCCTCAGCATGGGACAATCTATCCTTGAGTGCTCGATAGGAATTATCGCACTCCTCTACCACTTGTGCTCCAGTAGGGCGGCCTAGTTCCATGGTTGTCACAACATAGTTCTCAGGAACGGCCTTGTCTCTATCACATTCTACTCGAGGAACTGCCATATGCAAGGTTCGGGATCCATCCTCATCTGTTGTGATCTTGGAAAACTTCCTAGCCTTTTTCTTTGCTGGAGGTGCGCTGATCCTTTGTAATAATTCCTCCATCTTGGCTGCGGGATCGGTCTCATTTACAGGATCACGCCTCATTCTGTCCCTTAGCCATTCTGGCACCTCCTGCCGCATGTCAGATATAAGAAAAGGCTGTTCTACCTCAGCCTCTACCTCGTGAACCTCTCCTCTGCCATCGTTCCGACGAGGCTCACCGTCATCAATAGGCTCAGTGTCTCCTGAGCTCTGGGCATCCTGATCTGAAGTAGCATCACCCTCGAGAGCCGCCTCAATTTCCTGCTGATGATCTTCTTGGGGCATGTTGATGCTCTGACCCACTGATTCTCTACGAGGTGGCTAATTCTCTACTCGCACCGTCTGCTCTACATCCAATCTCTCCCTCTGATCAACAAATAACGACACCTCCTGTAAGCTTGGAGAGTGTGTCCGAGATGGTGTATGCATGGACTCCTCAACTACCACTGGCTCAGGTCGAATTGGCTCCTTTCCTCTAGGCTCTGGAGTTGGGTTACTCCGTTTCCTTGGATTAGTTGTCTGCAATCTGCTGTCTCCCATCAAATTGTAGGTAAGGGGAATTGATCTTTCCTTGAGTCGGCTGGCATGCCTCTCTACCCAACTCCGTGTAAATGTCAAGACTGGGATACAAAGTGTATCCAAGTCAGTGATCTTTGGCTCAGACCAATCTAGGAGAGGTAAAGGTGTATCTCTTACTGTCTCGTATTCAACCTGTACTACGTTTATATCTTCCTCAATCTAATCTGGCACTGGGATGATCTCACACTCTCTGACCATCCCCAATGGTATCCGAGAAAACATTCTCTTTTTGACTTCGATCTCATCCACTGCACTAGCCCAAAAGTCTTCAATTTGCACCTTGTGCCTGGACTCTTCTATCAATATCCACTTGATGTTTTTGTGGGGATCGTAGTAATGCCTGCTAGTGTGATAGGAAAGGTGGAAGAATTGGAGCTCCGCTTCTGCCTCCCTTGCTGCTTGCAGTGATGGGCAGATTTCATCTGAATTTCCCATAGTAATCGAGAATCCGAGTCCACCTTTATTCTTCTTCTTCTGAATCTTATCATAGGCAATCAGTTGCCTAGATACTTCCAGCATCACTATCCTGTTTGTGGGATACTGAGGCAATCTGTATGGATAGGAGGAAAATCCTTGCAACCTTATGTAGGTGAATTTCGGAAATTGGATAAACCAACATCCGAATTTCTCAATCATTTCTTGTGCCTCCCTTGATATTCTGTGATGGGTTCTCTGCTACAGGGTCCTCGTTATGTGCATGGTAAAGGCATCATTGACCCTCTTGTAATTAGTTGTGCTTGTCAGATGCAATTGTGGACAAGCCTCATGTATCTTAAACTGATGGGATCCGCAACCGATTGGTTCCTTGTAAGAGATCCCTCTATATCTCGTCATGCGAGCCAACATATAGACAAGGTAGGAGCCCATGTAAAATGTCTTCGTTCTCCTCATGCCACGAAGCTGCTCATGTATGCTATCATTGATCATCAGTGCCCAATCCATATAATCTTTTCCTTCCAACACCAAGTTGACAAAATAGAACATCCAAGGTTCAAAGATGAACGCTTGGGGGCAACCTCCAACTCTGCTCAGCATCATAATGAGATCACCAAACTCCTGTCTCAAGTCCTCTGAGACTATCTGCTTGGGCAATTTAGTGTGAGTTGGCTTGGGTTTAGTCATCCACCTAGTATTTATCAAATCAGCACACCGGTCTGTGGTGGACGAGTACATCTTTCAAGCTCTCTCTTTCGTCTTGTAAATCATCTTCTCATGAACTGGAATCCCGAATGCCTCTCCGATCGCTTCAGGTGTCAGGTTAGCTAGCACCTTGCCATCTGGTGAAGTGACTGTTCTCTGTTCTGCATTGTAGTGGTAGGCGCACTCCATGATGAGTTCTGGACACCGGATAGCTGGCGAAAAGTTGGCAGCTGCATACAGTCCACTTCTAACAATACTGTGCGAAGTCATTGATGGGTGGTGGCCTCTAGTCCCCAATATCCTTCTTCTGAATGTTTCCATGTTGAATGAGCCTAAGTTCGTGTCAGCTAGCCTACCGAGCTTTGATGAAAATTTGGATTCTGGCAACAATGACTTGCCTAGTTGCTTGATCACAGCCTGTCTGGGCTCGGTGTGGTTGTTTCTGCTTGCAGCTCTTCTACTTGATTCAGCTATTCTGCAAAAAGGCAAGAGAGTTAGAAAGCAAGATTAAAATAATAAATTAATTGTCATTGAGGATGTCAGCAGATTTTTAAATGAAAAGGCTGCAACACTTTTTTTGCCATTTCCAACTGCAAACCTCAACTGTCTTGTTTACTTCAACTGTGAAATCTCTGTACTTGCAGCAACTCTTTCTCAAACTCGTACTCCTCTTCTTGTTTATTTCAGCAACTTGTAAATGTTTTCACAAGTATGAATTTTCAGCAAATGCAGCCTTCTTAACTTCAGATTTCTCAGCAACTTCAAACCTAACCTTGTTTATTTCAGCAGTCGGATGAAATTCCTTCATAAAGTCGAATCCTCCCAGCAATTGCAGCAATTGGCAACTTGGGAATTCGTGCCTTCTCAGCAAATGCAGCTTCAGCAAGTCAAGTCGCACTTCCTTCAACAACTTCAACTTTTGCAAATTCGTACTTAGCAACTTCCAGCTCTCTCACAGTTTCGAATTTCTCAGCAACTGCAAACTCTTCAGAAAATTCGTACCTTTCACTTAGCCAATATTTTTGCATTCAGCAACTGGTGAGAGGAATGAAGAGGATTTTAAAATCTTATAGCCTGGTCGAATTCCTGCAGAGGCTATACTTAGCAAATTTTTGAATTCGTTTTCCCTCTCTTTTCCCGGTTGTAACACTTGTCATCTGAGGCATTTTCTAGAATTATGAACTCATCATCTCTGCACAGGCCTGCCTCGTCGCATTTGATTTCTTAAAATATTAAATCGTTCACTTCCTTGAACAATTTCGAAATGTTTGGCTAAGTCATTTGATCTTGTCTTTGCTTTGGCAAAATTGTCTAGCTCAAAACTTCTAGCGAAGTGCCTCTCATTCATTTTGCTCGTTTGCCTTAGAGAAATCTCTCAATTTTGCCTTAGGAATTTTATTTAAAATAGGCACTGGGCAAAATATCCATCGAAACGATGTAGACATGGTGTGGAGTAAGCTTGACTCACTTCTGAATTGCAAATGTTTAATACCCAAAAGAAAAATTCTTCCAGAATCCATCTTTTCATGTGTATCCGGACGAAGGGGTTCTTTTAATTTTTATTATTTAAAAATAATAAAAATGGCTAATGTTTATTTCTTCCCCTCCGGATGTTTTCCACTTCTGCAATTTCAAGCTTCTCCACCTTGGCACTTTTCTTGATTTTCCTGAAGAATTTTCCCTCTGAAGATTTTCTTAACTCTGGAAATTCTAGCATCATCCTTTAGACGTACTCTTCATTTTCCCTTTAAAAAAATGCTTTAGGAATTTAAATTTAATTATTTTACCCTTGAAGGGCGCATTTGGGCATGTCAACTTCCACTTCAATCATCTTCACGCTTTGGCAATTTTTGCTTTAGGAAAAAAAATCCTAGAAAATTTTATTTTAAATTACCCATGAGGGGCGTACTTCATCTTATGTATCAACCTTTGCCTTTACCCCTTAGGCATTGTCACGCCTAGAGGCTAACACCTTACCCTTTGCGAATTTTCATGTGTTAATTTCCACCTTAGGGCGCATTTGCCATGGGTAGGAGGAATTCCCATGCCTTAGTATTTTCAAAATCATGCCACCTTTAGTGTTATTTTTCTCCCTTGGCGCATTTCACATGGTGACCCTTCACCTTCCTCGAGCGCATTCCTCATAGAGGACTTCTATTTTCAAGCGCACTTCACATATTGAGGAGAAAACTTCCTTTACCCTTGGCGCTTTTCCCTTTCACCTTCAATGTTTTTACCTTTACCTTGTTACCAGGTTACCTTTAGGCGCATTTGCTATAGAGAGGAGGAACTTTAAGGGCGCAAATGGGGGTGTCATGAGGAATTCCCACGCCTTGGGTGACTCTTCACCTCCCTCTGGCGCATATGGCTCAGTGAACTTCCATGTTGGGCGCATATCACCTTTGGAAAGGAAGGCATCTCCATCTTGTGACCCTTCAGCTTCCTTGGGCGCATTAAGCCTATGATGCTTCCACTCTTGAGTGCATTTTACTATGTTAGAAGGAATTCCGCCCCTTTCAAGTGGCTCTTCATCTCCTCTTGGCGCATTTGCTAGTGTGAGAGGGAAATCTCATTGCCTTAGGCGCATATTGGCTTGTGAGGAGGAAAATACTATGCCCATGGTGACTTTTCACCTCCCCTTGGCGCATTTAGCCTTGGCAACTTCCATTCTTGAGCACATTTTACTAGCTGAGATGGAAAATCCACGCCTTAGGTGACCTTTCACCTTCCTCAAGCGCATTTTGGCTATGTAGCTTCCTTTTTGAGCGCATTTGAGGATGCCTTAGGAAAATTTGATGTTTCAGTGAATATTTCTGTCTTCGGGTGACCTTTCACCTTCCCTAGGCGCATATGGGGGTATGAGGAGGAAAATCTCTCGCCTTAGAAGAATTTCTATGCCTCTTGAAGGCGCATTTCACCTTTGCTCAAGGAAATCTCATACTTAGAACTTTTGAATCTTTCATTTCTCCTGGGTGTGTATGAAGGTGTGTGCTTGTCAGCCATCGTTTATGAATTTCCAACGCCCTAACCCTGTTTTGGCTTTCTATTTTTAGTAAATTCGGAGAAATTAGGGTTTCATTGATTTTCACCCTGTTCTGAACTGGAACTGGTGTGGTTGTGCCTCCATCTGGTGTTGCCATCCTGTTCACATCTTATCCGGCGCAATGCATGCTATTTTTAGCAAACCCTAGAATTGATGAATTTTCGTATCTCTGTTTGCTTTGAAATTTGCTCGAGTTGCTTTTGATGTTGCGAGAGACCTGTTCATACTTGCTTCTGGTGATGACGCGCTATTTTTAGCCACCTGCTATTTATAGTAAGTTTCAAAGTTGCCTGTCTTCAGCAGCTCCGTTCGACCTGAAACTTGCTATGTTTGATCCTGATAACTTGAGTGCTGTGCTGATGCCAACCTCGGGCGCAGACCTGCTATTTATAGTCGTGTCCTGACTTACTAAAAATAGTAAGTCCTCCGATTTTGCTCAAAATTTGCCAGTAGGTAGCCCGAAGGATGTTGATCATGGTGGCGTGCTTCGTTTCGACATCTCTGCATTTCGCTTCATCTATTTTTAGACATGGCAGGGAAACCCTAATCTGACTTGCATGCGCTCTCGACTGCCCTTGGTTTATACTGTTTGTCGTTCTGCTCGCTGGAATGAAGTGCTAGGTAGCTGTTGGGATGATACTGCTATTTATAGTAAGTGTCCGGAAAGTGGTCCATCGGATGTCGGACGAGTTTGCATGTCACAGTGCCCGTGGAATTTTAAAAAACCCAAAAAAAACCCAAAAAACTGGTCAAAGTTCTGGCCCTGGCTAAAAATAGTAAGTCCCTGAAAATTGACTCATTTCGCTTGCATGTCATATCACTGCGAAGCTCTCGTGAAACCCAGATGGAATATCCGGACATGCATTGAAAATTCCTGCATGCAAACCCTAAAAATAGCCTTGGAAGGCTATACTCTGAAAGTCACCATCTCGGCTTGCATGCTACACCATCGCGAAGGTTTTGGAAAACCCAAATCAATCCTCCTGTCATTCACCGAAGAATTGCTTGTCTAAACCCTGAAAATAGCCTCCGAAGGCTGAATTGCTAAAAATAGCCAGTTGTCTGAATCTGTTCAAATTTTGTGTGTAGGCACTTTGACGTTGCCTGATTGTGCTGAAGTCATTTGAATCCCGAAATCCTGAGGGACAAGCCTCAAATTAGGTGCTTACTAAAAATAGTAAGTTGTCGGATTTCAGTGAGATTTCAGGGGGATTCTGCCTTGAGCTTACTGAATGTGTTGCTGCACTTAGATTTCACCTGAGTAACTCAATCTTGACCTCAAACGGGCCTAAAGGATAGAAACCCTAAATTTGTCAATTACTTCTACTGAGGTCAAATTGGACATCCCCAGAACGACAAAGATCAGAGACAGAGAGAACCAAAGCCAAAAGACCAGAATGGAGCAAAAATTAGGGGGTCCCCATTTTGGATGGGGTGATGTGTGAAAAGGTCACAACAGGACCCTGCAACGTTGTTCAAGTCGTAACGGACAACACCAGGAATTGTAGAGTTGCTGGGTTGTTGGTTGAGGAACGATATTCACATATCTTTTGGACAGCTTGTGTGGTCCACTTACCCAATCTTATGCTACAAAAGATTGGGAATAAAATTGATTGGATCAATGATTTGTATGCAGAGGTTGAGGACATCTAGATGTTCATCACCAACCACCACGTCTCAAGGAATTTTTAGGTCATTTTCAAAATTGGAGCTATTTAAGGCAAGTGAAGTAGTATGAAATTTTACATTTTCATAATTTGATTGCACATTCTGATTCTTCTTTAAAGTTTGTTTTTAATTTAAAAAAAATAAATTGTAATAGGTTGTAGAGATCCGTTTTGCCTCTAACACAATCGTCTTGAGACGACTTGTGAAAGTTCACTTTCTAGCATGGTGATTAGCCAAAATTGGTCTATATGGAGGCAAAGTAGCATTGAAAGGGCAACAAAAATTAAGCAGATGATATTAGATGACTCATGGTGGGGTCGTTTGAGTATCTCCTTAGTTTCACCAAGCCCATTTTAAGTATGATTCGCTATATTGACATGGACAAGCCATGCATTTGAGAGATATATGATGGCATTGACTCAATGATTGTGCACCATAAATGTGAAAGAGCAGGACCCTAAAGAGAATTTCTTCAAACAAGTGCATGCAATTGTTGAATAAAGATGGAACAAAATGACCACTCCATTACATCTTCTTGCCTTGCATTGTCTCTGAAATACTACAATAGTCAGATTCTTTCTGTGCCTGGAAGGCTTCCCCCATATAGAGATTTTGAAGTGGCTGAAGGGTACAAGGCAACATTCATTAGATGCTTCTTTGAAACTGAATTGCAAGATATAGTCACGAGTGAGTTCATTGATTTTGTACACTCAAATGGTCAAAGCATCGAGGCTCTTCGTGATAGGTTGTTAAAGGATGCTCATAGTTGGTGGTACTTCCATGGCCAATACTTCCAACGTTTGCAACCCCTCACAATCAAAATTTTATCACATGTAACTTTAATAAATTTTTCTTTTTTAGTTTTTAAAGTTTTGTTTATAGTTTTTTATTTTATTTTTAAAATGTATAACTTCAATTGTTTACTTTGTCTTCATAGGTTGTTAGTTCATATGCATCTGAGAGGAATTGGAGCATATATTCTTTCATCCACTCAGTAAAGCATGTCATGTCCCCTTCTAGTTGACATCTCTTTGCAGTGTAGAGTTAGCCTATTATGCGACCTCCGTAGGCTAATGAGGAGATTAGGGGGTCTTGTGAAGCATGGCTCAGCCTCGGTTAGCGGAGTTTCTTTGCTTGGCTTTCGTTCGGGGTCAATCGGACATCTTTTGGCTAGACTTACTATTTTTAGTAAGTCATGGGAGCACCCTGCTATTTTTAGAATCTTAGTTTAGTCACATGTGGATTTAGTCTCTCGACTCCTGGCTCAGACGGCTTAGCAATCAGACAAGTAAATCAAGAGATATTAAAATTTAAGTGACTTAAGTGATTTATTTAATATTTTAATATTATTCTAAAGTTATAAAGTAACTTTATAATAATAAAGTCACTTTAATATAGTAAAGTGCATTAAGTGAATAATTTAATGTGGGAATAAATTTTTTATCCCACATTGGCCAGGAAGGTGTTTGAGCTCTCCTAAGGAAAGAATAAAAAGAGACTTAAGAGCTCATTCTCGGCATCCATTGTAATTGTTATTGATTATTGCTTCTTGCTTTGAGCTCTGGACAAGGGTTTTTAGTATTGGCCATTGAAGAACGTAGTTCTTCTATGTGTTCATCATTTGAGCCAGTGAAATACCTGGTGAATTTGATACTTCAAAGAGAATTTCATACAGAGGTTCTAATTGTGCTCCAACAGTACGTTTTCAGTATTCTTCTATTTATAGAACAAGGGAGAAAAAGTTGCAGCCATGAATAGTGCGCATGAACAGTGCACGTGAATAGTGCGCATGAACAGTGCGCATGAACAGTGCATGTGAACAGTAAAATTGCAGTTTCATCAACAATCAACAATCAACAATCAACAATCAACAGCCTGGTTGCATTCTGGAGACAAACAATCAGGTTTTAATCATTTCGTACAAATGCTTTTTATGTATTTTTTTTATCAGCAATACTCTGTGTTTCAAAACATTAGCAGTCATATGGGAATAAATGACTTTGATCAATATTGCAATCAATTTGAATTTTAGTTCAGATAGATTAGTTTTCAATTATTGGTTTTGCTTTGTCAAAACCCCTTGAAAACACAAAAAAATCAGAATATTAAACAAAAAATAAAACACATCAAATAGCACAGCGGATAGAGCCTGCGAAGGGTTCTTACAGTGGTATCAGAGCGGTTTCCTGCCAGCCTGAGGGATTTGGGTTTCATATGCAGCCACAGGAAATTCGACCTCACAGGTATTACACCCGCAGAAGAGCTGAACAGGAAAGGGATTGGAGAGAAGACAATCCATTTACAGAGGTACCAGCAGTTGAAATGGGTGATAGGTTTGCAGGCAGTCCACCTAGAGGAAACAGAGATGAGGAACAAGAAACTAGAGAGTTCCTCAGAACAATGGCTACAGGACAGCAGCAGATGGCTCAAGCTATACAGGCACTCACTGCCTTGGTTGAATGTATTAATCCATAGGATAGATGAAATCTAGATCATGGGGATAATAGGAGTGCAACGGGTTCACTTGGAGGCCAGAGGACTCGTTCTTGGATAGCAGATAGGCCAACTCGTCCTACCTTTGTTAGAGATGAGCCAGAGGTAGCCCCAGTAGAAGGAGCAGGTGAGGAGGCGTTCGCAGATGTCCTTATGGCTGCGAATGATGAATGGGAATTACTAACTCCACAGGTGCGTGAGAGGATGACTTTTGATAGGTTTGTGAATCAGAGGAGAGAACACTATCGTTTAGTTAGACAAGATAGAAGGCCCAGGAATCCAAACAGTGAACTTCAACGAGCTACGAGCAAGCTTACTTTGCCTTCTTTCGATGGTAGTGGCAAGATGACTGCTCAAGCTTGGATTCATAAGCTTGATACTTTCCTAGCATTGAGACCTATGACAGAGGTTGAAGCTATTAAATATGCCACCTTGCACTTGGAGGGAGTAGCACATGATTGGTGGTCTCATGGGATGATCACTCTCCAGCATAATTAGGTGACAGCTTATCAGGATTTTGTGGATAGGCTCGTGGAGAGGTTTGATAAGAAGGATCCAGAAGTTTACTTTCGAGACTTAGCTCAGCTGAAACAAACAGGAAGCTTGGATCTTTTCATTAGTAAATTTCAGCGATTAGCAGTTATGGTGCCAAATATCTCAGAGAGGAGATTAATAGTCCTATTCATTGAGGGCTTATCGGAACCGCTGAAGGGTTGGATTAAGGTTTTTGATCCTCCCTCACTACAGGAAGCAATGAGGAAGGCACGTAGCATGGAACTTGCAGCCCCATCTAGCAAGTTCAATTCTAGGAGTTCTTCTTTTTTAAGGACAGCAAGGGATTCAATAGGAACAAGGAAAAATCTGATTTTAAGAGTGACTCTAAGGGTAAATCAGCAACACCCTTAGACCGAGAAACTCTTAACGATTTACGTAGGAAGAAGTTATGCTTCTACTGCAAGGGTCCCTATGACATAAATCACGATTGTCTTTTGAGGCCAAAAGGAAAGGCCAACAGGGTTATGTGGGCTTACTATGAGGGTTCGGATTCTGAAAATTCTGAACAGTAGGAGAGTCCTGAGGAGTCAGAGGCAGAGGCAGAGGCTTCAGAGCCTAAGGGTGAGACAGAGTTTCAGTTCCAGGAGGCACGGCTGCCTAGCACTCAGCAGGAGGGATCTTTTAGACTCCGCGGAGTCTTGGCTGGTCAAAAGGTTATTACCCTTCTGGATATAGGTGCCACCCACAATTTCATTGATGCCAAATTTGTGGAGAAGCGTGGGATAATGACCGAAGAGTTTGAGGGTCTTCGGGTTAAGGTGGCTGATGGTTACACTCTCAAGTGTGACCGCATGATTAAGGATCTCCCTTTGCGCTTGAATAATTATGAATTCAAGGCTGATTATTATGTGGTTAATATGGGTGATCTTGATATAGTCTTGGGCATGAAGTGGCTCCATTCTCTTCAGGAGGTTACACTTCGCCTTAAAGACATGGAGATTCGGTTTGAGGTGGAAGGAAAAACTCACATATTGAAGGCCATCAAAGACAGTAGTGTTAAGACTATTTCCTTCCGACGGATGGAGAGACTCATTCGTCATGACCAGATTGAGTGGGCAGCAGAGTGTACCTTGATGCCTACACAGGGGGGACAGCATAAGACCAAGTATCATCCTGACATCCAGCAGTTACGGGTTAAGTATGATAAGGTTTTCAGTGACATTCCACCAGGGAGACCTCCAGACAGAGGGATAGAGCATATCATAGAGCTTGAGGAGGGCGCTAAGCCCGTCATGATTACTCCTTATCGGCACCCGAAGCGGCTTAAGGATGAGATAGAGAAGACAATCAAGGAGCTGTTTGCTATGGGTCACATTCGGCCGAGTAAGTCGCCATTTGCTTCTTCAGTTGTTCTAGTGAAGAAAAAAGATGGTACCCTACGTATGTGCATTGATTACAGGGTATTGAATAAGAGAACAATTAAGAACAGGTACCCCATACCCCATATAGATGAGCTTATTGATGAGCTCCATGGAGTCTGTTATTTTACAAAGATAGATTTGAGATCAAGCTATCATCAGATCAGAGTCCGTGAGCAGGATATTGAGAAGACCGCCTTTCGTTGTCATTGTGGGCACTTCGAGTTTGTGGTTATGCCATTTGGGCTAACCAATGCTCCAACTACCTTCCAGTCCACCATGAACAGGGTCTTCCACTCTCAGTTGAGGAGATATGTACTCGTCTTCTTCGATGATATATTGATTTACAGCAGGACATGGCAGGAGCACTTAGCTCACTTAGAGACTGTACTCAGCATTTTGGATAGGGAGTCCTTGTATGCCAAGGAATCCAAGTGTGACTTAGGAATGACTGAGTTATTATATTTAGGCCACATCATCAGTGCAGAGGGAGTGCGGATGGATCCTGAGAAGATCCGTGCTATCATAGATTGGCCTACTCCTGAGAACCTTACACAGTTGCGAGGATTCCTTGGGTTGTGTGGTTTCTACCGCAGATTTGTCAGTGGTTATTCTCGCCATGCAGCACCTATGACGAATTTGTTGAGGAAAGGTGCATTCATTTGGACTCCTGAGGCACAGGAATGTTTTATGAGGTTCAAGGAGCTTATGACTACATGTCCGGTACTGGCTTTACCTGATTTCACGAAGCCATTTGAGCTTCAGTGTGATGCTTCTGGTGAGGGCATAGGAGCGGTGCTAATGCAGGACAAGCACCCGATAGCTTATGAGAGCAGGAAACTCAGAGGACCAGAGAGGATTTTCAGCATATATGATAAGGAAATGCTGGCCATAATGCATGCCTTGGCCAAATTCAAGCAATACCTAGTAGGCAGCAAGTTTTGCATTAAAACTGATCACAATAGCTTGAGACATTTCCTTGGACAGCGGGATTTGAATGACCGCCAGCAAAAGTGGGTGAGCAAGTTACAGGCATATGACTTTGACATTACCTATGTCAAGGGAACACAGAATGTTGTTGCTGACGCTCTTTCTCGCCGGCCTCATCTGAGTTCTATGGTGCACATTACAGAGGATTGGAGGCATTTGATTGTGGCAGAGAATGCCAGGGACACTTGGGCATCAGGTATTGTTGAGGGATCCATAGTAGACACTAGGTACACACTTGTAAATGAGCTGATCATTTACAAGAACAGGATTTTCTTGGTCCTAGGTTTTGAGATGAAGAACACCATTATGCGAGCTTTCCATGATGTACCTACAACAGGACATCCGGGTTACTTTAAAACATACAGACAGGTACGAGAGCGGTTTACATGGAAAGGCCTTAAGGCTGATGTTCTTCAGTATGTGTGTGAGTGCCCTGTTTGTCAGCAGAACAAATAGGAGAACACATTTCCGACAGGATTATTGCAGCCCCTTCCGATTCCTGATAGGAAGTGGGAATGCCTGTCGATGGATTTCATTACGGGCTTGCCGAAAGCCCAAGGACGTGACTGTATTTATGTAGTTGTGGATCGGTTGACGAAATATGCTCACTTCTTCCTGATCACCACCACTCACACAGCTACACAGGTAGCAGAGATTTTCTTCCGTGATGTTTTTAGATTACATGGTTTGCCACGGAGTATAGTCAGCGACAGGGATAGTCTGTTCTTGAGTCACTTCTGGCAGGAGGTGTTCAGACTTTGTGGGACCGAGCTTACCCCGAGCACCAGTTACCACCCGCAGACCGATGGTCAGACGGAGATTGTGAACAAATGGGTGGAAGGTTACCTCAGGAATTATGTTGCAGGGCAGCAAAAGGCATGGGTCCGATGGATACATTTGTGTGAGTATTGTTACAATACCACATATCACATGACCATCCAGATGTCCCCTTTCATGGCGCTGTATGGTTATGAGGCGCCTAGCTTTCTTGATTTGCTTCTGAGCGACAGTAGGGTGCCCAGTGCAGGGGACTTATTACAGGAGAGCCAGGACATTGTAAAGGCTCTTAAGGAGAACATAGCTAAGGCACAGAATCAGCAGAAGCAGTATGCGGATCAGAGGAGGACAGAGAGATCTTTTGAGGTGGGAGACATGGTATACCTCATGCTACAGCCCTACCGACAGTCTACTCTCAGGAAGAGTGGATCAGAGAAGCTCAAGCCATGATATTATGGTCCTTTCCGGATTACCAGGCGTATTGGAGAGGTGGCTTATGAGCTGGAGCTCCCAGCTGATAGTAAGGTCCACAATGTTTTTCATGTATCACGCCTCAAGAAGGCGTTAGGACATCGTGTGGTACCTTCAACAGTATTACCTCCCTTAGATGATGAGGGAAAATTGATTTTAGTGCCCGAGTCTATTCTGGAGTACAGGGAAAGACAGCTTCGTAGGAGGACTATCAGGGAATATTTGGTGAAGTGGAGAGATTTACCTGTAGAGGATGCTACGTGGGAGAGCGAGGAGATTTTGCAGCATCCAGAGTTGAGATTGCTTGAGGACAAGCAATTTCAAGAGGGGCGGACTGTCATGTCCCCTTCTAATTGACATCTCTTTGCAGTGTAGAGTTAGCCTATTATGCGACCTCCGTAGGCTAATGAGGAGATTAGGGGGTCTTGTGAGGCATGGCTCAACCTCGGTTAGCGGAGTTTCTTTGCTTGGCTTTCGTTCGGGGTCAATCGGACATCTTTTGGCTAGACTTACTATTTTTAGTAAGTCATGGGAGCACCCTGCTATTTTTAGAATCTTAGTTTAGTCACATGTGGATTTAGTCTCTCGACTCCTGGCTCAGACGGCTTAGCAATCAGACAAGTAAATCAAGAGATATTAAAATTTAAGTGACTTAAGTGATTTATTTAATATTTTAATATTATTCTAAAGTTATAAAGTAACTTTATAATAATAAAGTCACTTTAATATAGTAAAGTGCGTTAAGTGAATAATTTAATGTGGGAATAAATCTTTTATCCCACATTGGCCAGGAAGGTGTTTGAGCTCTCCTAAGGAAAGAATAAAAAGAGACTTAAGAGCTCATTCTCGGCATCCATTGTAATTGTTATTGATTATTGCTTCTTGCTCTGAGCTCTGGACAAGGGTTTTTAGTATTGGCCATTGAAGAACGTAGTTCTTCTATGTGTTCATCATTTGAGCCAATGAAATACTTGGTGAATTTGATACTTCAAAGAGAATCTCATACAGAGGTTCTAATTGTGCTCCAACAGTACGTTTTCAGTATTCTTCTATTTACAGAATAAGGGAGAAAAAGTTGCAGCCATGAATAGTGCGCATGAACAGTGCACATGAATAGTGCGCATGAACAGTGCACGTGAACAGTGTGCATGAACAGTGCACATGAACAGTAAAATTGCAGCTTCATCAACAATCAACAATCAGCAGTGTGGTTGCATTCTGGAGACAAACAATTAGGTTTTAATCATTTCGTACAAATGCTTTTTATGTATTTTTTTTATCAGCAATACGCTGTGTTTCAAAACATTAGCAGTCATATGGGAATAAATGACTTTGATCAATATTGCAATCAATTTGAATTTTAGTTCAGATAGATTAGTTTTCAATTATTGTTTTTGCTTTGTCAAAACCCCTTGAAAACACAAAAAAATCAGAATATTAAACAAAAAATAGAACACATCAAACGGCACAGCGGATAGAGCTTGCGAAGGGTTCTTACAAAGCACAATAAATTGCACTTAAAAAGAGCGGAGAACTTAGTAAATGTACATTCCAATTTGTGTCTCCTTTCACACAAACAACATGACTATACAGAAGGGGGGGCGAAGTTGTGGGATATAGAGCCATAGCATATTGACTTGGATGCTTCTACTTCCCACCATATTGTATTTGAAGAGTCCGATAACCAGCATGAGCACACTATGAGTGAAAATGTAGTGGCATTGGCATTTGTTGTGGTTTATCTAATGTTCCTACATCATCTAATGTCAACGATGACAATGATATTGATGATTTAGAAAATCCATTTGATGATTAAAAGTGTTGAACTTGATATTATTATTTTAATATTGAACTTGAAGTTTGAACAATGAATATTTATCTTGCATGTTTTTAAATGACATTCAAGTATATGATGCTATGTGATATTCTAATCCTAATTCATGCTTCTAGGATGCATATATATATCTATATATATCTATATATCTATCTATATATATGATTTTTACATGTTTTTTGTATGTACGAACCCAAAACAAACCTAAACCCCAAATTGTTTTTTAGCTGAAACTGTGAACTTGAACCCGAACCAGCAACTTAGGTTGAACTTGATGGACCTACATTTTTGTAGATCATGTCTTGATCGTACAAATATGACTTGCTGAAAAGAACATTACAAATTTCTAATGGTTCACCTTTACAAGTAAGTGAGTCTTTAATAGCTGAAACATTGTACTCAAATATACATTGGCAAGTTATATTGACCTCTCAACCCTATTGAGAATGTCCAAGCAAATAAGGTTGTTGGCATGCTTCTGTTGTGAGGCTTAAATGTTTGGTGGTGTCTCATGTGATGATATTCTTTTGGCTTCTAGTGTTGCTGATGATATGGAGCAATTCAAATTTTCCCTTTACCCAATATTTAGTGCTTTTGTTCTTCTACATTAATGGCTGCTGGCTGGGTGTTGATGTTCAAGTGATTTGGAACATCAAAATTGGTGTTCTACTCTTTTTCAGCTGTGATGCGTGAAGTTGGAGCAAGAAGTCTTTTGCATGTGTTAGTTTTTAGTTCTTGCAGATATAAATTTTGCGGTGATCACAGCATTTCTCTCCTTATAGTTTTCTTGCTTGACGGCAGGAGCTTTGTGTTGCATAGTCACTTGAGGCTTAGGTGAAGGTTTCATGCTGTGAGGTAGTTGTTGGGCATTGTAAAGCTGAGTATTTGCTAAATATTTGTGCTTGTGCAGTGGCTAGAGGAGGACGTGGGGTCTTTTTTCTTTTTCTTGGCCTACCCTTGACCTTGACAGCTTGTTGATAGGCTCTCCTTGTTGCCACACATAGTAGGAACTCAAGAGAGCCTTATATTATTGATAAGGACCACTAGTGTATTTAAAGACTTAGTGCAGTTCAATCTCATAGAGATTGAGGCATGTGTAGAGTTCATGGAACTCATTTGTGTAATTTGGTACTGATTGCTCCTTTTCTCTTTGTATGCTCTGAAATTGGCTCACGTGGGATCGTTCACATCAATTGGATGATTAGGTAATCTATTGTTGCTCACATGGCGAGTTTAGCAGAGTGATTGTTTTGTTGATTGTTCTGATTTGATTTTGTTCATTTGTGGATTGTTTTGATTGTGTTGAAGCATTAATCGCTCGTTTTGTTTTGATTGTCGAGAGATTTTCTGTTAATTTGTAAAGTATTGATCACTTGCAATAGTTTTGATTGGATTGAATGGTTTCAAATACAGTGTTTGATGTTTGAAGTGTTGACTGCTTGTGGAAATTTGGATTGATGTTTTAAATGCTATTGTTTTATGTTTTAATACATTTTAGATGTTTTTGATATTCTTGTAATTTTTAATGCAAGCTGAAATGAACTAAACTAATCTCTTCTTTTTTTGGGTATTTGATGTTTTATGCAAACTAAGTTAACCAATCTACTTAACTGATATTACCTCAATAATGAATAAAGTTGAATTAAAAGGTTGGTCTTTTAATTTAAATGAACTCATTAATCAAATAAAAATCAATCAGTTTCAAGTGCTGATTTTAAATGGAAAGCATCCTTTATTTTTTTATCTTCTCTTATTGCCTTTTCAATGACTGCAGCTAATCTGAAATCTAAATAAAGCTCTTTAAGGGAAACAAATCTCATTCTTCTTAGAAGCAAAAGATAAGTCAAGAAACTGGTGTTAGAATTATTGTCATTGATGTCAAAGATGTATGGAGTTCAATGGCAAGTTTATTATCATCAATATCACGATGATTCCAAGGGCAATCTTTATCTCCTTGAGGCAGCAATTAAATAAATTTGAAGTCATGCCCATGCTGGCCAACTTCCCCTAAAATCAGCAGCCTCCTCTCGAGTCTTAAAAATTAAATTAAATTATTTTTTATTGGCCTCCACAGCCCGGCTCCCTGTCGCCCCCTCAGTAGTGGGGCCCATGTTTTAGGAATTAAAATTTAAATAAATGTATTTTATTTATAGTGTCTGACCCCCAAATGGAGCGCCCAATTTGGGTATGAAAAGGTGCATATAAATTAGAAAGTTGCCTCTCTTTGCAAAGAGATGTATCTATTCATGAAATCGCCTCCCTTGGTGAAAGTATACATAGAGGCTGTAGATTGTGAGAATAAGTTGATAAATCATTTATACACCAGCAGATTTGAGAAGAGAAATTAATTGAAGATGAGGAGAACAAATACTTCATCTATCAAGAGGTTGGTGCTCAAGTGTTGGGGTTGGTGTCTCCAGTAGGTTGGTGCTTACAAAATTTGTAAGAGAATTTTTATAGAAGCAATATTTTGCCGTGGTTTTCTCGCTAAAGTGTTTCCATATAAATCTTGTGTTTCTCTTGTGTTATTATTTGTTGATAGTGTGTATTTGAAGTTATCGTGGTTGTTAATTTTAAAAAGGGTAAATGATAGTCTTATATTGATTCACCCCCTCCTCTCAGTATAAGCTTGTACTCATCAGCTGGGACTTTTTCTTTTCCTCTTCACAAATAATTCTTTAAAAGTTCAGCAAGCAAGGCAGAAGAAGGTCAGTGAATTTAGATCAATTTCCTTTCTTTAATTGAAGTATAATTAACATAAAAGTTCCATTTCAATTATTCTTTAACAGTTCTTTGACATACAAGAGGAAAGGATGAAACAATAATTCAGATCCACACTTTTTTCTTTCCAAAACTGATGGTGCAATGAAGCTGAGTGTGTTTTTTCCTGAAATCTTTTTGTGTTGTTGATATATATGTTGGAAATTGATAAATTTGGAAATATAAATCTGAAATGCCCTTTTTGAATCCTGATGATTGAAGCTTTCAATTTAATCTTTCCAACAAGCTTGATAACAAAGGAAATGAAAACTATTTCAAATAATTAATTCTAAAGATGCTTGGAAGCAGAGATTTTTGCCAAACTAAAACAATATTCTTTGAAAATAAATCTAAATCCTACACTACATCTAAGCTCTACAATCTAAATTACAATCTACTTTAAATCTGTGCACCTCTTTGAACAAAAACAACAAATAGAACTATTCTAAAACCATAACTAATAAAAACAAATCTATACTAAATTCTGTAGTTGGGATCAAAGATATCTAAAGCGCAGAGAAAATTTGTTATTGATTGTGCCCTCAGGAATTCAGCTGTTTGGTATCTTTCTCCTTCAAATTTGGAACCTCGTCTAATGGTTAAAATAGATCGAAAGCTATAAATTGTTTGCAATGGTTGTATAAAGGATTGGTAATTAGGAGCTTAGAAGCTTTGATTTGGTAAAAAATATTCTTGATGCTAGAGTAGTTATCAAAACGCATTTGGACCCTTTACAATCAATCAAAACAGAGTGTATATAGGAAAATAAGATTAGGTTTAGGTTTTTGGAGGTAGAGGAATTAATTTCTAAAGATAACTGATCTATTTTGAGAGGCAATTTTGAGCTTAAGTGCCTAAAATAAGAAGAAACAAGCTTGTGCAAAGGTTCATGTGCTGGTGATGAAAATAGTGTTCACCCCTTTTGATAGCAATTAATTCACTAGGGAAAACTCTAGTTTGCTAGGGCAGATAGTTCATTTGGGCAAATCGACAACTAGAGGATAAACTCATGGTTTTAGGCAGAAAACAAAGGTTTTTTCTTGGAAAGTGGCTGCAGAAACTTTGCAGTTGACTGGTTGACTTGTAAGTGACAAATGGAAGATTTTAGGATTGACAAGACATTTTCACCATGGAAAAAGAAGTTCAAGTGTGAGTTTTATTAGTTTCATGTCATGAGCTGGATTAACCAACCATTGTTAAACTGCCATGTATGTATGCTCATTTTTAGGCATGTGGGAAGATGGTATTGAGCATGTGCCACCTCAATCTGCTTGGATCATGTGTCAATAGGTTTGAATTGCTCTATTTAGTTGCACAAAGATATTTTCATTAGTAAAGTATCTTAGTCCAAATATTTTTTCACAAAGGTGATCATTTTGATCTACATTTAACTTTTTTGACAATATAGTAAAGCATCCAATTGTTGAAGCAATTCATGTCATGAGCTGGATTAATTGACCATTGTCTGACTGCCATGTATGCCTGTTCAGTTTTAGGCACACACATTCTCAACAATTGAAATATCTTATACGCATCCAGTGGGAAGATTGTATTGAGCATGTGCCACCTTAATTTGCTTGGACCATGTGTCAGTAGGTTTGAATTTCCTCTATTTCATTGCACAAAGATATTTCCATTATTAAACTATCTTAGTCCAAATATTTTTTGTCACAAAGGTGATCATTTTCAATGTACATGAGCTTTTCAACAATATAATAAATCGTTCAATTGTTGAAGCAATTCATCCACTACCTAGGTTTCAATCTTGTCTTAAACACCGTGATGTCTGTATCAAATTGAACCTTAAGAATCCGGTGTTGAAAAAATCTAGGAGTAGCTGTAGACATTGTAGGGCCTAGTTGGAGCACTAGGTCATAGAACTGGTAGAAAAACTTACTTTCTGCTTCCAAAGTTTCTTAGACAAGATTTTGGACTATTGTCGAAATGGGTTTTTTCACATTGTCACTCATCTTGGCTTTTTGTCATCACTTTTTTGGGTAGGCTGAAGTAGAACCAGGTTGTATGCCTTCTTTTGAATACTATGAATTGTTACTAATGCACAACTAGAACTTGAGGAAATCAAGTGAGAGGATGGTTGTTTATGGTGCCAATTCTTTGGATTGGCTTGAAGACTGAAAAAAGAATCACATGGGAATAGAAAACTGCTTCAACATCAATGACCATGTTGACCCCAGGTGTTGCACGGATGACAATATAGAAACTAATTAAGAGAGGAAACTACATAAGTAATCTGCAAATTATGTTGAACATGCAATGGAAATTAACAAACAGAAGAGAAGAAGCACTTACACATAGAGACAACATGTAGCAAATGAAGCTCATCTATTCATTATAAACATTAATTTTACAAAGGAATACAATTATGGAATTAGAAATCAAAGGCTATGGTATTTGTTGGTAGCCTTATGGAACTTTGGCTATAGTAAAATGTGTAGCCAGTAACTCGGTCATTTTTGTTGTGTAATCGATGCCAATTGAATTATCCTTCTTGTCAAGTTACCAAGTCATTAGGTGTTGGTCTATTCTTTAATTTCTTTCCAGCTGATAATATTTGCAGAGTACCCATTGATGAGAATTATAAAATGTAGAGGATCAAGTTTTTAATGTTAAGGTGACTCCAACAGAAGAAGAAAATGAATGAAATATCAAAGGAAAGTTGTAAAGACCGGATGGAACACTGTCCTAGAAGAAAGAATGACTAAGGAAGAATTTTACACTTTTCAATAGCTCAAGGAGGTGAAAAAGGCACTAAAGATGCGAAGCTCATGATAAAACTGTGCTTGAGCATAAAGGAAGGAAAGTATAAATTTTGGTCCATATTATTATGTAGTTCAACTAGATTGAAACAGCGCCTTGGTAGGCATAGTGAATTTTGCACTTTTTAAGTGATGTAACTAGTCCAATTTGGTGCCAAATACGGCAAGAGATTAATGAAGTGACACCAAATTTTTAAGTAAATGTAAATCACCATTTTCAAGTGGCAATGCCAACAAGAAATAATGACTAGCTAAGTGACAAAACATTTAGGAAATTGAGATCAACATTTAAGTGGAAAGAATCAAAAGCTGATTGCACTTTTTAACTGGCTGAACCAGTCTAAAAATGCAATCAAAGGTGACAATAAGACAAGTAAAGGACACCTATGTAGTGTACCGCCACTCTGCTGATTTGTTTTCACTTAATTCGTAGGTCTGATTTTTTTGTTTCAGTTTGTGTTTCTTCTTATGCTTTGATTTTGTTTTCCAAAATTACAAGAATAATACATAAAGAGCATATGCATACCATGAAAGCTTCAATAACTAAGCTAATAGAATAACTTGAAAACATTACTCATTTCGATGTCTAAATATAGTTCCTTCATTATATAAAGGTCGCTTACAATATATAACTTACATTAGGTTCGATGTTGAGTATTACATAAATCATATTTTAACTTACAGCCAAAACACACTGTGAATATTGCCCTGCTACAGTACCCGCGCCCAATGTAATGCTGATTTCTCTTCGAAGATGAACTTCTCCCACCAAAAACTGTAATGGGAAGCCTCCTAGGGTAAGGGCGCCCCCTTTAGGTGAAGTTGCAGCCTTGTAAAAAGGGCGTTTCTTTGCTTTGGCTGATTCAAACCCTCACAAAATGCGGCTGGCTGTAGCATACCAAAAACAGCTCCAAAATACCACAAAATGCGAACAGCTTTTGAACAATCGAAATTGGCGACAACGGCAACCCAAACCACTCAAACCCAAGCTCGAACAACTTGCAACCAGCAACGTAGATCTCCAAAAGAGCAGCAAAATAACAGATCAGCAACTTTAAGGTGGTGTTTCACACCCTCAAGCAGCTCCAAACGAACAACCAAGCCCCACCAGGCTCACCCACTGCAAGAAATAAGGAAACCCTAGCCTCCTTCTTCCTCCAAGCTTCACTCCCAAGTTTTCATCAAGCCAAAATGATCATCTAATGAAGCAATTCGAATTTCACTCTTGCCTTTTATAAATTTTACAAAGGAAACACTATTCATTAAAGTGAACACTATTCACTTAAGTTATAACATTTTTCACTTTAGTAATGAATAGTAACTTAAAAATAGAAGTGACCCATTCATATTAAAACACATGGTCTCTAGGACGAGGATGGTGAAATAAAAGGTGAATATCATTAAATTAAGCACGAGTATCATGCCAAATGCCACAATTCACCCTGCCACCATGCTCCGGAGATCAACACTGAAGTTTGACGACCAAGTGCCCATCCAAGTGACCCTCTATCCAAAACCATTAGCCTACGAGGGTCGACATAATAGGCTAATCTACTGATGTCCAAGAGCCTAATTAGAAGGGGACATCACAGTCCGCCCTCCCTGAAATTGCTTGTCCCCAAGCAATCTCAACTCTGGATGCTGTTAAATGTCCCCGCTCTCCCATGTAGCATCCTCTACCAACAAATCCTTCCATTTGATTAGATATTCCCTGACGACCCGCCTCCGCAACTGCCTCTCTCTGACTTCTAAGATGGCCTCAGGGACCAGAATCAATTTCCCCTCATCATCCAAGGGTGGTAAGGCTGTGGAAGGAACAATGCGATGTCCCAATGCCTTCTTGAGGTGTGACACATGAAACACATTGTGCACCTTACTATCTACCGGAAATTCCAACTCATAAGCCACCTCGCCTACCCGTTTGATGATCCTGAAGGGTCCGTAATATCGCGGTTTGAGTTTCTCCGCACCACTCTTCCGGAGAGTTGATTGGCGGTAGGGCTGCAACATCAAATACACCATATCCCCAACCTCAAAAGATCGCTCAACTCTTCTCTGGTCTGCATACTGCTTTTGTTGATTTTATGCCTTTTGAATGTTCTCACGGAGAGCTCTCATAATATCTTGGTTCTCCTGTAAAAGATCCCAGCACTGGGCACTCTACTGTCACTCAGCAACAAATCAAGAAAGTTGGGTGCCTCATACCCATATAACGCCATAAATGGGGACATTTGAATTGACATGTGGTGCGTGGTATTATAACAGTACTCACAAAGATGAATCCACTTCAGCCAACCCTTTTGCTGCCCTGCTATATAGTTACGGAGATATCCTTCCACCCATTTATTAACAATCTCCGTTTGACCATCCTTCTGCGGGTGGTCGTTGGTGCTTGGAGTAAGCTCGGTCCCACATAGCCTGAATAGCTCCTGCCAAAAGTGGCTCAAGAACCGACTATCCCTGTCGTTGACAATATTCCGGGGTAGCCCATGCAACCTGAACACCTCACAAAAAAACAATTCTGCTACTTGTGTGGCCGAATATGTAGTGGCTATCGGGAAGAAATGAGCGTACTTTGTGAGGCGATCAACAACTACATAGATACAGTCTCTACCTTGGGCTTTCGGCAAGCCCGTAATGAAGTCCATCGACAAGCATTCCCACTTCCTGTCAGGAATTGGAAGTGGTTGAAGCAACCCAACAGGATAGGTATGCTCCTGTTTATTCTGTTGACAAACAGGACACTCTCTAACATATCGAAGGACATTTGACTCGAGTCCTTTCCAAGTGAAATGCTCTCGAACCCGCCTGTAAGTTTTGAAATATTCCGGATGTTCGGCCATGGGTGCATCATGAAAGGTCCTCAATATTGTGTTCTTCATCTTTGATCCTGGGGTCAAGAAAATCCTTCCTTTGTAAATGATAAGATCATTTACTACTGAATATTTGCCATCTTGCACCGTACCCTCAACGATGCCAGAAGCCCAAGAGTCTTTGGCATACTTTGCTGTTATCAAATGTCTCCAGTTCTTTGAAATCTCAACCATGGAACTTAAATGTGGGCGGCGAGACAAGGCATCAGCAACCACATTTTGGGACCCTTTGACGTAGGCGATGTCAAAGTCATATGATTGCAATTTGCTCACCCACTTCTGCTGACGATCGTTGAGATCTCGCTGTCCTAGGAAATGCCTCAAGTTGTTATGATTGGTCTTTACGCAAAATTTGCTGCCCACAAGGTACTGCCTGAATTTGGCCAACGCATGCATGATGGCCAACATCTCCTTGTCATAGATGCTATAACTTCTCTCTGGTCCTCTGAACTTCCTGCTTTCAAATGCTATCGGATGCTTGTCTTGCATAAGGACGGCGCCAATCCCTTCACTCGAAGCGTCACACTGAAGCTCGAAAGGTTTGGTGAAATCTGGTAACGCAAGGACAGGACAAGTAGTCATCAGCTGCTTAAACTTTTCAAAACACTCTTGCGCCTCAAGAGTCCAAACGAATGCCCCTTTCCTTGTCAAGTTTGTAAGTGGTGCTGCATGACGTGAATATCCACTGACAAATCTGCGATAGAAGCCACACAAGCCCAAAAATCCTCTAAGCTGAGTAAGATTCTCGGGAGTAGGCCACTCTATAATAGCTCTGACCTTGTCAGGATCCATACGCACACCCTCTGCACTAATAATATGACCCAAGTACAACAACTCTGTCATACCCAGATCACATTTTGACTCCTTGGCATACAAGGACTCCCTATCAAGAATGCTCAGTACCGTATCCAGATGGGCAACATGCTCCTCCCAAGCCTTACTGTATACCAATATGTTATCAAAGAAAACAAGTACGAACCTCCTCAGTTGTGACTGGAAGACCCTATTCATGGTGGACTGGAATGTAGCAGGGGCATTGGTCAGCGCGAATGGCATAACCACAAACTCAAAGTGTCCACAATGACAGCGAAAGGCTGTTTTCTCAATGTCCTGTTCCCTCACACGAATTTGATGATACCTCGATCTCAAGTCTATTTTTGAAAACTAGCGAGCACCATGTAGCTCATCTATCTGCTCATCAATCCGGGGAATAGGATACCTGTTTTTGATTGTCCTTTTGTTCAAAAATCTGTAATCAATACACATCCGCAATGTTCCATCCTTTTTCTTCACTAACACAATGGATGAAGCGAATGGTGACTTACTAGGCCTGATATGTCCCATAGCAAGCAACTCTTTAATCGTTTTCTCTATTTCATCCTTAAGTCACTTAGGATGCCTGTAAGGTGTGACAATCACGGGCTTGGCGCCCTCCTCCGACTCAATGATGTGTTCGGTACCACGGTCGGGTGGTCTACCAAGTGGAATCTCACTGAACACCTTAGTGTGTTTAATCCTCAACTCTTGTATGTCTGGATGATAGACTGGGGTTTTTTGCTCCTCTTGTGATGGCATCAACATGCACTCTGTTGCCCACTCAATCATGTCGTGTCGCATGAGTTTCTCCATCCTATTGAAAGATATCATTCTGAAATTACTATCCCTGATGGCCTTCAACACATGATTCCTCCCGTCCACCTTAAATCTCATCTCCATATCATGAAGGTTAAGGGTAAACTCTCCAATGTCATAAAGCCATTTCATCCCTAGAACCATGTCGGTTTCTCCCATATTCACCACATAGAAATCGGCCTTAAAGTCATAATTACTCAACCGCATAGGGAGATCTGAAACCATCCTATCACACTTGAGAGTGTAGCCGTCCGCGACCTTTACTCTTATGCCCTCGAATTCCTCAGTCCGAGTCCCACGCCTCTCAACCAGCCTAGCATCAACAAAATTATGTGTCGCCCCTGTATCCAACAAGGTAATGATCTTTTTCCCAACTAAGACCCCTCGCATTCTGAAAGAGCCCTCTCGCTGTATGCTAGTGAGACGTGCTTCTTGAAGCTTAACTTCCTCCTCTGTTTCTGCTTCATTTTCAACCTCATTTTCGGATTTTTCTACTTCGGATTCCTTATGCTCACTGTGCTGGTCTGATTTCTCAAATTCAAAATCCTCATAGAATGCCCACATTATTCGGTTAGCCTTTCCCTTAGGCCTTAAAGGACAGTTGTGGTTTGCATCATAGGGTCCTTTGCAATAGAAACACAACTTCTTCCTGCGCAAGTCCTCTATGGTTTCTCTGTCAAACGGAGCTACTGATTTCCCCTTGGAATCTGAGTTTTCCTTCTTCTTAGGAAATGATTTCCCATCCTTGTATGAAGACGATGCTTTTGAAGAGAACTTACTTTGCGAAGCTGCAAGTTCCATGCTCCTAGCTTTTTTCATGGCTTCTTGTAGAGTCGGGGGATCAAAAGCTTTGATCCAACCTCTTAACGGTTCCGATAGACCTTCGATAAATAATACGACCAATCTTCTTTCTGAGATGTTGGGAACTGTAACTGCTAACCGCTGGAAATCACCCATATATCCCTCCAAACTCCCAACTTGCTTGAGTTGAGCTAGGTCTCTGAAATAGATTTCTGGATCTTTCTTGTCAAAGCGTTCAACCAACCTGTCGACGAACTCCTGGTAAGAAGTGATGCGGTTATGCTGCAATGTGACCATCCCATGATACCACCAATCATGGGCTACTCCCTCCAAATGCAAGGTGGCGTACTTGATTGCGTCCTCCTCTGCCATTGGTCGAAGAGTCAAGAATGTATCCAGCTTGTGGACCCAAGACTGTGCTGTGGTCTTACGACTGCCATCGAATGTAGGCAAGGCGAGTTTACCAGTGGCATGTTTCAAGTCTCTATTCTGACTTCGAGGCCTCCTATCTTGCCTTGTCCTGTAATGCTCTCGTCGTTGACTCACAAACCTGTCGAAGCTGATGCGCTCCCTGACCTGTGGTGTCAATAACTCCCATTCATCGTTTGCTGCCATGATATTATCTACAAACACTGACTCACCCTCTTCTTCCACATTTTCCTCTTCAGGTTCATTTGTCAAGAAGGTAGGACATGTGGGCCTATCGGCAGTACGAGCGGGTGCTAGTTGTGCCCTGGGTGTCCCCACAACGCTCCTGTTATCATTAGGTATTTGGTTTGGCCTTCCTTGAGTGTTCATTTGTTGTAACTGTGTCATAAGTGCTTGCACAGCCATTGCTACCTGTTCCTGCCCAGTTGCCAAGCGTCTAAGAATCTCACGGTCATCTTGGTCTTCAGTATGTCCCCTATTTCCTCCTTCATTTTGAGGTGGACTTCCATTTCCTCTGTCTCCCATTGTGGCCTGTTGTATATCAGCAAACTGATTTCTTCGTTGGCCTGCTCTTTGACGGGTGTAATATCTGCGAGGGCCTACTTCTCGTGGCTGCATGAAAACTTTAACCCTCTAGGATGGCAGGATCAGAGCTCTAATACCACTGTAGTGTACCGCCACTCTGCTGATTTGTTTTCACTTAATTTGTAGGTCTGATTTTTTTGTTTCAGTTTGTGTTTCTTCTTATACTTTGATTTTGTTTTCCAAAATTACAAGAATAATACATAAAGAGCATACGCATACCATGAAAGCTTCAATAACTAAGCTAATGGAATAACTTGAAAACATTACTCATATCAATGTCTAAATATAGTTCCTTCATTACATAAAGGTCGCTTACAATATATAACTTACATTAGGTTCGATGTTGAGTATTACATAAATCATATTTTAACTTACAGCCAAAACACATTGTGAATAGTGCCCTACTACAGTACCCGCGCCCAATGTAATGCTGATTTCTCTTCGAAGATGAACTTCTCCCACCAAAAACCGTAATAGGAAGCCTCCTAGGGTAAGGGCGCCCCCTTTAGGTGAAGTTGCAGCCTTGTAAAAAGGGCGTTTCTTTGCTTTGGCTGATTCAAACCCTCACAAAATGCGGCTGGCTGTAGCACACCAAAAACAGCTCCAAAATACCACAAAATGCGAACAGCTTTTGAACAATCGAGATTGGCGACAATGGCAACCCAAACCACTCAAACCCAAGCTCGAACAACTTGCAACCAGCAACGTAGATCTCCAAAAGAGCAGCAAAATAACAGATCAACAACTTTAAGGTGGTGTTTCACACCCTCAAGCAGCTCCAAACGAACAACCAAGCCCCACCAGGCTCACCCACTGCAAGAAATAAGGAAACCCTAGCCTCCTTCCTCCAAGCTTCACTCCCAAGTTTTCTTCAAGCCAAAATGATCATCTAATGAAGCAATTCGAATTTCACTCTTGCCTTTTATAAATTTTACAAAGGAAACACTATTCATTAAAGTGAACACTATTCACTTAAGTTATAACATTTTTCACTTTAGTAATGAATAGTAACTTAAAAATAGAAGTGACCCCTTCATATTAAAACACATGGTCCCTAGGCCGAGGATGGTGAAATAAAAGGTGAATATCATTAAATTAAGCACGAGTATCATGCCAAATGCCACAATTCACCTTGCCACCATGCTCCGGAGATCAACACTGAAGTTTGATGACCAAGTGCCCGTCGAAGTGACCCTCTATCTAGAACCATTAGCCTACGAGGGTCGACATAATAGGCTAATCTACTGATGTCCAAGAGCTTAATTAGAAGGGGACATCATAACCTATATAAAAGACTTAATATGAGTGCCAAGTTTGGATGGTAGAGCCAGTAGGAAGTAGTGGCTAAAGTGGCAAATCAATCATGAAATCATGCCTAGTAGAGGGACATAAAAGAAGCATAAACTAAATTCAATTTTGCATTGGTTTAACCAACAAAAGTTTGTGCTCACTATGTTTACAGCCTAAGTAAGCAACACTTTTGGCACAATTTCTAAATGATGCTAACACTTGAAAGTCCAGCCGCTTAAAAAATAAATTGGCTGAGTTCAAATTCAATTCTCAGTTACAAACAAAAGTAAGAAAGAAATGCTTAAAAGAAGACTATCTTATCTCAGTAGAACTATTTGGCTATAAACCAGATTTAAAGCAGAAGAAAGTCCTTTTCTGGCTTGTGAAGTGTTTTATTGCCTATTTTAGTAGGATAAGATTAGGGTTACCTTAAAGCAAAGCCTTATGGGGATTATTTTATTATTATTTCATCTTTAAAGTTTATTCTTGAGCTTATAAGTAGGGGCCTTGAGCATAGAGATAAAAAATGGAGGATAGCTGAGAGTAGACTAATCTTGCAGAAATTGTTAGTGAAGTGTTGAAATAAGATAGCATCGGTCAGATATAAATGATGATTGAATTCATTCAACATCATCATTTATATACATATCGAAATCTGTCTCATCTGAAGTATACTGTCAATCTACAATTAGAGGATATTACTTGTAGATTATTGGCTTTAACTGTTCTTCATTGAAATCTCAATCATGAATATTTTCAGCGATCTCTTCCAGATCGGATATTATTTATTTGTGCGAATCAAAGTTCAGATCGAACTTGTAACACATACGGTTGTTAAGAGACTAACCACCGATTGGTAATCGGGTGGTTAGTTAGTTGAAGTCGCATAAATAGAGGGACACGTCCCATGAGTGGACGTGTCTCCACTTTGTGGAGACATTTCCGCTCATGGGACATGTCTCCCTTTGACATATTTAAAGTGCATTCGATCCTCACTTGAAGACATTGAAATTGATACATGTTCTGCATTTGAGGATAAAACATCATAAGTAAAATTCAGACTTGGAGATCTATGATACATACATTCAAGAAATAATTTGACATCAACTTCTTATATTATAGTTCATTATTCTGATTGTTAATCTGATAGATTTGATCATAATTAACATGGTATCAGAGCCATGTTGAGAAAAGATCCGGATTAAATCTAGATATCAGATTATTTAGAAAATCGTATTTTCTCTTGAAATAAAAAACACATTACATTCTTCATAATGTCAAGTGTAATCAGATTCGAGGATCGTCTTGAAGGTGCAAACAACTTTACTTCATGGAAATTCAAAATCATGATGATTCTGAAAGAAAATAAGTTAGATTCATTTGTGAAAGAAAACAAGACAGAACCTGAGAATGATCTGGAGAAAACTCAATGGATTGAGAAAGATGAGAAAACTATGAAAATTATATTAGATGCAATTAGGGACCATATTGTACCTATTCTATCTAAACATGAGACTGCATATCAAATGTTTAAATCCCTTGACAACACCTTTGAAATAAACAACACCAGTAGGACCCTTGCTCTAAAGAGGCAACTCAATCATGTTCAAATAAACAAGGAAGAATCCATTACTGCATATTTCATGAGAATCAATGAATTAAGAAATCAACTATCAATAGTCGGATATCAAATTGATAGCAAAGAGTTAACACTAATAGCTCTAGGTGGCCTACCAAACTCATGGGAGTCATTTGTTCAAGGAATAAGTGCAAGATCAAAACTCCCTAAATTTGATAGGCTAAGAACAAATTGCTTACAAGAAGAAACAAGGCTAATGACAAAAGAGAAAAATTAAGAAAACATAGATGAGGATATTCATGTGCTAAACACAAATTCTCATAAGAAAGGTAAGAAGAAAAACTTAAAAAGAAAAAAGAATTCTTATGGAAAGGGATCATTGAAGAAAAGGAAAGACATCTCCCAAATATAATGTTTCAGATGTGATCAATATGGACACTATGCAATGAAGTGCCTTGATAGAACAAAACAACTAGCATCCTTTGCTAAAGTTGGAAAGAGAAATACAGAATATGACTCTGAAAAATTTGTCTTCTACTCAGCATTATCAAGTCAAGTATCAAACAAAGTCAACAACTGAGTAATTGATAGTGGTTCATCAAGGCACATCACAGGGTTCAGAGAACACCTAGATACTATGATAGAAGAAACTGACGAAGAAGTAACTATTGGGGATGATTCTGCACATCCAGTAAGGGGGGTTGGAACCTGCACCATAAATTTGAAATCTGGCCTCTCTCTACAACTCACTCCACTATAAAAAAAGCACAAACTATAGGTATAAGACAAGGATATCTCTACAAACTGTGCACTGACTCTAAACAAGCTCTTATTCATGAGACCTCTGATTGAAATGAAATTTGGCATCGAAGATTAGGACATATTCATTTCCGTGCCCTACCTTCTGTAGAAAAATTAGTAACAGGATTGCCCAAACTAAAACAAATTCATGAAGGAGCATGCAAAGGGTGTGCCCTAGGAAAGAATACAATGGGAACCTTCCAAAATAGTTTGAGTAAAACCAAAAATGTATTAGAACTAGTACACTCTGACTTATGTGGACCCATGTCTGTACCCTCCATGGCGGGATTCTTGTAATATTTGTAGATGACTTCTCTAGGAAGACCTGGATATATTTTCTTAAGTGTAAAGAGTCGATAGAAATCCTTAAAAGGTTTAAGGAGTTCAAAGCACTTACAAAAAACTTCTCCGGGAAGAAAATCAAAATACTAAGAACAGATAATGGGAAGGAATACAACTCAGAAATCTTTAAGGAATTTTGTGTAAATGCTGGGATTAAGAGGGAGTTTACTGTAGCCTACAATCCTCAACAAAATGGTGTTGCTGAGAGAAAAAATAGAACTATTATAGAAGTTGCTAGAGCAATGTTGTTCGAGCAAAATATAGATGTCCCCACTCACATCTAGATAACAAGACTCCTGAAGAAGCATTTACTGGTATAAAACCTGACATAAGTCACTTAAGGATCTTTGGTTGCCCTGTCTACATTCATGTACCTAAAGAAAAGAGATCCAAATTAGAACCTTTTGGAAAGAAAGGGATATTTGTGGGCTATAGTGAAACCTCAAAAGCCTACAGAATATACTTATCCGAACATAAACAAATTGAGCTAAGTAGAGATGTCATATTTGAGGAAGACATTGCTTTCAAAAGGGCAAAGAGTTCAAATGAGATAGAAATTCAAGATTCTCCTAAAGTCTTGGAGGAGGATCCTGCTCCTGAGATTCAGAGGGAGTATCCTGAAGAAATCATAAATGAAAACCAAACTGCTCCAGAAGAGAATCCTACTAATAGCAGCAAGAAGAGACCACTTTGGGCTAGAAAGATGATTAAGGAAGCTGAGAATTATACAACATCCAAAGAAACTTTTAGAGAAAGTAAGAGACCCAAAAGATTCTCAAACTATGTTGCCTTAATGAATGAGATCATTAGTTCAGAACCAACTAGTGTTACGGAAGCTCTCAAGCATCAAGTGTGGAAAGATGCGATAACGGAAGAGTATCAGTCCATTTTGAAAAATGATGTATGGGATATAGTAACTAGACCAAAAGAGAAATTTGTTGTCTCTTCCAAATGACTCTTCAAAATCAAACATGTTGTTGGTGGTAGTATAGAGAAACACAAGGCACGTTTTGTGGCCAGAGGTTTCTCACAAAAGGAAGGTATTGATTATGAAGAGACATTTGCACCTGTTGCCCGACACACCTCTGTGAGAGTAGTAATAGCTATGGCAGCAGCTAAAGGCTGAAAGATTCATCAAATGGATGTGAAAAATGCCTTCCTGAATGGGACCATTGAAGAAGAAGTCTATTTAGAGCAACCTGAAGGTTTTGTGATACATAAAGCAGACTCACATGTATGCAGATTGAAGAAAGCTCTATATGGACTTAAACAGGCTCCCAGAGCTTGGTATGAAAGAATTGACAGCTATCTTTTGGGACTAGGATTTTCCAAGAATAATGCAGATCCAAATCTCTATTTTAAGGTAATTAAAGGTGATATGCTAATACTAATTTTATATGTTGATGACCTGTTAATAATAGGAGAAGATCACCTTATTACTCAATGTAAAAGGACCTGGCTTTAGAATTTGACATGAAAGACTTGGGCATTTTACATTACTTCTTGGGGTTAGAACTTTGGCAGAAATTAGATGGTATCATCCTAAATCAAGGAAAGTACACTATTGATATTCTGAAGAGATTTGGGATGTTAGACTGTAGACCCATGTCTACATCGATGGAAACCTACTTACACAAATTGAAAGAAGCAACAACAGAATCAAAATTTGCAGATCCTACTCTCTATAGATAGATAATTGGATCATTAATGTACTTGGTTAACACCAGACCAGATATTTGCTATGCAGTGAATGCCCTAAGCCAGTTTATGTGTGAGCCAAACGAAATTCACCTTGTTGCTGTGAAGCATATATTGAGATACCTTCAAGGTACTATTGGATATGGTCTTAAATACAAGAATGACAACCTAGACTTACATGGATACTCTGTTTTAGATTGGGCTGGAAGTGTAACCAATCGGAAAAGCACATCAGGATGCTGCTTCAGTTTAGGATCGGCTATGATCTATTGGATCAGCAGGAAACAATCCTCAGTGGCACAAAGCTCAACAAAAGCTGAATATATTGCAGCCTCTATGGGGGCAAGAGAAGCAGTATGGCTTCGGAAATTGCTTATAGGGTTATTCGGTGAGTCCTTGAATCCTACTATTATCCACTGTGACAATCAGAGTTGTATTAAGCTTTCAGTGAATCCAGTATTCCATGATAGATCAAAACATATAGAGATTCCTTATCACTATGTGAGAAACATGGTAGAAAGGAATGTGATCCAGTTGGAGTATATTAGTACAAATGATCAAACAACAGACATTCTCAACAAGCCTCTCTCTAGAGTTAAAGTTGAACACTTCAGGAAGAAACTTGGTATGGTTGAAATGTAAATTGTTATTGAGATTGTGATTCAAATTGTTTATTTTGTACTAATGTATTTAAAAGATGTTTAATGTGTAAACTCTTTTGTCATGTGTGTGACTCCATGACTTTATGGGCCCTCTCTCCCCCTGTGTACATTATTGAAAGGTGACAATCTTTCTGATAATGAACACTTGTATTTGACATTGTAAGGTGACGACTCTACAATGATTAGTTGCACTATCATGATAGATATCATGTGACTTGATATCTGTGGATATGTCATGATAGTATCTCGTGGACATTTTGATAGATATCATGAGACTTGATATTAGTTGAAGATCATTATGATTCCTAATCATGGTGGATAAATTGTATCCGTGGATATGCCATGATTTATTATGGTAGACATCATGTGACTTGATGTTAGTGCACATATCATAATGAAGATCTGTTATGAAGAATGTTATGTGACTTAACACTCTTAGAAGCATACCATCTCCTGATATCACGAGTAAGGTGATATCACTATATACTTGATTGAGTTATCTTCCCTAGCTAAGAGGGAGTGTTGAAATAAAATAGCATCGGTCAGATATAAATGATGATTGAATTCATTCAACATCATCATTTATATATATATCGAAATCTGTCTCATCTGAAGTATACTGTCGATGTACAATTAGAGGATATTAATTGTAGATTATTGGCTTTAACTGTTCTTCATTGAAATCCCGATCATGAATATTTTCAGCGATCTCTTCCAGATCGGATATTATTTTTTTGTGCGAATCAAAGTTCAAATCGAACTTGTAACACATACGGTTGTTAAGAGACTAACCACCGATTGGTAATCGGGTGGTTAGTTAGATGAAGTCGCATAAATAGAGGGACACGTCCCATGAGCGGACGTGTCTCCCTTTGACATATTTAAAGTGCATTCAATCCTCACTTGAAGACATTGAAATTGATACATGTTCTGCATTTGAGGATAAAACATCATAAGTAAAATTCAGACTTAGAGATCTATGATACATACATTCAAGAAATAATTTGATATCAATTTCTTATATTAGAGTTCATTATTCTGATTGTTAATCTGATAGATTTGATCATAATTAACATGAAGTTATTGTATTTTTATGGAAGTTAACTAATATTAGTGGAAGTTAGGCTTATGCTATAGAAGCTACTATTTAGTCAAAGCCTTTGTAATTGTCATTGTAATTTCATGGAGTAAATTGACAATAGATTGTTTTGAGTCACACTTTGTATTGGAAAAATCTGTCTATTTAAATTGCGACTTTGAAATAGTCTAATTATATCCGTCATGAAATTGCCTGATTTTCATTCATCTAATTCTTTTTTGTTGATTTAGATTTGTCGGTGTGTGATTTAGCTAGTACTTTGTATTCACTTTTGTTTTTCCTTCAAATCCATGGCACAACTGAATGTTGGTCTCTGCTTTAGCCAATATAAAGTAGTTTTTGTTTGTGCTTGATAGTTTATCCTCCTTAAATCTGAAAATCTTGCTGTAGGGCTTCACGAGTGACTGGTTGGTGCTTGTGTTTGGGGCAAAGACAGTGTCATTTATGTTAATGATAGCTTCGGTCAGATTGTATGATATTTCTAAAGGAAACATTTAAATCGAAATTATAAGCGTTCATATAAATTCGATCATTCCTGTGATTTTATATTCTGCATTTGTTTGAAATCGGAATCCTCTTAATGTCACCCGCTAGCATGTAGAAGGATGCGTATGTGTTAATACATACATAACATTAAGCATTAGACTGTAGTCTGCTCGTGAGCAAAGGGACACGTCCCTTGAGTGGACGTGTCTCCACACGTGGAGACATGTCCTCTCAAGGGACGCATCCCTTGGAGGCGGGTCTCTCCTCTTACATATAGGAGTTCATTCATTGATATGCAAACATAGAAATCAATTAATGTTCTGCAATCAGCACATTCGAAATCATGAGAAGAAATCTGTGAAACATCTTTAACAAATATAATCAGACCTGCTTGAATTCTACGATTCTCAACATGGTATCAGAGCCAAGTTAAGAATTCACAAGTCTGAATTTTTGATCTATATCCCCTTCAGGCGTGCACTCTAGACTGGGAGTCACATCGTCACTTCTGCGAGATCCTTCAACATTTATCGACTCCCAGTGGCTGTGCATATAGTCATCATCGGAACAAAGAGCGCGCCATCCATCAGACACATATCATAGGCGCTAAGTGTCTGCAATCACAAGACTCGATTAAATATCTTTCATTCTATTAGATCTATGGCGGTGATAGATCCATTGGATTGATTAATACTTTCGGGATAAAGAAGTCTCGATATTTGTTGGCAGTGTGACATTGCTACATTCAAAAAGGACGGCTCTAGCAGTCAACAATATTGTACAGGAAAATGATAAGCTACTAATAATTTCGCGTAGCTATCTTTGGAGGCTCCGGTCATAGCCTGCCATCCTCTGTGAAGTTGAGCAACAAGTCTGTGCTTAAAATCTGAGTAGAGCAATGACAAAAGTAACTACACATTCACAACGACATTTTTGGAGATAGCGTTTACATCATCTAGAGCCCGCGAGTTTCAGTTGCATCGTGTAGGACCTCATCTTCACATGAACGACGCGGATATGAACAATATTGGATTATGCTTCATAGGATGTCAGCAATCGAAGTCAAGGGCCTGCATTAAACGCCAAATCCAGTTTGTTTGGAGATCGCTAAGGAGTAAAAGAATGAGCACGACTTGGGGACTATCGTGTTGCTAAAAGGGATGGAGGCATCAGTCTTTGAAGAAGCCAGTTTTTTATCAAAGTATTCTCAATAATCTTTAATCTTTTGAAGGGGCTATCGTATTCTTCTTAAAAGCCATTTTTTCTTAATATTGGAAGGCCTGGTTATGTTGGAAGCTTGAATTCGGGACACGTATCTTAGACGAGTTTCCTTATGAGGTGTCGGGTGTCTAATATAAAATTATTGAAAGGTGACGATTCGATACTTGGTTGAAGGAAAGGCATATTTGTTGAGTTGTCAGCTGGTCTAAGCCTTAGCCGAAAGTTCGACAGATGGTATTTGCTTTGTGAGCTTCTATTTAATATAGGACGCATCTTATGAAGGGAACCACATGTTCTTTATTCACATCTATCGATACTTTGATGCTGGCACTCAAGATGGAAATCATTGAATCAACAGTATCTAAATTTTTAGCTCTACAGGGTTGCAAGAGCATCAAGGCAACAAAACGTCCAATTCCTCGGCCACCAACTTTGATCCATGACAAGCGGCTGGCGTTAGTCTCCTCACCATCCATGTTGTTGCACTCGAAAGGCTTGATAGGCTGGTGGAGATAGACAAGCGCTTCGTGTTTAGGAATACCTTGTTCAATTTTTGAAAGCTAGCAGGTGGATAGGGAGCTCCATAACAGAGAATACAATGCAAAGATAGATAAAATAATATTTAGATACGGACACAAAAGGCACTGATAGATGGTAGGACATCAACAAGAAGCATTCGGGTTTGCTGCTAAGGAACATCCAGGACATCAATATCAATGTGTAGAAGGCAAAAGCTCAGACATGTTATTGATGTTGTATGCGTGGACTTGATTTGGGCGTGAAGATTGACCTGTGTATGGTCATTAGTATTGATGAATCTTCACTCTATAAGGATGCACAAGACAAATTGGAAACACTTGAAATAAATCTGAAGAGTGCTATTAAAGAGATAAGTATTTTATGTCTATATCCTTGAAATCTTATGTAGTCATTAAATAACATTGCATAAATAAATCTTGTATGCTACTAGCATTTATATTTCTCTTCCGAATAGTTAAATCATATGAACTATTAAGTAATCTCTTCTTAATTTGCATTAGGATGAATCAAGAAATTACTTTTCAGAGAAGAAGAGAATGGGGACATAGCTTGCAGCCATGAGTCTGAATGATTGGCTGAAGACATCTCCTCAAAGAGGGAGATTAACCTTTAGAGGGAGTTCCATGATTCAAAGTTGCAAGGACAGATGCTAAATTCTTGAAGTACCTCTTCAGCAGTTGAAATCAGAATTGCTCAAGTCAATCAACTTCGATTTAACATTGGTACCTCTGCAAACCTATTTATAATAGAGGGATCTGGGATGAGGTTGAAAAGAACAAACCTGAATCTCTACAGAGGTATGCGTTGGAATCCATTTCTTTAAAGTATTGCTGACGATTTTGGATGAGGAGGTCAGGAGGCTGATACGTAGAGTTTCAAAGGGAGTCACATCATCACTTGTTGTAATGCATAATTCTTTGAGATAGAGAGATATGAGGTGAAAGCCCTTGTTCATCTCTGAGTCTGAGATGAGGCGTCATGTTGAGAGACTCCATGACAACAGGTCCCTGGATCTAACTTCCTGAGCCCCCAACACTTGCAGTGTGGCTTAAAGGGGGTGTTGGATATAAGCCACTCACCGGATTGATGATGGGCTGGTCACAAGGGGCCAATAGCTCAGCTGATAAAGCACTCCTGCTACAAATGGAAGAAAAGACAAAACTCGACAGAAGCTGATTACATTGCAGCCTCTATAGGGGCAAGAGAAGCAGTTTGGCTTCGTAAAATTGCTTGAGGGACTCCTTGATCTAAGCACATTGAGATCCTACCATTATGAGACATGGTAGAAAGGAAGTAATCCAATTGGAGTATATTAGTTCAAACGTTTAAACAACGGACATACTCAACAACTTCTCTCCAGAGTTAAGGTTGAACTCTTCAGGAAGAAAACTTGGTATGTAATTTGATATTATGTTTTGAAATTCAAATTTGTTTATAAGTTGTACTAATATATAAAGATGTTTAATGTGTAAACTCTTGTGTCATGTATGTGACTCCATGACTTTATGGGCCTACCTCTCCTGTGTACATTATCGAAAGGTGACGATCTTTCTGATAATGAACACTTGTATTTGACATTGTAAAGTGACCACTCTACAATAATAAAATTATCATAATAGATATCATATGGCTTGATATCTATAGACATGTCATGATAGTATCTCTTAGACACCTTGATGGATATCATGAGACTTGATATTTGAAGGTCATTGTGACCCATAAGAGATGATCATGGTGGATGATTATATCCGTGGATATGCCATGATCTATGGTAGACATCATGTGATTTGATGTCAGTGCACATAGCATAATGAAGATATGTATGAAGAATGTCATGTGACTTGACACTTTCAGAAGCATACCATATCTTCTGATATCACGAGTTAGGTGATATCACTTTATACGTGTTTGGAGTTTATCCTCCCTAGTTAAAGAGGGAGTATTGAAATAATAAAGATATGTTATGAAGAATGTCATGTGATTTGACACTTTCAGATGCATACCATATCTTCTGATATCACGAGTTAGGTAATATCAGTTTTACTTAGTGGAAATTATTTTTTAGCCTAGAGGGAGTATTGAATAGTGAAGATGTGTTATGAAGTATGTCATGAGACTTGACACTTTCAGAAGCATATCATATCTTCTGATATCACGAGATAGGTGATATCACTTTGGAAGTTATTCTTCCTAGTTAAAAAGGGAGTGTTGAAAATAATGTAGATGTAATGTCATGTGACTTGACAACCTTGAGAAAACATATCATATCACATGTGAAGGTGATATATTGACTTATTTGACTTAAAACATCTTCCCTAGCTAAGAGGGAGTGTTAATGATAGCTTCGGTCAGATTGTATGATATTTCTAAAGGAAACATTTAAATTGAAATTATAAGCATTCATATAAATTCGATCATTCCCGTGATTTTATATTCTGCATTTGTTTGAAATCGGAATCCTCTTAATGTCACCCGCCAGCATGTAGAAGGATGCGTATGTGTTAATACATACATAACATTAAGCATTAGACTGTAGTCTGCCCATGAGCAAAGGGACACGTCCCTTGAGCGGACGTGTCTCCACAAGGGACGCATCCCTTGGAGGCAGGTCTCTCCTCTTACATATAGGAGTTCATTCATTGATATGCAAACATAGAAATCAATTAATGTTCTGCAATCAGCACATTCGAAATCATGAGAAGAAATCTGTGAAACATCTTTAACAAATATAATCAGACCTGCTTGAATTCTACGATTCTCAACAATTTAGATATTTACATTTATTCAAAAGCCCCCATGAAATCTTGTACAGTGTGCATACTTGTAAATTCTGTTAGTTTTAGGTTTAGTTAGATTTTAGGGAGCTTGTTCTTATAATTTGAAGAATGGTTCTACCATATACACTGTTCTAGTTTAAGTTGTCTTGCAACAGACAGATAAAAATGCTAACAATATGCTTGTGGGCCAAATACTAAGACAGATTGTATGGCATTGCGAATGTATACGGAATTTAGCATTTGGATTCACTCTCATGTTGAACTAAGAGAGTAGAAATAAGGTGTACTATAATTTATCACGAGATGAATGGTTACAAGAACTAGTTTGTGTTCCAACGACTTCAACTCCCTCAACCTTTGCTTCGTTTGGAAGGTGAATAGTCATTCAGGCTGTGCAAAGGTGGACTCTTTTGCCACTAGGGTTTTGTCCTGTATTGCTCGTGGAGTTCAATGCAATGATAGTCATTATTGAATGTTACAAAATGTTATGCTGTTGACTAGATACAAGGAAATCATGCAACAATATGATTGTATACTATCTATGAGGTTGAGTCTTCATTGTCATCTTCAACTGATCTCTTAACCTTGGCTTACCATGCATTATTGTTCAATTCCCTCATATGAACTTTTTGTTAATAGATGCATAATAATCATTTTACTTTTTAGCTAAGTTGTCAGTTTAGGTAAGGGGATGGGTATGGGTTTGGGGTTTGGTTTCACCGTTATGGCAATTTTTTCCCCTTGGGTTCATTACGGCTGTACAATATATATATATAAGAATTCAATTAGGGAGTAGGAAAAATAAGCCCACTACTTCTCTAGCTGCTAAGGGCAATTGAAAAAGCAGTGAAAATAAGCCCACTGCTTCTTTGGCTGCTAAGGGCGACTAAAAAAGTGAGGAAAATGAGCCTACTGCTTCTCTAGTGGCTAAGGGAAATTAAAAAAAGAAAAGGAAGATAAGCTAAAACAAAGGTGTATTTTGCCCCTCTCCTTCCCCTTTATGTTTCAAGAATAATTCATATCAAACAGATCATTACTTCTCTAGCCCCTAAAATATCAGGGAAAATAAGCTGGGACACCAACAGAGCAGAGATACAGTAAAGCACAACAAAAGCAAAAGAGTTAACCTTGAGTAGTAACCTAGCACAGTGTTAATGGCATTTCTTGACTCTAAACCAGAAAAATATTGTATGTCACAACAAATTATGTAGCTGCCATACTAAGGGTTGTTGCCAAACAATCTGCAAGTAAACCCTGATTTAAAAAAATGATTTTAGATCTGTAGTGATCTATTTTTTTAGTGTTTTTCTTGGTTAAAATTGGGCGTTGCTGCCTGCAGGTCCAGGTACTGCAAGTACACCCAGAATCGCCGTGGGTGCACCCCTAGTGACTTGATTACCCCCCTGGTATGCCTGAGATGTATCCATGGGTACCCAGGCTGTGCCCTGGACAAACCTAGGATGGGCTTGGGCCAGGAATGGAGGCCATTCAGGGTGAATCCAGTATCTTAGCTTTTTAACAAAGATAATTCAAAACTCAGTCAAAAGCTAATCCAAACTAAAATCTCTTATATGTCCCCTATGATTCTGTCTATAAACTCATCACTAGTTAACTCTACATAATATCAGTTGGATATAATTTATAAGTGATATAATGCAAGCATAACAAGGGTGAGGTCTGTGCCTATCTTGACAAATAAGCTTATTCTGATGATTTCAGTGTATTTGATTTTGGCCTTTATATGTCTTATGACGGTGTTAATTTAATAAGTTATCCTTTTAGGATAGCTTCAACAGTCATGCATTTGTTTCTGTGAATTGGTCTCCATATTACTTGTAGGTCACTGAATAGGTAGTGAGAACATTCTCTCTCAACAACTATGTGTCCACTTATCAGAGCATGCTTAGTTTAATTGTCTGAACTGTAAAGGAATATTTGTTGGGCTTCTCTAGATAACAGATAACTTGTCAATGGGAAATCAGGAACTTGACATGCAATGGATTGTATTGTAATTTGTGTACTCTATAAAAGATTGGAAATTAATAATTATTTTCTTTGGAACTTCAAAATCCTTAACATGTCAGAATTATAATGTTTTACACAAAAAATTATATGTTGGTTTGCAGATGCATCATTCCTGGATGAGTGGTCTTTTGATCACTTTCGTGGTCTATTAAACAAATCAAATGAGGATCACGCATTGAAGCAGTTGTTGCATCAAGATAAATTAGTCATATTTTTACATTTGCTGGGTTGTGATACAAATGGTCATGCACATCGCCCCTATTCATCAATCTATTTGAATAATGTTAAGGTTGTTGATAAGGGCATTGAAGAAACATACAATCTTATTGAGAAGTACTTCAAAGATAATCGGACTGCATACATTTTTACTGCAGATCATGGAATGAGTGACAAAGGTCAGTTTAACATTACAGTCTTTTAAGATTTCATTTTCATGTTGGTAAAATAATATGGGATGGTTTCCTTATGTGTGTGTAGCCTTGATATTCTGATGAGTTCTAATAGTTAAGGGTTCATTGTGCGCGAAGAATATATATTTTTTTCATTGGTGATCACTGATCATATGTTAGAATTCAAGCTTCTTTCTTAATGGTTTTTTAAATTTAGTTGTTCATCATTTTGTCTGATTTAATTCTCATCTAGGTATCATTTGCATTTCTTATTTGATCAAATATGGTGGAAAATACCAAACTTTATTTTTATGTAACTTAGCACACAAAATGACTAAATTGTAAGTAATTTCTGGACCTCTTTGTTGGCCTCATTAAATATGTGGATCCTCTTCACACATCATGTTGTTATGCAACATAGTGGAGCTCAAATGACATATAAGCAAATTAAGTACCACTTTATTTCTTTGATTGCCATTTTTGATATGGAATGTCCTTCTCCCTTTCGGAAAAAAACATTTTCCTGAACTGGGCTTGATTTATGAGCAAGATTTGTTGAATTCTCATGTGGTCTCCTCAAATGGGTTATTATAATCATAGTTGGAAAACTTGTACTTGGCAGCCCAAAATTTTTACTTGGACTTGGTCTTGGCAAGATCTCTGCAAAAACTAGGCAAAAAAAATAAAATAGTTACACACAAAAAAAATAAAAAATACAGAAATTAATGCATTCAGAGAACGCATAAGTCTATTCTAAACATTGATTTGTCATGATCGAAAGATTACAGGCCATATGACCCTCAAATGCTGAACATTTGAAATTTCGAAGTTTCAAAGTCAAACAATACATTGTATGGTTGCATAATAGTAACTATAAATTGTTAAATAATAATTGTTTAACTTTAACTATTCGCAATGGATGCATTCCATAAGCAGCCAAATACGATCGACATCCACTTCTTTCTCCTCCTAGTACTAGTACTTTGGAGCCTCAAATTAGAAGGTAAATTGATATCAACATGTCTTAGTCTTCCTCCAATGCATTTGTCTGTGTTGCTGCTCTCTCCAAATCAGTGACATTTTCATCAGTGCATATCATATCTATTTCTTTGGCAGTCCAATCAGCAAATGGATTGATGTCATCCAAGTGAATGGCATCACAAGAAGGATCGTCCACCTTTTTAGTTTTAAGGCAAAGGTTGTACTAAAGAATGAGAAGGTCGTTGAGGCGCTCTTAGGTTAATTTGTTTTTCTTCTTGGTGTGAATGCTCTCAAATAGGCTCTAATCAAGTTCACACCAATAAATGCTATAGGGCTAGACAAAACACAAATAGCTAGTCTTTGAAGATATGGTGTGCTAGCAACATCATAAATCTCTCACCACAAATCTGCAAATAAAACATTTCAAAAAGAAAATATAATAATTTAGTAAAAAAATCAGAACCTAAAGTTAAAACTTTTAAGTTTCTACTTTTTTGTATAAAGCTAAAAATTAAACGACATTTTTTCTGTTTGGCTGCTGCTTTTCCCTTCTTCAAATGGATTTATTGAAGGAAAAGAGCCTCCCCTCCATAGTAATGCAAAGGGTCATCATCTCCTCGCTTTGGCCCTATCAATGGCTTCATAGAGGTAACCTATCAGCATAGTTGGAAAACTCGACTCGACAAATAACTCGCCAAGCCCAAAATTGACGAGTCAACAAAAACTCGGAGAAGACTCGGCAAAAAACTCGACAACTTAAAAATTGCTTAAATTTCATTAGAAACACATTGTTTTTGCAAAATTCAATGACGATGAATCCAATGAGTCCATAAATGACTACAAACGTGTTTTTTATTAAATTTGATTGATTTTAGTGCAAATTGAGTACAAAATTGTACTCATGCGTAATCCTAATGGCTGAAAGCCTGATAGTCTAAGTTGTTGATTCCAATCTTCACGCCCAAATCCCCTCATTGTAATCAATTTTCTTATATGAGAAGAGATCCCAATAACTAGTGGGGGTCTAGGAGTGGAGATATGAATGACCTTGTAGGGGTTTGCGTTTGGTTGCCCCGAACGGGGTTGAGGGGCAGCACCCCTTATGGGGGTTTGTGAGCAATGCCCCCAATGGGATTGAGGAGCAGTGCCCCTCATGGGGGTCTGGGGGAACGCCCCCAGCGGATTCGAGGGGCAGCGCACCTCACAGGGTCCAGGGGCAGTGCCCTTGGCATGCTCCCAGTCGTGATACAGGGTGGGGTCGAGGTGCGGAGCCCCCACCACCAAGCCCAAATTAAGGCCTTCAAAACCACATAAAAATTCTTGTTGCACACCATTTCACAATTTTATCACTTAAGGGAGAAATTAGGTATTTGACACTTTTTCATGAAAAATATTTGCTCTCCAAGTGCTATGTGACGAATTGTGAGGTGCATTCATGCATTTATAGGGCAAAATCGTGAGTTTTTTGACTTTTTTTTTGCGTTTTTTTTCTTTTCTTCTGGCAAGTCTTTTGTACTCACTCGTTGAGTTTTCGCCAAAAACTCGGTGAGTTTTCCACAAAGATTTGGCAGGAAGACTCGGCGAGTAAAAGTCAAAAAGACTAAGGGGAGCAAAAAAATCGCGCGTTTTCGCAGATTGCTGAAAACTCGACGAGTTTGCCAACTATGCCTATCAGTATGCCATCCCCATTAACCTAAAATATTGACAAATAAATTTTGAATTATTAGAAAATAAAAAAAATAATAACTAAAATTCATGTAAGAACAAAACAAAAACAACAAATAGATAATTTGATATAAAACTTATGTTTGTAAGTGTTACTTACCCTAAGTATCTCCATTGAATTTGATGAGCTTCTCATCAAAACTAGTTTTTGCTGCCTTATCTTAGTTTAATGGAATATGGAAAGTCTATGTAGGCATTGCTGACAAACATCTGCTTGAGAGAAGGTATTGGGGCTACAATTGCTCTACAAAGTGAGGAAGTTGGTGGCAAATTGTGGCACCCTTGATCACACAAGCTCCTTGCCATTCATGTGCTCTCTCATTGAACTGAAGATCCGAGTATGGTTCTACATAAATTTGGTAATTTGTCTAGTATTTTCAACCTTACTTTTGACCTATATAGTCTTCTCAATGTCCTCAAGCTTCAAATCCAATTACTGTGTAGCAAAAGTACTCCAACAAAAAGTGGGATGCCTTTGTTGAATAAGTCTCCTTGTGGATATGTATGTTGTTGCTTGTCTGTGAAAATTTGGACAACATTCTCAACTCCAACCTTTTGAATTAACCCCTACAATGGATTGCACAAAGTCTCAAGTTCAACATTCTTAACTTCATGTTGAAGAGCACACAAAAAATAATGAGGGGGTAGGGGGGCGGGGAGGTTGAATCAGTATTTTAAACACATGAAACCATATGAAACAGCAAATAGAACATTTAAGAGCAAACATCAACAAGGAGAACACCAATTTTCACATGGAAAACCCTTTCGGGTAAAAAACCATGGCAGATGAATAGCTTTCATTAACCACAAATGGGCACCAACCCAGATTACAAAAGTGAGCACCAACTCACTGAGAGTGCCAACTCTCCTTGAAGCACCAACTCCAAGATGTTGAAGCACCAACTTCAGAATCATGGAACTCTTGATACAAAATACATGCTTGCCAGAACACTATCCAAAGTCTGAAACCCTTCTGATCAAACTCTAGACTTATTTGCATTAGAACCTGAAACCTTTCTTATTTTCTCAACATTCTTCATAACTTATTAATATTCAGAGGGATACAAGGTCAGACTCCTCTTAATCATATGTCACATTAACGAACAGGTGACTCCTTGCAAAACCAGACTTTTCAAATCAATGGAAACTCATATCAATACATCAATGCAGCGATTCGTATCTGGAAAGTCAGAGGAATTTTTTAAATATGGAAGAATATATCAAGAACTGATAGAAGTTCGAACTTAAATGCTGACTGCTCAGATTACACTAAATAATTGCAACTGCACCTCAGAACTGATATAATGCTCGCCTAGGTCAGAATAAAGCCAGAAGTTGCTTGCAGATTGTACAGAGGTTCATAGCAGCCCACGTTTAGATCATTAGCCTTCAGCATTTCCAACATAGGCCATGTTGGCCATTGAAACTTGCCCGTTACCTTGCTCAAAAAATATACGACTGTGTCTGAAAATTGCAAAGGCTGGGAAATCACGTCCCAGTAGACAACTCCCAAATGCCACCCTACAGAAAATTTTCGGCACTCAAGGAGGTAGCCATTAGTATACTTTGATACACTCCACTCATTTTAAAAAAATTGCCCACACTTTCATCTCTACACAGCAAGATAGGAAATATTCTTCTAAAAATCAGATCACACACCAACTCAAAATCACCAAAAAACGAAATGAGAAACTACAACGTATAAATTCAATCACGTCTTTGGCACTTGACAGATAACTCATTCTACAACCCACATTACTGAAGAGTAATTTCAGACATTAAAAATGCCAGGACAGGTCATTCAAAACGGCTTCCACACACAGATATGGATTGGCAAATACAAACATGTTTACTGCATTATGTATTGAAGACTTTTAGACCAATATATCCAGACATGAAAACGACACAGAATTAGTGCGACCCATGTCATTTTAAAATGAATATATTTTAAATTTGAAAAACTCATGCCGCACCATATTCAACCTCCTGTAGCAATTACTACATATTGAAGCAATGAGAATAAGGAAATACGATATCAACATTAGCCGCCTGCTACCAAGAATCATGACGAATCTGGCATGACGAATTGTATTGGAGCACATGGACTTATCACGACTTTCAGAAGAATTTAATCTATCATAATGAAACGCCATGGAGGCCATTCTCTGCAATAATGAAAACTGAAACCTCCAAAATCAGTAAGCCGTCGTTGTCAGAAATAAAGACTCGACCTGGAGTCTTAAGCCACCCTCAAAAAAAGAAAAAGAAATCTGAAGCCACTGAAATAAATAGACAAGGCAAAAAAACTCGACCTTGAAAAGTCAAAAGGTGACATGGCATAACCGCCACTTGGCATATCAGTTGACATTAACCATTTTACTGCAGAGTTGCATGGAAACAGATTGGTAGTTGATACAGATACAAGTTTACAAGATCCCTTGATACAGATATTGCTAGATACAACAATTATAGAAACATACACAAGTCAATTATCCTAAGTGATGTTTAAGAGTTAAAGTAACTATTGATATTTCATCCTGCATTAAATGTGTGTAGGATAAACTACAAAGTTGATATCCTTTAGAATTTTAAAAACAATTTTCATGATTGATTGGAATTTTAGTTTTGTTTGTGTCAATATGTTCAGCCCTTCTTATATTGTGTTTCTTTACAGCCCGGTGCTTTTTCTCTTTCTATCTCCTTAAAAGATGGTCAGATGGGGTGGTTGGGCACACTGATATATAGTTCGTCTATCCAAATATAAAATAAAAAGGAAAAGTCCAGGAAATATTTAAATTATTACCAAAAATTTAAAAACAAGCTTAGCTTTTAAGTCAAATCGTGGCATTTCCTTTTCCTATTTGATATTTTGAGAGTTTAGCAGATTTGTGACTACAAACCCATTATAGAACTTTCCTTGGTGGCTTCTTGTTTACTCACTTTCAGTTTCTTGTATGCCAAACTGCTGGATTTTGGAAAGAATGTTCAAGCAGAAATATTCAATAAGGTAAGACATCTTATATTTTAAGCTGATATGGTAAATTTAGGATTTAGCTGATTCTTCTTTTTCTGAAGTTGGAAATACATAATTCATGTACTAAGGCGCAATTGAACACATTCACATTGCTTCAGAAGTGTCTTGCAAAGTGACATTAAGTTGGTTCTTATTTCCGCTAGGTGACTAGCTAGGTGACAATCCCGTGCAATTCCCATGTAGAATATCTATTTCCAATTTACATAACTTAGAAAGCAGATACTATTTATGTACACGACATCATTATATATGAAAAAGAAAAAATTGGAAGTTGTTTATGGAGTTCAACACTTCTCTCCCTAAAATTTTTGGAAAATGGATTTGATTTTAGTTGGCAAAACTTCTGTTATGTTCTAGTGGAAAATGGTGAACATCTGATTATTTTTCTACATTTGTGAATTTCCTAACTTTTAAGCATTTGGTTTATAACAGGAAGTCATGGAGATGGTCATCCTACAAATACAGATACACCCCTTGTAGCATGGGGAGCTGGTATACAGAAACCAAAGCTTGCAACTCCTGAAAGCACTACAGATATAGGCTTCAGATTTGTTGATCAACATACACATGATATGCCTACACCCCCTGAATGGGACCTTAAAAGCATAGAACGAGTAGATGTTAACCAGGCTGATATTGCTCCTCTTATGGTAGAAATAGTTTTTTGTGGCCTTTTGTATGTTTTAATTTTAATTGAGAATCAAGAAAATAACTTCCTGGTCACCATATCTGACGTGTTCTTTTATTTGCTTATATGTCTTGGTCAGACAATTCTTCTGGGCTTATCTTCTCCACTGAACTCTGTTGGAAGTTTACCTATGGAATATTTAGATTTAGATAAGGTAGCGGTCTCTCTTTGCTGGTAAGCTGATTGGAAATAGTTCTAGAAGAAATTCAGTTGTAAAGGATGTATGAATGAATTGATATTCTGCCTAAAACATATATCTATGGTTTGAGTCATTTGGTTGATAAATTAGTAGGATTTGATGTTGAGGATTTGAAGTTAAACTCTTGGAGTTGTTAATATTAGATACTATGGATATTAAAATTCTGTTAAGTTGGTACTTATAAAGTTATAAACTAAATATTATCTTTTGCTTGTACATGTTTTTCAGGGAGAAAAAGCAGAAGCGGCTTTTGCAAATGCAAAACAAATTCTGAATCAGTTCCTTCGCAAGTCTCGTATCCAAAACAAATATTAAAGAGATACAGTAATCTACTCGTCTAGATAGTAAACTTACTAGCAATTTGATTATCAGAAATCAAAAGATTGTAGAAGCCTTTTAATATATTTTATATGGTTTGTGGAAGGTATTGACTTGAGTTTAGTATGAAAGCTAGTCTCTATTCAAACATTATTACTGGCTTGAACTAACTCAGCATTGTTTTTACAACAATATTTTTCTTCGAAAGCTATCAGATATCCCAAGTTGCAGCCTTGCTATTATGATTTATCTGCATTATCTCTTCTTTCCATGTAAACTTATTACCTATCTTCTAGTCTGATTGGTCCTTCATGGATTTTCTGTTGGCTACATGGAATTCCATTTTGGTTATTTATTTTCTTTTTTATTGGGATTAATACCCATCTGTTATTGGGTTTTCTTGTATTGTATCAACTATGGTTTTCTTAACAGACTGAGGCAGAATTAAAACAATCAAGATCCTTACATTTCAGACCATTTGGACCTTTGTCTAAGCATCATGCCTTTGTAAAAGAAATCGAGAAGCTTATATCTTCCAGGCAGTATGAAGCTGCCTTACACTCTGCACAAGACCTTTTCACCCTCTCTCTTGCAGGTCTTCATTATTTTCAGACGTATGATTGGTTTGCTTTGATGACAACAATTACAATGGGTTACCTGGGCTGGATGGTTTATATCATTCTTCACGTCTTGAAGTGTTATACATGTTTTCTTGCAACTCCATATGAGACAAGACTAAATGCTGGAGCTAATGAAGTCAGAAATAAAAGAGTAAGATATCTTTGTTACAATTAGTAGTGATTATAATTGTCCATTAATGAGATGATGATGTGATTGAAAGAATTGCTTTTCGTGTAGGGCCACATTTTCTTTTGTTCCTAACTATGTGATCTGAAACTCTTGGGAATAAAAACTTGGTACAAAATTGATGCTTTACTATGGTTACTTCACAGACAATTTCTAACTGCAGACAATATGCTTGAAAAAGGGTAGACTGGTCTGAACTGGTTCTGAAACTGCCACAAGAATAATGAAACAATTATCATCTCTTAATCCACTGTTTATATGGAAAATAAATTTGGGCTGAGATGAGTACTTTTGGGAGACTCGTCCCTCAGGTTGAGGAACTAACACATGATATCTGTGTATGGAGGGATGCCTCACTGAAAATGTAAATAATTCAGATGTTACAACATCTTGCTTTAGGATTTATTATTTATAATATGAAATCTGTGGAAGGAAAGAAACAGGAGAATATTTGAATTTGAATGAAAAGATGCAACCTGTTTGACATGTGCCATCAAAAGCCAAATTATATCAATGGCGAAAATCTAGTTGAAAGAATATTTGGATAAAAATCAACTTCTGTAATGAAGGGACTTTGAACTGCAAAAAGTTGGAGTTTCCTCTTCCACCATAATTCCCATCTTCCACATCATTGGAAAAAGTTAATGGGTCCCTCCTCTTTTGGACTTTCATAAACTAAAATTTGATGGTACTCCTATCAAAAACCTTTTTTTTTATTAAGAGGGGTAAACGCTTTTGACCTGGAGCTATGAACCGGTGAGGTCACAAATGGGGGACCTCATCCCCAATATAAATTCTCAACAATTACATCCCATTGGGGTTTGAACCTTGATGGCAAGAATAACAACACAACTTAACCATCACACCATGCCACTATTGGCACTCCTATCAAAAACCTAGGCATTAGCAGTATTGGAGGATTAATTTGCAACAATATGGTAATTGCAAGTGTCACCTTTCAGAAAAACATTGGACTAAAAACTAATAATTATGCAGACGTTTTTTCCTGCGACATGGGAGTATGGCTTGCTCCAGTCTTATGCATATAAAGGCTAGAAATTGAAGGAGACCCTGATGTCCTGATAAAATTGGTCAACTATGGAAAGCACACAACATGAACCACCATAACAATGCAAAAGGATCTACGTGGATTGTTGCATCATTCACCACCACAAACTCCTTCTACTTTGTTACCTACCTTTTCTACAACATACACCTTCCCTTTCATACATCTACATACTATAACTTTTTCCCACAATTGTTTTTTAAATGTATACTAAGTTTTAACTTACATACTGTTGGTGTACGTTTTATCATTCACTGAACATTAGAATAAAAGGTCAAGGACACTCTACCCTCTCTTGAACAAAATCACTATGTGTGCCAAGATTGCAAGAAAGACCACATGGCAACTCCAAGGTTTATATGTGCGAACGAGCAACTTTATGTTGGATAGCTTCCTTGGTTATGTATACAGAAATACAAGGGGGACTTACGCTTAAAAATCATCCACAAGTTAGGACTTAGACGAATTTGACAGTAAATGCTCTTTTCTTTATTTGGATTTTCAGTTTTGGAATTTAAAAAAAGAAAGAAAAAAAAGTATAAGGGTTTAGAAGTTTTATGCTACTTTTAAGAACTCAAGAGACAGTAAAGATTAGGTGAAACCAATAACAACACTTTGCTTCGCCACATAAATGACAACTACACAAAGTAAGTGCAATCTTCTAGGGTTGTGCTCAAGATTTTCATACCACGAATGATACCTTCAATAGAACAATATTTTATTCAAAGTAGAAGTTAAAGCATCCACAATATAGGCTCAGGCTAACTTTACGCATTGAACAAAAATCATTCATTCAAAGAAAGTATGAGCAAGAGTTTCACCAATCTAACAAGCGTGCAAATCAAATTCTATTCTAAATTTATTCTATGTTGAAGGAGATATGCAACCATGCAGCCAATTGATAACAAGAAGGATTCAAAGCAAACTTGCAACATGAACTTCTATTACCCAAGTAGCTCTAAGCAACAATTTCATAAAACTCTCTTCACACTATGAAATGAGAGAATAGGAGTTTATATAGAGTTTTGAAAAACAAAAGAAAGGCTGAGATCAATCTAAGATCAACGACTGAGATTAAGACACAACCCTAATTAGGGTTTCCCAAAATAACATCAATAGCGAGTGCATGGAGGACAAGTGGCATGAGGAGCTATCTTCTAGGAGGCGCATCCTTATCCTCTTGAGTGGCAGTATGTTCTGTTGATGTTTCAGCGTCGGGCCTCTTACTTCCAGCAGCTGCATTAAATAAATGAAATAAATTAAATGATAGCCAAAGGCTATTTAATTTATTTTTGGTCCGATTTAAGTGAAGAAGCGCTTCACTTTATTAAATGAATGATATTTATTATTCTAGCCGACTCATGTAATTTATTATTTCCAAAGGGTGGCCGACCTCCTTGAAGAGTCACCTTGTTTTGTATAAATACAAGGTGATGATCGATCATTTGATCATCAAGTTCACAAGTCATAATTCACATTCCTAGAAGGAGCAGCAGATCATCTTGTAGCAGCAGAGCATCATCTTGTAGCAGCAGCGCATCATCTTGTAGCTGTGAATCATTATCTTGCAGCAGCAGGTTGTCATTCTGTTGCAACAGACCGACTTCAAGGAAAAGCATATTCATTGTATCTTTGCATCTAGGAGAGGTGCTATTATTCCTTGTATTAAATTTGGCCATGTGTTGGGCCTGAGTTGTAAGTAGATTTCTGCTCTTATTGCTGCTATATATAAGAGATATAATTGTTGGGTTTTTCTCCCTCAGGTTAGAGGGTTTTCCCAGGGTATCTGTGGTGTTCATTGTCTCATGTGTTGCATTTTCTGAGTGCTTTCAGTTTGTATTATCTGATCATATAAAACTAACATTTTCAACGAATCTGGACACAATCGGGCTGACCTCCTCCATCGTGACATGTGGCAGCATATTCACCTTGAATTCCAATCCCTCGAAGTCATCTGCACACACGGCAAAAGCAATCTCCCATTCCAATTCTTGTCTTTGGAAGGCATCCTGGATGGACAAGAAATTCGATGCCTTAGCCAAATTCCGCTTCAAGAATGGTCTAGTTATGGTGAAGAAAATCTCCTGAGTTCTGAGCTTTAGACTTTCTAGCTGCATATCATTTTCTCGGATGGTCTTCTTCTCAAGTACATCCGTAGCTATAAGGAAAATCTTATTTTGTCATGTCCCATAACCATGAGGCAAAAATAATAAATTAATCAAGGCTTGTGTAAATTTAATACATTTGATTTTATAAGTTAGATAATAAATACTTAGATCCTATAAGAACCCGACTAGTTCTCTGCTTCTATACTATTTTGCTACTGAATGCACTGTCTCAATTTGTTTTGGTGTTTTGAATAGATATATCGTTTTTTTTTGTGTTTTGAGGGTTTATTGACATAAAAAACAAATAACATAAAACTGAAACTTATTACAATAATCTGAAATTTCTGAAACAACTGATCTACTGCTGCAATTAATCTTTATTTCTCGAGAGAATGGAAAATTACGTTATTTTCAAAATAAAAACAATGGCAACAACATGGAACCTGATTTTTTTATTTGATTTTTGCCTTGCCTTCAACTGGAACTGAAGCATTTCACTATTCATGACAGCACTGTAGCAATTTACTATTCACGCATCACTATTCACGCGTTACTGTTCATGCGACACTATTCACGCGACACTATTCACGGCCGTACTGTAGCAGCAGGTACAAACTTTAATAAGCAAAGGATTAATCTTTAAATATTCTGATCTGCAATGAAACCCCTATTAATCTCTGAATCTTCTTCACAACTGCTGAGGCACAAATCAGAGTCTCTGTATGAAACTCTCTAGATACCAAATTCGCTGGATATTTCACCAGTTCAAATGGAGACTCATAGAAGAACTACGTTCTTCAATGGCAATGGCTGAAACCCTTCTCAGAGCACAAAACCTGTTTTCAAAATGATAGCAATAACAATGGATGCCGAGAATGAGCTCTTAAGTCTCTTTTTATTCTTTCCTTAGGAGAGCTCAAACACCTTCCTGGCCAATGTGGGATAAAAGATTTATTCCCACATTAAATTATTCACTTAACTTTATTATATTAAAGTGACTTTATTATATTAAAGTGACTTTATTATTATAAAGTTACTTTATAACTTTATAATAATATTAAAATATTAAATAAATCACTTAAGTCACTTAAATTTTAATATCTCTTGATTTACTTGTCTGATTGCTAAGCCGTCTGAGCCAGGAGTCGAGAAACCAAATCCACATGTGACTAAACTGAGATTCTAAAAATAGCAGGGTGCTCCCATGACTTACTAAAAATAGTAAGTCTAGCCAAAAGATGTCCGATTGACCCTGAACGAAAGCCAAGCAAAGAAACTCTGCTAACCGAGGCTGAGCCATGCCTCACAAGACCTCCTAATCTCCTCATTAGCCTACGAAGGTCGCATAATAGGCTAACTCTACACTGCAAAGAGATGTCAACTAGAAGGGGACATGACAGATCGTTAATACATTTGATCTACTTTATAAACAAATAAATAATAATAAATAGATTCATTTATATGCGATTTTAATACCTTTTATTATAATTATGATTGCCAAAGGCAACATCACAATTAAATTTATTTATATATATGTTAATAAAACAATAAACAAATTCAAAAGAATAAATATCAAAAATATCAATAAATTAAACTAAAGTTTATATTATTTCCAAAGCTATCGATTACATTATCATTAAATCTTCATAAGAATAAACATTATATATACATGGTATATTGAGCCCAAGCACATCGGAAATATTAAGAAATAAACAAATGAAAACATATGTCATAACCTTCAGCGAAGTGAAGAGATGTGACACACGCAAGGGTTGCGGACTTCCAAAATGGAGGTATTTGAATGGCCATGCAAGGATGAGGAGAAGGAGGATGGAGGAGAAAGATAAGAGAAGGGTGCAAAACGCCAACAGTTCTGCTTGTGAACGGAACCATCCATTGCAAAGAAGAGACGTATTAAGGACGCCGACAGAAGCGAAACCAGGAAACGCGTGAGCGCCAGCTTCAGGTTAGAGCCAAACCGAAATAGTCTAGGGTACTGATTTTACAACACCAGTTCTTTAGAAACTTAGATATACCAATATACATGATTTTGCAAAATACATAAGACAATGAATGGATAATACCGACTGTTACAATTGAGATGCAATAATGTTGCTTGCAGCAATCATTGCATCTCCACAAATGAGTAAGTTTTCTCTATTTGAAAGGATGGACCTCAACCCAAATACTCTGCCATAACACTTGATGAGGATAGGGAGTGTGTGGAAGGAAAGGCAGGTAAATCCATCCATGTTGGACGGAGCCCAAGGCAGGTAACCAATCCTTGAGGGTGTCCAATTCGAGATGGTGGACACACCCTTGGCACAGTAAATCTACCATCCCACAAGTTTAGGGAGAGAAATAGGTGGAGGTCTATTCCATTCAGAAATTAGCAATTTTGGTTTATATTTAACAAGTGGGCAACATAGTTATTGTCTCCTTCTTAACTGTGTAAATTGGAAATACTAATTTGTGCTTTATATGAAATAAAATTTAAACCAATTTTCTTGAATTAAATTATGTTTGTGTAAATTCATTATGAGTCTTAATATGGTTCTTATGCTTTTCTAGGATTATTAAATTAGGGGACATTACAATTGGTATCAGAGCATAATCCTGCCATCTCGTACAAGGTGAATGCGAACCTACCATAGGAAGGGATCCATGGCTGAACAATTATCCAACGAACTAAGGGCTTTTATGGAACAAACTAATCAAACCCTTATGAACCAAAATAAAGGGTTAGAAAAGACAAACCGAACGCTTATACAAACCTTACAAAACATGGAAAACACAATCTGCAACTTGAAAAATAACTTGTCAAATGGAAGGGATGTAAGTTCAAACAATTCAAAAGCCAATCCTGGGCTATTTACCCCTAGAGTTTCCAAACCCCCCTTCTTACCCAAGAGAAACGATTTGGGGAGAGAGGAAGAGAGGGAGTCAACTCCTGGCAGCACCGAAGAAATTATTAGAGCTTATAGAGACCTTGAACCCGAGCTTAGAGAACTTGTATCATTTAGGGAGTTTTGCGAGGCCAAAAGGCATGAAATACCGAGGCAAGGAAAGAAGTCACAAAATAAAGATCTAAAGCATAAGGTGAATAAGGTGACCTTACCCACCTTTGATGGCACAAACAAAATCACTGCCCATGCCTGGCTACAAAAACTAAACACCTACTTTACCCTCGGCGCAATGACAGAAGAAGATGCACTCCAGTTTGCAATTCTACATTTAGAAGGTTTAGCCCATGAATGGTGGCACCATGGAATCTTCACCTTAGTCCACCAAAACATAACATCCTATGAGGAGTTTTCACAAAAACTCATAAAGAAGTTCAATAGGAAACACCCCGAAGAAGATTTTAAAAGACCCACTCAACTTAAACAAGGGACAATAGAAGGTTATATAAACGAATTCCAGAAGACCTCAGTCCGAGTTTCAGGCATTGAGGAAGATAGACTCACGTACCTGTTTGTGGAAGGACTCTCAGAATCACTTAGGGGGTTAGTAAGTGCTCTCAACCCCTCAAGTTTGGATGATGCCATAGAAAAAGCCTTAAGGCTAGAATCTGCAACAACAAGGAATAAAACTTCAAATCACCATACCCAACACACTCAAAAGAGAGATAAACATCAACCCAGTTTTCCCTCCAAAAGGGGAAGAGATCAACTAAAAGAGAAGATTGAGGAATAGGACCATCCTTGAGTATCTGATAAAATGGAAGGGGCTACCTACAGAAGATTCCACTTGGGAAAATGAAGAGATCCTGAAATATCCAAGTTTGAACTTGCTTGAGGACAAGCAGATTTGGAGAGGGCGGACTGTCATGTCTTGTAACCATGAGGCAAAAATAATAAATTAATCAAGGCTTGTGTAAATTTAATACATTTGATTTTATAAGTTAGATAATAAATACTTAGATCGTTAATACATTTGATCTACTTTATAAACAAATAAATAATAATAAATAAATTCATTTATATACGATTTAAATACCTTTTATTATAATTATGATTGCCAAAGGCAACATCTTAATTAAATTTATTTATATATATGTTAATAAAACAATAAACAAATTCAAAAGAATAAATATCAAAAATATCAATAAATTAAACTAAAGTTTATATTATTTCCAAAGTTATCGATTACATTATCATTAAATCTTCATAAGAATAAACATTATGTATACATGGCATATGAGCCCAAGCACATCGAAAATATTAAGAAATAAACAAATGAAAACATATGTCATAACCTTCAGGAAAGTGAAGAGATGTGACACACGCAAGGGTCGCGGACTTCCAAAACGGAGGTATTTGAATGGCCGTGCAAGGATGAGGAGAAGGAGGACGGAGGAGAAAGATAAGAGAAGGGTGCAAAACACCATTGGGAACAGTTTTGCCTGCGAACGAAACCATCCATTGCAAAGAAGAGATGTATTAAGGACACCGACAGAAGCGAAACCAGGAAACGCGTGAGCGCCAACTTCAGGTAAGAGCCAAACCGAAATAATCTAGGGTACTGATTTTACAACACCAATTCTTTAGAAACTTAGATATACCAATATACATGATTTTGCAAAATACATAAGGCAATGAATGGATAATACCGACTGTTACAATTGAGATGCAATAATGTTGCTTGCAGCAATCATTGCATCTCCACAAATGACTAAGTTTTCTCTTATTTGAAAGGATGGACCTCAACCCAAATACTCTGCCATAACACTTGATGAGGATAGGGAGTGTGTGGAAGGGAAAGGTAGGTAACTCCATCCATGTTGGATGGAGCCCAAGACAGGTAACCAATCCTTGAGGGTGTCCAATTCGAGATGGTGCAAGCACCCTTGGCACAATAAATCTACCATCCCACAAGGTTAGGGAGAGAAATAGGTAGAGGTCTATTCCATTATGAAATTAGCAATTTTGGTTTATATTTAACAAGTGGGCAACATAGTTATTGTCTCCTTCTTAACTGTGTAAATTGGAAATACTAATCTGTGCTTTATATGAAATAAAATTTAAACCAATTTTCGTGAATTAAATTATGTTTGTGTAAATTCATTATGAGTCTTAATATGGTTCTTATGCTTTTCTAGGTTTATTAAATTAGGGGACATTACATATTTGTTCCTCAACTCTGATACCATTGGCCTTCACTTTTTCTAAGACTTCGCATCTTGCAACTGATGCCCAATACCAAGTGTTGAAATCATATGCAGCCCCTGTTGTAATTACTTTTCCATCAATCAATTCCTGCTTTGGAATTCCTTTGAACAGTCTAAGGCACGGGATAATTCTGTCCTGAACATCCTGAAGGTTATCCCATGCTTCCGCCATGACTGCTATTCTTGAAAGCAAAGAAGAAGTCTGTCCGTATGCCAATATTAATCTTTCCACAAATGTGGTTGCTTCTTCACTTTTGCTCGCCATCCACTCCTTGATTTTTCTAGATGTTACCATTTCTTCTTCAAAATCTTTGATTGCTTCCTACGAAGAATTCAAAAGTGGAGGAGCCACTGAATCACCTTGATCAAGAGGTTTGGTCAAGTGTTGAATATATTCCTTCAGGCACTCAATTTGCTTTTTGTATTCTCTTTTCTTTCCTAACTCCTTTTCCAAGCTTGGCTTCATGGAAGCGACTGAATTGTCTATGTCCTTAACCTCTTGACCCTTTGTAGTTGGTCCCAAGTTGATAGTAGTGATTGCATACTCCTGAGGAGTAATATCTTCCTTTGCCTTGTCCATTGTTGGTACAACAATTTGCACTGAATGGCAGCCGACTTCATCTCTCTGGATTGTGGAAAATCTCTTGGCTGGCTTCTTTGCAATAACCTTCTCTAATCTGGCCAAGAAATCGGCCGTATTTTCTTCTTGAATCTCCACTGGTGCTTTCATTTTCAACCTTTCTTTCAACCAATCAGGAATCATAGGCTGCTCAATGCCTTCCTCTTTCTGATTACTTTCTTCACATGGAATATCTTGAACTCCTCTAAGAGCGGAAATCATTCCCTCTTTAAATTCCTCATCCAGAATATCCATCTCATTTTCTGATTCAATTATTTCCATGCCTGTAGGAGATGGGGGTTCATCATCGTCCTGCTGGATTGATTCAATATTCTCCTCATGGATTGGAGAAGGAATCTTTATTTCAGCCAATGATTCATCCTCAATAGTTAATACCTCGTTCACATTCTTGGACGTGGTGGAATGGGATGGCTCTAATCTCTGCTTCTTCTGAACAGGTTCCTCGTTTACAATTTTCTTCCCCTTTGACCTTGTGGAGCCATTAACTGCTTCCTTCCTTTTTCTGGAATTAGTGATTTCAATTAGTCCGACACTTTGGGACGCTCCTGCATTCGAAGAATATGATTCTATTTCACCCATCAAGTTATAAGTGAGGGTCAAATTTCTTAGCCTTAGCCCTTGGACTTGCTGATCAACCCACCACTGTGAGTACTTGACAATTGGCTTTAGCAAGGTGGATAGGTCTGCGAGCTCTGGTTTTGACCATTTCATAGGAGGAAGAGGCCAATTCTCATCAAAGCGTGACTAAACATATTCTCCATCATCCTCTAGCTGGTCAGACACACGAAAAAGCTCGGTTGTTATGATCAAGCTTACTAGCAATCTAGACCATAGTCTTTTTCTGATATCAAACTCATCTGCAACATTTGCCCAAAAATCCTCCAGGTCTACCCTATGTCCGTACTTCTCGCCATTCACTGTCCCAATATGGTTGTGAGGATCGAAATCAGCCTTGAACCGGTAAAATGTGAATGGATACCACTGCATTTCCAACCTGACACTCTTAGCTGCCTGTGCTGTTGGGCAAGAGTCCAACATATTTCCGATGAAAAATGGAAAAGATATGGCTGATTTTTGCTTTGTTCTCTGGAAGTCCTGATATGTTTCCAATTGTCTAAGGATTTCGAGCAAGACCTTTTTGCTGGTAGGGTAAATCAGAAGTCGGTAAGGACATCAGGTAAATCTTTGAACTCTTATATATGTGAATCTTGGATATTGGATAAACTAGGATCCATACTTGCTTATCAAGCTCTTGGCCTCCTGAGTGAGCCTCTAATGAGTTCCTCCCTGCAATGTCCTGGTGATGTACATCAAGAAGGCATCATTTACCCTTCTAAAGTGGGTCTTCTCGCTAAGCTGGAACTGTGGATAACAGTCATAGGACTTAAACTCATTTTCTCCATTACCTACCATGCCTCTGCAAATTAATCCTGTGTATTTGTAATTTCTAGCCAACAAGTAGACAATGTAGGAGCTCATGTAAAAGGACTTTGTCCTTTCCAAATGTTTTAGCTGTTCATTAAGATTTTCGCTGATTATCCGAGACCAATTGAATATTTTAACACTTGAGGTGATCTCATCAATAAAATAATACATCCAGGTTTCAAATGGCATACCCTGAGGGCTGCTCATTACTCTGTTTAACAACAAAATGATGTCACCATATTCCTCTTTGAAGTTAGTACGAAGCAACTTCTTTGGCACTTTCTTGAGGGAAGGCCTTGGCTTTTCTAACCACGACTTATTGACATTTGTTGCATAGAGCTCAAGCTGGTCCTCATAAAGTTTTTTGGTGTCTTCTTTGGTTTTATAGGAAGTCCGGTTGTAATTTGGTATCCCAAATGCCTCCTAAATGGCTAACTCTCCAAGGTGAGCCACTACTCTCCCATCTGACGCAATAATTTGTCTTTCTTGTGCATTGTAATGTATGGCACACTCGATCATCAACTCAGCGCACTGCATAGCCGGTGGAAATCCAACCGCTTGGACAATGCCATTTCTCATCATCCAGCGAGCAATAGGTGTTGGCAAGAGTCCATCTTGCCCATACATTCTCTTTTTGAAATCCTTGAAATCCACGTACCTGTGGTTGGTGTCTGTGACATTTTTCCACTTGGAATTGATCTTTGACTCCGGCTGCAATCCTTTATTGGCGAACTTCATCTGAGCTTTTCTTGAAGGTCCTCCTTTTGTGGTCGTCAACTTGCAGCAAACATGAAGAAAATTGACATTACTTTAGAGATCCTAATTCTGATTTTTTGGACCCTTTTGCTCGAAAATTTCACTTTCAATCTGTCAAAAAGCGAAATTTTATGAAAAATCAGACTGAAAATGGAAGAATTTGGCTAAACACTTAGCAGATTCCACAAGAATAAGCGAATAAGACAAAAGAAGGATGCAAGAAATCAGTCAAACTCAGATTTTGAACCTTCAAAACTATATTTTTGACTATAAATCTGCCTTTAAATCTGAAAATTCTGTCTTTAACCCAGAAAAAAACACTTTATTTTCTGGAAATTATGTCGTTCAACTCAGAAATTTTACTTTATTCTTCAAAAGTCCTTCAAAAATTTATCTTTCGCAACCTTGAGAGAGCCAAAACCTTTTCACAATCGAACTTTGGAGAGAATGAATTGAAAGTGACTAGTTAAACTTAATATAGAGCTGAAGAGTTTGATGATTCTAGCAACTTCATGTTTTTTTCTTAGATTCGTCGAACCTAGACTGTTTTATTTCCTCCAAAATGGCAACTTAATCTTTATTGAAAATTTTCAAGAGAAAGTTTCTAATTTTCACCATGGCACCGCCCTTAGCCAAAATATCCTTTCCTTGAATGAGTTGGCACAAAATCTTCTAGATTCACCCTTAGCCAAAATATCCTTTCCTTGAATGAGTTGGCACATAATCTTCTAGATTCTTCTTGAGTTTGGAAATTTTCTTAAGTGTTGGATATTTTGAAAATTTCTTCTAAGTGTTGGAAAAATATAAAAATATTTTAAGTGTTGAGTTTTATTTTTCCAACCTTTTCAAACTTTACCATCTTTTAATTATGGCGAACTTTCATTTTATCCATGGCAAACTTATTATTCTTCACTTCATTTTGTCTCTTTTTAGCTGGGCGGACTTTGCTGTTTTTTGGACATCTTCATGTCACGTTTGTTTGAGGTCGGACTTTGGCAATGTCATGCCATTCCCTACCTTGGGTAGTCTTTAGGCTCAACAAGCCATGGCGGGCTTTGACCTCTTTATGCCATGCATGCCTTGGGCGGACTTTGGTTACCTTGCCATGCTTGGGCGGACTTTGTGGTTGCCTTGCCATGCTTGGGCGAACTTTGGATGTTGCCAGCCAAGTGTGGGCGGACTTTGAGCTTTGCCAGCCAAGTGTGGGCAGACTTTGAGCTTTGTTGGACAATATGCATGGCGGACTTTACCTTTGTCCAGCCATCTTCACATTTCCTCTTAAGCGGACTTGATGATTTTTGTGCCATTTTCTTCAAACCATGGCAAACTTGTGGATGGCCTAGATATTGCCTGGCCTAACACTTGGATGAATTTCTTGCTCAACACCTCACGTTTATTTGGAACATCTGGAACAAAACCTCGCCTGTGGATCTTCCCTTGCTTTTTATACTTGGAGACACAAATTTTTGATTTTGAAGATAGGAACACTGTTGCCATGCCTTGAGGGACCCAATCCTAGGTTAACTTTCAAAAAAACTGAAAAAAGCAAAAAAAGCAAAAAGCAAAAAGTAGGCCAAAAAAGCTGCTTCCCGAATTGGTCCCAAAGTGCCAAAAATAAAAAAAGCAGAAAAAGAAAAAATAAAAAAAAGTAGAATCCCACAAAAATAGGAAGCTGTCAGAATTGACCCAAAGCAATGGCGTTTTTCGTCCTTCGGGCCTTCTGAGCACTTTGACTATGTCTAGACACAGTTCTAAGCTTGAATTCCCTATTTGACTCGGATGATCTCTCAAAACCCTAACTCCAAACTCTCAAAGAAATGGACTTATGAAATTGCAACGCTAAGAAAAAACCCTCAAAAACAAACTACTGGGGGTCCCCATTTGCAATGGGGTGATGTGTGAAATAGGTCACAACACATACTAGCAAACACCATGACTCTATATTTATGACACCCTCATATTCTTATCTGTCAAATCCCACCTTCGCACTCTACAACTTGCACCTCCTAAGAGCACCCACACGAGTCAGTTGAGGATCTAAACAAATGCTCTCCTAGTAGCAAAGGCCAAACCCATTTCCCAACATGACCCCATCGACCCTTTCTTGCCCATTGAATCTTGTTAAATTATTGACATTTTTCACCTACTGATTATTTCCACCTAGCCTTGTCATTTTCTTTAATAATCCTCTCCATCCCCTAACATCTGTTATTGGCTTCTTCAAGATCATTCTCTCACTTTCTTTTTTATATCTTCCCTCATATAGTGGCATATGATGCTCCACACATGTTTTGTATTGGGACCTCTAATGTTAATAGCATACAATGCTAGCACATGACAAGACCTTTGCACTTCATGCCAACAAGGACATACATGTAGCCTTTGTCAGATGCAATTACAAGGCTTTACGATGCCAGTCCTGAAGAAATAAATCAAACATTTTTAGCCCCCACCAAAAACTTCCATTTATTATGCGGTGAATGCCTTCATGGCCTTGACTCTAATGAAATTCTAATTAGACACACTTTTTGACAATCTCAACTAGGTGAGGACAAGCTCCTCCTAGTTTAGCTGCTCAAATTGTGGTCTCTTGTTGTTTTGGACAAGTGTAAAATGTATGTTATTTTATGATTGCAACAATCTCATTATGTTCTTTCTATTGTTGCAATTGTGGTCATGTCAATTGATATCTGGCTTTAAAAGGGCTAACATACCCTGCTCAAATTTGTCATGTCTAAAGATTTTGACAGGTGCAATTGGGATATCATGCCACAGATGTTGACAACTTTTGGATTCAGTAAGGAGGTTGTTGCATGGATCAACAACTTTATAAGAAAACCCACCTATTCTATTTCCCTCAGTAGGGATTTGAGGAAACCATTTGTTCTTTCCTGAGGGCTTTGATAGGGGGATTTGCTAAATCCATATCTATTTTTAAACATGGGGGAGACTCTTAGCAAGTAAGTTGACGAGGCCAAATCCAAAGGAAAATACATGGTCCCTTGGCCATGGAAAGGGGTATAAGATATTTAACTTCCACTTTGCTGATAATATGTTTTTATTCTCAATTCTCATTACACGAGAAATATAGCAGCTTGACAATATTTTGGCTGGGTACTAGATTATCTAAGGAAAACAAATTAAAAAAAAATAAGATGTCATCTTGGCTAACATTTCAGCACAATTCAGAAGATAAATCTATATGGTCCCCGAGTTCATGGAAGGTAATCTCCTAGTGAAGTATCTAGGTTTCGCACTTAATTGGAAGTTTACAAAGGTAACATGAGATCCCATGGTCAGCATAATAAAACTTAAACTAGCTCAATGGACATACCATTGCTTCACTTTGTACGGAAGATTCCAGCTACTATAGGTGGCCCTACAAGTTGTCCCTATATATTTTCCCACACATCTTCCCATCCTCAAACAAGTTGAATAAACTTTAATGAGCATAAAAAAATGTAACAACGCACCCTACTTCATTTTTTATTTTTGCAATAAGAGCTGCAAATGCAATGTCTTCAACACTTTTTGATCACCAAGATCTTAGAGTGGGCAAGGTGAGAGCAAACGATGCTTCCAACCACACAGCTACTCTGAATTAATGCAATTACAAAGATACGACAACAAGGCAACCATAACACATAGGTGACATAGCCGGCCTAATCAACACCTCTTTGGTAGATTGCGTGAATACAAAGCAAGCGACCAGCAGAATGTCTAAGATTGACTCAAACCAAAATGGTTGATAATGCTAGCTTGTTCAATGTCAAAAGGGCTAAAGGAAATGCTATATAGCTGGCGGTAAACCATCCAGTTTTACAATATGAAATGCACAAAAGTTAAAACTTTTCAGTGGTTAAACCATCCAAAGTTTACAAAATAGATATGAATGCATGCATATTGATTCTTTGGTGGGACTACCATCCAAGGTTTGCAAATTATATATAAAATGCATTACAAATTAACATTTGAGGAAGTAAATTGCTGTTATAGAATGATGCAAAGTTTTGATTATAAAATCAGACTGCTGCACCTTCCAGAATGAGATCAAATAACATTGATATACAATATATTCCCAACATGAAGAATACCTCCAATAATTGATACAAGAGGCCGATGTAGGTCTGCTATCACTCTGTAACTGCTGTCATACAGTATAACAGGTCTGATGCACTCTGATAACACGCTGCGAACTCCTCTATATGCTGATGCAACAACTCCAAAATAAAGGAAACACACCCCAAACTGAAACACAAGTGATGTAGTGAAGCATCCCAAACAATTTTTTTTCTTTTTGATTACACAGTTAAGTTACCCATTAGCATTAGTGTAAACATAAATTTGTTGAAGGGAACCCTTGACTTTCTGATCAACCCAGATCCCAGTATGGGCAAGGTGAGAGCATACTCGCAGGGGGTCGTTAGCCACAAGAACTTTGCTGAAAATAACTGAAAGAAAGCAATCACTCTACCACTTATTCAGCGGGAGGACTTGAATGGAAAGTACAATGCTGAATTCAAAGATGCAACTCGACCACTTATTCAGTGGGAGTAGGTTGACGGCTCAGCCGATCAACAACATGATAATGCAGTACAGTAAAGTAACAAGCGGCAAGCCGACTTCTTCCACAATCGTGGGAATTACAATGAGTTAAGTAAGAAGGATGAATGGCTGACAGTACTACTGTTCAGCTTACAATAACATAGAGAGCCTGCCAAGCAAGTGTGGTTAGAAGATATATCATGATGCAATGATTTAAATAAACTCCCTGAAACTCGTCCTAGACTTCCTAGACCCCAGCCCGTTCAAAAGTGACTTCTCTCAATCTGCTGTGATTGAAACAGGGACTGAAATGGCGCAGTCCAGCAACTTGCAACATCACTAAATCACTCATATCTCCCTCAAATCCCAACCAAATAACATGATGTAAAATGCATTATGCTCTAACATGATGGGCGACCAAGATCAAATGTTAAAACCCACCCCAAAGTCCTCCATTATTTTGGCACGGAAAACAATGCATAAACAGAAAAGTACAACCCTATGAGAGGGGCGATTTTGTCTTTTAAAATTCCACACTCAATATTAAAATCTAAGATTTGGCAGGAAGGGTCACCCCTAGCAAGGAAATCAATAGATAAAGTACCCAGAACCACTCTATTTTTATTTTGCAATATATGAATGAAAACTACAATCAGCTGACAGCTTCAGCAACTTTGCAAAAACTGGTAAAATGCAAAAAAGCAACAGCAATATACTGAAACTCAAATTCAAAGACAATAACTCAATCTATCTTAGCTAGTTGCTATTTCTCAAGCAAGAAACCAAGTCTAGCTAGGGGGTATGCATTCCCCGAAGCACTCACTCACCAAACCGGCAGCATAACTTTGCATAAATTTCAAGATCATAAACATGAAGAAGGGCACTCCTTAAATAACTTTGCTAAGCACCTCTAGAACCTTCCAGAAGGTGCGCTCCAATTGACTCAAGAGAAGCCTTTAATTTCTTGTTGACCCATTGACTCAAAAGATGGCGTCCTTTTTTGCTCAAATAAAGCCACGTTTTTAAATTTTCACTGGCTTCCTCAAAATGGCGTACCTTTTCCCTCAAGTTGTCATCTTTTAAAAGATACATATTTCACTTAACCTTTTTGAATGAGGCGCCTACCCCTCAGAATCCCGCTTTTGATAAATAACTTAAGTTGTAAAGTTAGGCCAAGGGGTTATAATTAAAATAAAGCAGTATTTTAATTAAAACAGCTTACCCCTCCAGAAACTACATCCAGGCGCTAATTCAGACACTGCCAACTGAACCAACTGAAGAGGTATGTCAAAAACACTGAAGCCAACAAGACCACTGCCAGAAATAGAATTTACTAAAAATAGTAAATTCTGGAAGTAACTCAGATCACCATGCCAGATATACCATCGCGAAGCTCTCTGAAAACCCATAAAAGAGCTGCCAACCGAACACCAAGATTCCAGAAGCACACTCCAACACAAGTTGAAACGTCCTCCTAGAAGAAAGGGAACTCTAATTTCGCTTCCGAGTAGTCTACGGGTCACCAGGATAGACTAACGGCCAACTGTCAGGTCACTGCTAAGAAGGGGACATTACAGTCCGCCCTTCCCAAAATTGCTTGCCCACAAGCAACTGTAAACCAGGATGCTGCAAGATCTCCTCATTCTCCCAAGTGGCATCCTCCAATGGCAAGTTCTTCCATTTCACCAAATATTCTTTGATTGTCCTCCTGCTCAAAGAACGTTCTCGGGAATTGATAATTTCTTTAGGAACTAGCACCAACAACCCTTCCTCATCCAGTGGAGGAAGATCAGATGAAACCACAATGTTATGCCCCGACGCCTTTTTGAGGCGAGACACATGGAAGACATTGTGCACTTTACTGCTAGGCGGTAATTCCAACTCATAGGCTACTGCACCCACCTTTCTGACAACTCTGAAAGGCCCATAGAAACGGGGTTTGAGTTTCTCAGCCCCACTCTTCTTGAGAGTAGATTGTCTGTAAGGCTGAAGGCGAAGGTAAACCATGTCCCCCACCTCGAAGGAGTGCTCAACACATTGCTGATCAACGTACAATTTCTGCTGATTCTGTGCAATCTGAATGTTGTTCCTCAATGATTTCAGAATATCCTGACTTTGCTGCAACATATCTTTGGCTTGTGGTGCCTTGCTATCCCCAAACACCAAATCTGCAAAGCTGATAGCCTCATAACCATAGAGGGCTTTGAATGGAGACATCCTAATGGACATGTGATAGGATGAATTGTAGCAGTTTGAATTTCTGTTTGGTCATCGGTTTGGGGGTGATAACTGGTACTCGGAGTAAGTACCGTCCCACTCATCCGAAAAATTTCCTGCCAAAAAGTGCTTAGGAACTTGCTGTCCCTATCACTCACAATGTTCTTTAGCAAACCGTGCAACTTGAACCCCTCATGAAAGAACAACTCAGCCACTTGAGCTGCTGTAAATGAACTGGTGATAGCGAAGAAATGAACAAACTTTGTTAATATGTCTACTACCACGAAGATGCAATCCTGCCCTTGTGTCTTAGGCAACTCAGTGATGAAGTCCATAGAGATGCTTTCCCATTTTTGATTGGGAATGGGTAGGGGCTGCAACAGTCCGGCAGGGTATGTGTGCTCATTCTTGTTCATTTGGCAAGTATGGCATTTCTTGATGTAGTTCAAAAACCTCATTCTTCAACCCCTTCCATGTGAATCTTTCACGGATCTGCGAGTAAGTCTTAAAATAACCTTGGTGACCAGCAAGTGGAATGTCATGAAAAGTTTGCAAAACCTTCTTTTTGAGCTTAGATTCGGGTACCAAAAAGACCCTATCTTTGTAATGTATCAGCCCATCAACCACTTTGTACTTTTCATCCTGACAAGTACCCTCAATAATGCTGGTTGCAGACTGATTTTTGGCATAATCAGCAAGCAGTTACTCTCTCCAATCAGCTGTGATTTCGCATAATGAGCTCAAATGTGGCCTCCGTGACAAGGCATCGGCCACCACATTATTCTTCCCCTTGACATACTCAATGTCGAAATCATAAGCCTGTAGCTTACTCACCCACTTCTGCTGTCTTTCGTTCAAGTCCTTCTGATGCATGAAGTGTTTGAGACTGTTGTGATCAGTCTTGACAACAAACTTACTCCCCACCAAGTATTGTCTGAACTTGGCTAATGCATGCATGATTGCAAGCATTTCCTTGTCATAAATTGAGTAGGTTCTCTCAATGCCTCTTAATTTTCTGCTTTCGAACACAATGGGGTGCTTTTCTTGCATCAAAACAGCACCAACTCCTTCTCCCGAAGCATCGCATTGCAGCTCAAAAGGTTTGGAGAAATCGGTATGGCCAAAACCGGACAAGAGCTCATGATCCTCTTGAATTTATCAAAGACAACTTGTGCCTTTTCTGTCCACAAGAATGCTCCTTTCTTGGTTAGATCTGTAAGAGGAGCAGCACTTTGTGAATAACCCTTCACAAATCTTCTGTAAAAACCACATAGACCCAAGAATCCTCTCAAATGGGTTAGAGTTTCCAGGGTTGGCCAATCCACGATAGCCCTGATCTTTTCTGGATCAACTCTGACTCCCTCTGCACTGATGATGTGGCCCAAGTAGAGTAGCTCTCCCATACCAAACTCACACTTTGATTCTTTTGCAAAGAAACTTTCTGTCTCCAAGATACTAAGCACTTCCTCCAAGTGCTTGAGGTGTTCTTCCCACGTCTTGCTGTAAACGAGGATATCATCAAAGAATATCAACACAAACTTCCTCAACTGTCTCTGGAAAGTTCTGTTCATGCAAGATTGGAAAGTGGCCGGAGCATTAGTTAGCCCAAATGGCATAACTAAGAATTCGAAGTGACCATAGTGGCACCTGAATGCTGTCTTCTCAACATCTGATCCCCTCATTCGAATTGATAGTATCTTGACCTTAAGTCAATCTTTGAGAAAAACTTAGCACCGTGCAGCTCATCAATGAGTTCATCGATTCGGGGAATGGGATACCGATTCTTGATGGTGCTTTGGTTCAAGGCACGATAATCCACACACATGCGGATGGTGCCACACACACTGCTGGGCGCGAATGGTGCGATTTCATCCTTTTGTTTCTTAGGATATCGGTATGGTGTTGTGATTACTGGTTTAGCTCCTTCCTTCTGCTCAATGACATGCTCAAACCCCCTATCTGGAGGTGGTCCTGGTGGTAAATCAGCAAACACTTTACTTTTCTTTGTAAGCACGGATTGAATATCTGGCGGATATTCCCTCTTTGTCTCAACCGGACTAGCTGGAAGAATCATGCACTCTGCAGCCCACTCAACCGCGTCATGTTGGACCAACCTTTCCATCCTTTTGAAAGAGACAATCCGAGGACCTCCATTTGACATTCCTCTTAGCACAACTCTCTTCCCATCGGATTGGAACTTAAGCTCCATGGTTTGCAGATTCAGGGAGATCTCTCCAAGAGATCGCAGCCATTGAATGCCAAGGACGTGATCAGTATCCCCAATGTTAACAACATAGAGGTCGTCTTTGACTTCATGGTTACCTAATTGTAATGACATGTTAGTAACCTTGTGAGTGCAGGCGATGTGGAACCCATCCGCAACCATCACTTTGAAACCTTCAAACTGTTCTATCTTGAGGTTCTTCTTTGCAACCAATCCTTCATCAATGAAGTTGTGTGTTGCTTCGGTATCAATTAGGGCAATAACTCGATGCTTCCCAATCGAGCCATGAAGCTTGAAGGACTCGTTCTTTTGGAAACTTGAGAGCTGGGCAAAGGTGCCCTCACCTCCCCGTTCTGCTCCCACCTCTTCTGGCTCATGTTCTTCATCACTCTCAGCAATTTCTGATTGCTGTTCTAAGTGATCAGATTCTGGTCTATAATCAGAATAGGCCTCCATATGATTAGAATGGCCCCTACCATAGCATCTGTGTCCCCTTGTCCAAGGTTCTTTACAAGTGTAACACTTCCCTTCTTTCCTTAGCTTCTCTCTAGCATCATCATCCAATCGAGGAGGAAATTTCTTGTGCTGATTTGGAGAATGCCTTTTGTCTTGTCTATGGGGAAAAAGGCTTGGATGGAAATTTGGGCCTAGGTGCGGACAGCTCCATGTTTTTAGCCTTTTTGATAGACTCTTCAAGACTGGGTGGGTCGAAAGCCTTTACCCATCCTTTTAATGGCTCCATTAGTCCTTCTGAAAACAACACCACTAATCTTCTCTCGGTGATGTTGGGCACCATCACGGAAAGCCTTTGCAAATCACCAATGTATGATTCCAAGGAACCATGTTGTTTCAGTTGAGCAAGTTCCCTGAATTTCACCTCAGGATCCTTAGTGTCAAATCTGTCAATTAGCTTGTCAGTGAACTCTCCATATGTTCTGATTAGGTTGTGGCCAAGGGTGACCAAACCATGATACCACCACTCATGGGCAGCACCTTCCAAGTGTAGGGTGGCAAATTTTATTGCTTCTTCTTCCGCCATAGGTCTCAAGGATAAGTAATTATCCAGTGTTTGCAACCATGCTCTAGCTGCATCACTTCCATCGAAGTGGGCCAAGGATACCTTCCCGAGAGCTTGTTGGTAATCTGTTCTAGGACCCATAGGACCTCTGAATTCATTTCTTCCTCCGTTCATACGGTTCCTCTGATTCATGAATTGGTCAAAAGACCACTGCTCCTTAAGACCAGGAGGGAAAGAGTCATACTCCAAGAAAGCCTATCTGGCGTCATCGGCATAATTCATTGCTGCTTCTACTTGGGGTTCTTCTCTTTGAGTAAATTTGGGAAAAAGGGGCCTAGAGGCTGATCCTCTAGACGTGGCATCATGCTGTCCAATGGTTCTATCTCTCCCATTGCCATTGTTTCCATTGACTCCACTGTGTTCACCGTTGGAGTTGTTTGGATTAAGGGGGGAATTGTTTGCAGCTTGCTGATCCATTCTTGTAAGTAAACGACCTAGGAAGTCAATCATCCTGTCAAACCTTTTAACCATCCTCTCTTCCCTTTCATCCGCGGGTGGTCCATTGTTGTCTGCCATCTCTTCAATTGCTTTACCTCTGTCAACTGTATGCTCTATTTCTCTGAGTGCCTTAGAAAAAGTATTTGCCTCTGGTGTGTGCAGAAACTGATATGGCGGGTTTCCCGCCTGACTTTTGGTGTAGTATCTGCGGGCTCTGTCACTCATCGGAAACTAAAATCACTAGACCACAGGCTGGCAGAATCATGGCTCTGATACCACTGAAGCATCCCAAGCAATTTTTTTTCTTTTTGATTACACAGCTAAGTCACCCATTAGCGTTAGTGTAAACATAAATCTGCTGAAGGGAACCCTTGACTTTCTGATCAACCCTGATCCCAGTATGGGCAAGGTGAGAGCATACTCGCATGGGGTCGTTAGCCACAAGAACTTGCTGAAAATAATTGAAAGAAAGCAATCACTCTACCACTTATTCAGCGGGAGGACTTGAATGGAAAGTACAATGCTAAATTCAAAGATGCAACTCGACCACTTATTCAGCGGGAGTAGGTTGACGGCTCAGCCGATCAGCAACATGATAATGCAGTACAGTAAAGTAACAGGCAACAAGCCGACCTCTTCCACAATCATGGGAATTACAATGAGTTAAGTAAGAAGGATGAATGGCTGACAGTACTACTGTTCAGCTTACAATAACATAGAGAGCCTGCCAAGCAAGTGTGGTTAGAAGATATATCATGATGCAATGATGTAAATAAACTCCCTGAAACTCGTCCTAGACTTCCTAGACCCCAGCCCGTTCAAAAGTGACTTCTCTCAATCTGCTGTGATTGAAACAGGGACTGAAATGGCACAGTCCAGCAACCTGCAACATCACTAAATCACTCATATCTCCCTCAAATCTCAACCAAATAACATGACGTAAAATGCATTATGCTCTAACATGATGGGCGACCAAGATCAAATGTTAAAACCCATCCCAAAGTCCTCCATTATTTTGGCACGAAAAACAATGCATAAACAAAAAAGTACAGCCCTATGAGAGGGGCGATTTTGTCTTTTAAAATTCCACACTAAATATTAAAATCTAAGATTTGGCAGGAAGGGTCACCCCTAGCAAGGAAATCAATAGATAAAGTACCCAGAACCACTCTATTTTTATTTTGCAATATATGAATGAAAACTACAATCAGCTGACAGCTTCAGCAACTCTGCAAAAACTGGTAAAATGCTAAAGAGCAACAACAATATACTCAAACTCAAATTCAAAGACAATAACTCAACCTATCTTAGCTAGTTGCTATCTCTCAAGCGAGAAACCAAGTCTAGCTAGGGGGTATGCATTCCCCGAAGCACTCACTCACCAAACCGGCAGCATAACTTTGCATAAATTTCAAGATCATAAACATGAAGAAGGGCACTCCTTAAATAACTTTGCTAAGCACCTCTAGAACCTTCCAGAAGGTGCGCTCCACCCAGAGAAGCCTTTAATTTCTTGTTGACCCATTGACTCAAAAGATGGCGTCCTTTTTTGCTCAAGTAAAGCCACGTTTTTTACTTTTCACCAGCTTCCTCAAAATGGCGTACCTTTTCCCTCAAGTTGTCATTTTTTAATAGATACATATTTCACTTAAGCTTTTTGAATGAGGCGCCTACCCCTCAGAATCCCCCTTTTGATAAATAACTTAAGTTGTAAAGTTAGGCCAAGGGTTATAATTAAAATAAAGCATTATTTTAATTAAAACAGTTTATCCCTCCAGAAACTGCATCCAGGCGCTAATTCAGACACTGCCAACTGAACCAACTGGAGAGGTATGTCAAGAACACTGAAGCCAACAAGACCACTGCCAGAAATAGAATTTACTAAAAATAGTAAATTCTGGAAGTAACTCAGATCACCATGCCAGATATACCATCGCGAAGCTCTCTGAAAACCCATAAAAGAGCTGCCAACCGAACACCAAGATTCTAGAAGCACACTCCAACACAAGCTGAAATGTCCTCCTAGAAGAAAGGGAACCCTAATTCCGCTTCCGAGTAGTCTACGGGTCACTTGGATAGACTAACGGCCAACTGTCAGGTCATTGCTGAGAAGGGGACATTACATGTAGGTTTTGCATAAATTCATCCCATACTTAAATACAAAATTGTGAACTACCTGTGTGACTGATAAACACTGAATAACAAGTTTGATCAGCACTAATAACACTCTGAGGTCTTGCAAAGAGTATGCCCAGCACCACTATTCAACATGCATAAACTGAAAAATACTCCAAACACACAAAAACTGATGCCAAAACACCATGAACTCAATGGACATCAAACATAATGAGAAAGCATTCACTTTGCAGGTCTGAAACTGAACTTATTGTTGCTGGTACAGCAGGTACAATAGAGCCAAAATCCATATAAATTACTAGAAACATCCAACCCCAACTTACCAACAAGTATGAGCATCTATACTGCTAAAATACAATCATAAACTAATCCCAATCACATGAAAAGCAATACATATTAGATTAGGATAGTACTGAAATTAATTGCAGGTCTGAAATATTTTATTTTGTTGCTGTACAGCAGGTACAACAGGTACAATTGTCACAGAACTCTTAGAAATCACCAAAGTTCACCTTATTTTTGCTTGGTTTCAAAAAAAAACTTCCTTCAATCACTTCACAAGCCCACAGAATTCTTAAATCTGCACCATAAATCCTTGCATGTCAGAAAAACATGTCAAAACACATCAAAAATATCCTTTTTCAGTTAATTTTTTTGCTAAGTTGCCCGTTCAGGTATGGGTTCAAACACAGGTACGGGTACGGGTATGCCAGTATGGCAATTTTTTTTTTCTTGGGTATGAGTATGGGAGTGTATATATATATATATATAATTTATAAATTATAAACATAATTTCATAGACTCATAAGCATTTCCAAAATTATAAATTTAATTATAAGAACACTGATATTCATTAGACATAAATAATAAAGTATAGTCTATTAAACATAATTGCCAATAAATAGAATATTGAAATACTGTAATACCTCAGAATCATATTCATAATTTGCAAAAAATTAAATAGTAAATACTCAAGTCTTAAAATGTCATTACGCATTGAAAATTCAAATTACAATCAATATTTAATTTAGTAGTCTTCAAATTCGTCTTCATCAAAAGTATCAAGGGTGTGGTCCTCAATTGGTTCAATTTCATTTGAACCACTATCAATTGGATTGCCACTCCCACTAGGTGCATCAAATACATTAGTTGCCTCATTGTCATCTATAGAAGCTAAGGCAAGTTGTGCAACTGTAGCATCTAAATCAGCACACTCAGGGGTGAGATTCCAATTCTTTATCACACCCTCACTATATTCAGGTTTCTTATGTGACAAGAGACAAAGGTTGGAGTGTATATGGACCAAATCCTCTGCTTTTTTTGCACCCAAACGATTGCGTTTGACCAAGTGGATGAAGGAGTATGTACTCCAATTCCGCTCAGCTGAAGAAGAACTTGCAACCTGTTGAGTATGCATACAACATTTAGTATTTAATTTTACCTGCCTATAATATATAGCATAATAGCATCGAAAAAAAAAAAAGAAAAAAAAAGATACATATTTGGGAGAGTTTTTTAATTGCAAGAGGCTGCAATTAATTGGAGCCTTGACCATGTAGATACCACCACTCATCAGCATTTTTCCTATATTTGTCTAGAAGCGTGGAAATATCATGATGTTTTGAAGATATGAATTGGCTAAACTCGCTCATGACAATGCTTTGGATATCTTCATCTGAAAATATCTTTCTAAATGCAGCCTTATAGCCATCAACAACCTCCCCATCCCTATATGGTGCCACCCTCCTCAACAATGAAAGTACTTTGCTATAATACTTTGGTGACAAAGCAAATGCTAAGAGATGTAAACGGGTGGTCATCTTGTTCCAACGGTCAACAATAATCTTTTGCACATTTTTGAAAAATGTTTCCGTTGGGTCATGTTCCTTGGCATCTATTATTGCTCTTATTTTCTCCACCCTGGAATCCATGCCATCATAAATTTCACCCAAACATGGGCGATTAGTATCAGCATACCTAATCATGCTCATAATAGGCTCGGTAAAATTTATAACATATTCCACACGAGCCCACCACTCATCATCTAAGATCATTGCTTTTACTTTTTGGGCTCTTTCTGTGCTTGATTGCCACCATACACTCCACAAGCTGTTGATGACCATAGAACCCGAGGCCTCTCGCACCTTCACAAGTTTTCTTAAGACGGTTGTGTGAGATGCAAATCGAGTTTCGACAACCTAACATGGTCAAAAAATGCATGTCACAGATCAGCAATAAAAAAATTAAAATAAAAAAATAAAAACTTATATTAAAATATCAAATTTAAATTAACTTCAACAACTCCGACTTGTAGAAGGTCGTAAAGATGGCTTGTGACATATGATGATTAGTCACAAACATTTGGATCTTGCCTTCCGCGTAGATTTGTTTGACCCACTCAATTTGTGTGCCAATTTTTTGCATTATCAATTGAGTGAGTGAATTACACATGGTGCCCAAAAAATGTGACCATATCTAGCCTCCACTATAGCCCCAACTGCCGTACAACTTTTAGCATAGACCCCACCATTTCAATGGATTCTATGAGGATATTGGCAATACAAATTGCATCTTTTATTTGCCCTTCACAATCAATTGCTTTCAGAAACATCGCCGCTTTCTAGGGGACACTACTATAACATTGATCAATGGTCTATTTTTGCAATCTTTCCGTCCATCAGAAATGATGGACACACCTGTTTCAACCCATGTATCCTTGATTACTCTCAATGGTGCCTTTATTGAACATTTCTCCTTCGCCAATAAGGTGGTTCACACCTTTTCATACCCAGGACTAACATAATTAGAAGTTGTATTAGAAATGGCTTTCACCATTTCCCGCCACTAAAGTGATCTAGCAATGTTGAAAGGAATCCCATCGCCATAAATGCAACATGCAATGCTCTCATCTGCCAACTCCCTTGCTTCATTTTTGAAGGCTCTCTTCAATGGGCCTCTTTTTCGTGTGACCGAAATATTTTCTCCTTCAGAAGATTGTGTCATTTCCATTAAAGGATGTGGGCCAACCGGTTGTGATAAGTCACTAGGTCTTTGCAAGCTTTCCATAGCCTTTGATTTTTTAAATGCCATGTCAACATCCTCTTGTTCTTTAATATAAGCCAATATTTGCTCCTTTTGCAACCCTTTTTTAGCTGGCCCAGGGCAAACTTTTATTTGTTGTGAACCGATAGCACATAAATGGGCTCACTCGAAAGTACGAGTTCTTATATGTAGTTTCAGATTGGTTACAACATCAAACAAAACCCCCACCACCGGGAAGTTGTTGAATCATTATCGTATGTCGCCAAACAGGTGAGGCTGGATCATATTTAAATTGACTCTCTGCACCTATGCCAACTGAAGCAGAACTATCGACAATTCAGTATGAAGTTATGAACCTAAAATAAATAAAAACTAAAACAAATTAACAACAGAACAAGTAATTTTTTGAAGAAAAAATGGGCATTATAACCCCTTATTTTGCATAAAAAGTTCTTAAAAAAATTGAAAACTTAGTAAAAAGCAAAATAAAAGCTTGATTTTTTTTGCAAAAAAACTTGAAAAATCTTCAAACAAATTATTGAATATTCGAAGAAAAAAAGGATAGATTCATTCACCTTCGATGGTTTGATCTTCTTAGCGAACTTATTCCTCCCTTGTTTCTATTAGTTGAACTCCTTCATAGCTCTCACTTTCGAAAAAAAGAGAATACCTGCAAAAATCAACTATTTTAGGTTGGAGGCAAAAAATGGCGTTTATTGCTCTTTTGAGTTTGCAAAATGAGCCTCATTTGGTCGGCCAAGGCAACATAAGGCAATAGATGCACTTTTTAAGGGTTTTATTTTTTGTTTTTAAAGTGTTTTTTTGCCTTTTTAGCCGCCATTTTCCATGGGTTCTCTCTGGTATGCGCCGGTCCTCTATGGCCCAGGGAGGAACCCTAGTCAAACCCATAGCGAACCAGGACCCAAAGCGATTTTTTTCGGGTACAGGTGGGTAAATAGGAGGACCCAATAACCTGGATTTTTTGTAATGTACATTTTTCAATGCATTCTAATGTTCTTGGAAAGTTCCAAGATTCTCGGAGAACATGGACTTATTCGGAAAGGAATTTTGACAATGGTAATGAGTTCAGGAGACCAAGAGGAGTCCAATGATTCTTTCCAGATGTAGTTTCGACATTCATGAGCATTTGAAATATCCCAGCCAATTTTTTCATTTTGTTACATAGCTAAATTCACCCATTAGCATTAGTGTAAACACAAACCAGCTGAATGTAACCCTCTCCTCTGATCAACCCAGATCCCAATACGGGCAAGGTTGAGAGCATACACGATAGGGGATCGTTAGTAAAACAGAAGGTTGCTGAAAGTAACTGAAAGAAAGAGCAATCACTCAACCACTTGTTCAGCGGGAGGACTGGAAATGAAAGTAGAGTACTGAAAATAAAGTGCAACTTGACCACTTATTCAGCGGGAGCATTTTGACGGCTTAGCTGATCAGCAAATGATGAGAATGCATTACATTTAAAGTAAAGGCGCCAAGCCGGCCTCTTCCACTTGTTCAACATGAATGCAATGATTAACTTAAACTATCGACTGAAGGAGTTCCAGTCTCTTCCACGTTCGTGGGAAATAGCTAAATTCAAAAACACTGGCAATACTATTGCTCAGCTTACAATTTGATAGAACTTCATGTCATCCGGACAAGTATGAAATGCTGTAATGAAATAGGAAGACTTCCCTATACCTATCTTGGTCTCACAAACAGCAAACCCATCTCACAAACCCCATTATGCTAATCTGATTATGACAGACCTGCACTGAAATTGGAGAATCAGCAACACAGAAAATCACTCATTTCATGCTAACTCACTCAATTTTCACTCAAATCCCATGAGACCAAAAACAAACATTAATAATGCTGAAGGCGCCCAAGAAGGAACCAAGAAACCAACCAAAATATTGCCTATTTATTTTGCACGCATTCCAATGCAATCCCAAATGGTATGGCCCTCAAGAATGGGCGATTTTGCCATAATAAAATAAAGACTCAACAAATAAATCTGCAATTTGGTGGAAGGGGTCGCCTCAACCAGCCAAGCACATACCTCAACTACCCATAAGCAAATAAAAATCACTCCAAGACTTATAATTGAAACACCAGTTCAGCCACAGCCAATACAACAACTGTGAAAATGACTGAAAGTACAAAGACTCAATCTCAAAATGCAGAATAACTCAATAGAAACCTACTCTCAACTAGTTGCTATCTTTCAAGCAAGAAGCCAAGCCAGGTAGGAGGTATGCATCCCTCGAAGCAAGTCTAATACCATTTTGGCAACATAACTTTGCATAAAACTCAAGATGTTGAATGAAGACCCAAAACCTCCCTTCTTATAATTTTGCCAAGCACCTCTAGAACCTTCCAGAAGGTGCGCTCCACTCAATGATTGCCCTAATTCTTTGTTGACCTTTGACTCAAGAAATGGCGTCCTTTTTCCCAAGGTAAATTCCATGCCATTTTAACTTATTACCATCTTCCACATGTGGCGTACCTTTTCGCCAAGTCAACATTAATAAATAAAGGTACAAAATCACTTAAATCTTTGGATGAGGCGCCTACCCATAAAAGTCCTCTTTTAAAAATGACTTTAAGTTGTGAAGCTAGACCAAGGGGGGAATATAATTAAAATAAAATATTATTTTAATTAAAACAACTTATCTCTCCAGAACTTCATCCAGGTGCGAAATCAGATACTGCCAGCTGAACCAACTGATGAGGCAAGCCAAGAACATTGAAGCCAACAAGACCACTGCCAGAAATAGAATTTACTAAAAATAGTAAATTCCGGAAGTAACTCGGATCATCATGCCAGATATACCATTGCGAAACTCTTTGAAAACCCAGAAAAGAGCTGCCAACCAAACACCAAGATTCTAGAAGCACACTCCAACACAAGCTGAAACGTCCTCCTAGAAGATAGGTGTTAATGGATGATAGCTGCGGTCAGATATAAATAACGAATGCTGAAAAGCATCTTCGTTATTTATATATGATCAAGATTATCCTTCTTTTCATATTTCTGGAAATCAAATTTATGAGCATAAATATATAAATTCGTATTTAATAAAATGTTATTTCTGCATATAATAAATCGGAATTTATACACTCACCACATATAAGGTTATGTGTGTGTTAAATAAACCGAATGGTAATCGGCTATGTATGGAACCCGCTCGCCCAAAGGGACATGTCCCTTGAGCGGACATGTCTCCACATGTGGAGACACGTCCTCTCAAGAGACGCACCCCTTAGTGGCAGGTGTCCTAAACATATATAAGGTAGTTCCATTCTTGATATGCAAACATCGAAATCAATTAATGTTCTGCAATCAATACATTCACATTTAGAGAAGAAATATGGAAATTACATTTAGAGAAGAAATTTGGAAATCGCATTTTGACTTAGAATTTTCTTACACATAATTTCAGACCTTAGGTTATTCTTAGGTTTTAGGATCCTATTTGTGAAAGATTTGATTACATTTACATGGTATCAAAGCCACGTTGCGTGAATCCAAATCAATCTAAAATCAGATTGCTCAGAAATTCGTATTTTCTAAAAATCGAATTCACATCACATTCTTCATAATGTCAACTGTGATCAGATTTGAAATTCGTCTTGTAGGAGCAGATAACTTTACATCATGGAAATTTAGAATCATGATAATCCTAAAAGAGAATAAACTAGACTCACTTGTGAGAGAAAATAAAAAGGAACTTGAGGCTGAACCTGAGAAAAATCCATGGATTGAAAACAATGAAAGAGCCATGAAAATCCTAGTAGATGCAGTTAGGGATCATATAGTGCCTATCTTAGCAAAAGATGAAACTGCATATCATATGTTCAAATCCCTTGAGAGTACCTATGAGATCAACAACACTAGTAGGACTCTTGCATTAAAGAGGCAAATCAACAATGCTCAAATAAACAAAGGAGAGTCAATCAACGCATATTTCATGAGGATCATTGAACTAAGGGATCAATTATCCACAATTGGATATCAGATTGATAGCAAAGAGTTAACCCTAATTGCAGTAGGAGGCCTTCCAAACTCATGGGAGTCATTTGTTCAAGGAATAAGTGCAAGATCCAAACTCCCTAAGTTTGATAGGCTAAGAACTGACTGCCTTCAAGAAGAAACAAGACTCTCCACAAAAGAAAATAAACAAAAGAACTTAGATGAAGACATTCATGTACTCAACACATAATCTAATAAATGGAATAAGAAAAACTCCTATCAGAGAGGATCTTTTAAAAGAGAGAGAAATTCCAATGGAAAGGAATCTTTTAAAAGGAAAGACATCTCTCAAGTGCAATGCTTTAGATGTGATCAATATGGTCACTATGCAATGAAGTGCTCTAACAGATCTAAACAACAAGCATCTTTTGCCAAAGTAGGAAAGACAAATTCAGATCATGAATCTGAGAACTTTGTGCTCTAGGAATGACAAATGGATATAGAGTTACCCTTATGGATGGGAAAATTCTAGCATGGCCTACAAACTCAACTATCAAGAAAGCTCAAACTATTGGTGTAAGACAAGGGTACCTTTACAAACTATGCACCGAAGTCTAAAACCATCCCATGAAGGAACTTGTAAAGGTTGTGCCTTAGGAAAGAAAATAAAACCTTAAAGACGGATAATGGGAAAGAATACACCTCTAAAATTTTAAGGAATTCTGCATGAGTGCTAGAATTAAGAGGGAGTTCACAAGTTGCTTGACCTAAACATTGAAACCATTCAAAAGGGCAAGAAGTTCTAGTGAGATAGAAACCTACTCCCCCTAGAGTACTTGAAGAGGATCTTGCTCCCGAGATTCAGAGGGAGCATCCTGAGGAAATGCCACATGAACTACCTTGTAATTCAGATGAGAATACAAATGACATCGGCAGAAAGAGACCACTTTGGGCTAGGAAGATGATCAAAGAAGCAAAGGATCATGCAGCACCTAAAGGAACGTTCAGGGAGAGTAAAAGACCCAAATGGTTCTCTAGCTATGTTGCTTTAATGAACAACATCATAAACTCTGAACCTGCCAGTGTTACAGAAGCCTTCAGACATCAAGCTTGGAAGGATGCAATGACGGAGGAATATCAGTCCATCCTAAAGAATGATGTATGGGACATAGTGCCTAGACCAAAAGAGAAATCTGTTGTCTCTTCTAAATGGCTCTTCAAAATCAAGCATGCTGCTGATGGCAGTATAGAAAAACATAAAGCACGTTTTGTGGCTAGAGGTTTTTCTCAAAAGGAAGGCATTGATTAAGAAGAAACATTTGCACCTGTTGCCTGTTACACATCAGTGAAAACAGTATTAGCCATTGCAGCAGCTAAAGGCTGGAAGATCCATCAAATGGATGTGAAAACTGCCTTCCTGAATGGAATCATTGAAAAGGAAGTCTATCTAGAACAGCTTGAAGGTTTTGTGATACATAAATCTAACTCACATGTGTGTAGGCTGAAGAAAGCTCTCTATGGACTTAAATAGGCTCCCAGGGTCTGGTATGAAAGAATTGACAGCCATCTCTTGGGATTAGGATTTTCCAAGAATGATGCTTACTCCAACCTCTACTTCAAGGTAATAAAAGGTGATATGCTAATAATTATTTTATATGTTGATGACCTGCTAATAACAAGAGAAGATCACCTCATTGGTCAAGGGAAGCAAGATCTTATCTCTGAATTTGACATGAAAGACTTGGGCATTCTACACTACTTCCTAGGTTTAGAAGTATGGCAGAAATCAGAGGGCATTATACTAAACCAAGGGAAATATACAATTGATATTCTGAAGAGATTTGGAATGTTGGATTGTAGACCGATGTCTATACCTATGGAAACCAACCTTCACAAATTGAAAGAAGCAATAGCAGAATCCAAAAGTGCAGATCCAACCCTTTACAGGCAGATGATTGGATCTTTGATGTATCTGGTTAACACAAGACCTGATATTTGCTATGCAGTGAATGTTCTCAGCTAGTTCATGTGTGAGCCAAAGGAAATTCACTTAATGGCTGTGAAACATATTCTGAGATATCTTCAAGGCATTATTAGATATGGTCTTCTCTACAAGAATAATCAACTAGATCTACATGGGTACTCTGATTCAGATTGGGTTGGAAGTGTAACCGATCGGAAAAGCACATCAGGATGTTGCTTCAGTTTAGGATCGGCTATGATCTCCTGGATTTGTAGAAAACAATCTTCAGTTGCACAGAGTTCAACGGAAGCTGAATACATTGCAGCCTCAATGGGAGCAAGAGAAGCAGTTTGGCTTCGTAAATTGCTTGTGGGACTCTTTGGTGAGCCCTTGAATCCTACAATTATTCATTGTGATAATCAGAGTTGCATCAAACTCTCTGTGAATCCTGTCTTTCATGATAGATCTAAGCACATTGAGATCCCTTGTCATTATGTAAGAGATATGGTGGAAAGGAAAGTGATTCAATTGGAGTATATCAGTACAAATGATCAAATTGCAGATATTCTCACCAAGCCTCTCTCCCGAATCAAGGTAGAGCACTTCAGGAAGAAACTTGGTATGGTTGAAATATAATTTGTTATTTATGTTTGAAATACAAATTGTTTATTGTACTAATATATAAAGATGTTTAATGTGTAAACTCTTTTGTCATGTGTGTGACTCCATGACTTTATGGGCCTACTCCCCCTGTGTACATTATCGAAAGGTGACGATCTTTCTGTTAATGAACACTTGTATTTAACATTGTAAAGTGACGACTCTACAATGATAAACTATCATGATAGATATCTGTGGACATGTCATGATAGTATCTCTTGGACACTTTTGATGGATGTCATGGGACTTGATATCATATGAAGATCATTGTGATCCTTAAGAGATAATCATGGTGGATATTTATATCCGTGGATATGCCATGAATTATGGTAGACATCATGTGACTTGATGTCAGTGCACATACCATAATGGAGATGTGTTGTGGAGAATGTCATGTGACTTGACACTTTCAGAAGGATACCATATCTTCTGATATCACGAGTTAGGTGATATCACGTTTACTTGATGGAAGTTATCCTCCCTAGTTAAAGAGGGAGGGTTGAATAATAAAGATGTGTTATGAAGAATGTCATGTGACTTGACAACATTGAGAAATCATATCATATCTGAGATATCACGTGTTAAGGTGATATCTCTACCTATTTGATTTGAAATATCTTCCCTAGCTAAGAGGGAGTGTTAATGGATGATAGCTGCGGTCAGATATAAATAATGAATGCTGAAAAGCATCTTCGTTATTTATATATGATCAAGATTATCCTTCCTTTCATATTTCTAGAAATCGAATTTATGTGCATAAATATATAAATTCGTATTTAATAAAATGTTATTTCTGCATTTAATAAATTGGAACTTATACACTTACCACATATAAGGTTATGTGTGTGTTAAATAAACCGAATGGTAATCGGCTGTGTATGGAACCCACGCGCCCAAAGGGACACGTCCCTTGAGAGGACGTGTCTCCACATGTGGAGACACGTCCTCTCAAGAGATGCACCCCTTAGTGGTAGGTCTCCTAAACATATATAAGGTAGTTCCATTCTTGATATGCAAACATCGAAATCAATTAATGTTTTGCAATCAACACATTCGCATTTAGAGAAGAAATCTGGAAATCACATTTTGACTTAGAATTTTCTTACACATAATTACAGACCTTAGGTTATTCTTAGGTTTTAGGATCCTATTTGTGAAAGATTTGATTACATTTACAATAGGGAACCCTAATTTTGCTTCCAATTAGTCTATGGGTCACCAGGATAGACTAACGGCCAACTGTTGGGTCACTGTTGAGAAGGGGACATTACAGTCCGCCCTTCCCAAAATTGCTTGTCCACAAGCAACTGTAAACTAGGATGTTGCAAGATCTCCTCATTCTCCCAAGTGGCATCCTCTAACGGCAGATTCTTCCATTTTACCAAATATTCTTTGATTGTCCTTCTCCTCAAAGAACATTTCCTGGAATCGATGATTCTTTCGGGAACCAGCACCAACAATCCTTCCTCATCCAAAGGAGGAAGATCAGATGAAACAACAATTTTATGCCCTAATGCCTTTTTGAGGCGAGACACATGGAAAACATTGTGTACTTTACTGCTAGGCGGTAACTCCAGCTCATATGCCACTGCGGCCACCCTTTTGACATCTCTGAAAGGCCCATAGAAAAGGGGTTTTAGCTTCTTAGCTCCACCCTTCTTGAGAGTAAACTGTCGGTAAGGCTGAAGGCGAAGGTAAACCATGTCTCCCACTTCGAAGGAGCGCTCAATCCGCCGCTGATCGACATACAACTTTTGCTGATTTTGTGCCATCTGAATGTTATTCTTCAAGGATTTCAGAATATCCTGACTCTGTTGTAGCATATCTTTGGCCTGAGGTGCCTTAATATCCCCAAACACCAAATCTGCAAAGCTGGTAGCCTCATAACCATAGAGGGCTTTGAATGGTGACATCCTAATGGACATGTGATAGGAGGAATTATAGTAGTATTCCCCCAAGTGAAGCCATCTGACCCAAGCCTTCTGCTATTCTGAAACATAATTCCGGAGATACCCCTCTAACCATTTGTTCACAATTTTCGTTTGACCATCGGTTTGGGTGTGATAACTGGTGCTCGGAGTAAGCACTGTACCACTCATCCAGAAAATTTCCTGCCAAAAGGTGCTTAGGAACTTGCTGTCCCTGTCACTCACAATGTTTTTAGGCAAGCCATGCAACCGAAACACCTCATGAAAGAACAATTCAGCTACCTGAGCTGCTATAAATGAGCTGGTGATGGCGAAGAAATGAGCAAACTTCGTTAATCTGTCTACTACCACAAAGATGCAATCCTTCCCTTGTGTCTTAGGCAACCCCGTGATGAAGTCCATAGAGATGCTCTCCCATGTTTGATTGGGAATCGGTAGGGGCTGCAACAGTCCAACGGGGTATGTGTGCTCATTTTTGTTCATATGACAAGTGTGACATTCCTTGATGTAACTCAACACCTCATTCTTCAACCCCAAGGCCATGCGAATCTTTCATGGATCTGCCGGTAAGTCTTAAAGTAACCTTGGTGACCAGCAAGTGGAATGTCATGGAAAGTTTGCAAAACCTTCTTTTTGAGTTTAGAATCGGACACCAAAAACATCCTATCCTTGTAATGTATCAGCCCATCAACTACTTTGTACTTTTCATCTTGACAAGTACCTTCAATAATGCTGGTTGCAAACTGATTTTTGGCATAATCAGCAAGCAACAACTCTTTCCAATCACCTATAAGCTTGTATAATGAGCTCAGTGAGGCCTTCGAGACAAAGCATCTGCCACCACATTATTCTTCCCCTTGACATACTCAATGTCGAAATCATAAGCCTGTAGCTTACTCACCCACTTCTAATGTCTTTCGTTCAAGTCCTTCTGATGCATGAAATGTTTGAGACTGTTGTGATCGGTCTTGACAACAAACTTACTCCCCACCAAGTATTGTCTAAACTTGGCTAAAGCATGCATGATTGCAAGCATTTCCTTGTCATAAATCGAGTAGGTTCTTTCAATGCCTCTTAGTTTTCTGCTTTCAAAAACAATGGGGTGCTTTTCCTGCATCAAAACAGCACCAACTCCTTCTCCCGAAGCATCGCATTGCAGCTCAAAAGGTTTGAAGAAATCCAGTATAGCCAAAACCGGACAAGAGCTCATGATCCTCTTAAATTTATCAAAGACAACTTGTGCCTTTTCTGACCACAAGAATGCCCCCTTTTTGGTTAGATCAGTAAGAGGAGCAGCACTTTGTGAATACCCTTTCACAAACCTTTTGTAAAATCCACATAGACCCAAGAACCCTCTCAAATGGGTTAGAGTTTCCGGGGTTGGCCAATCCGCGATAGCCCTTATCTTCTCTGGATCAACTCTGACTCCCTCTGCACTAATGATGTGGCCAAGGTAGAGTAATTCCCCCATACCAAACTCACACTTTGATTCCTTTGCAAAGAAACTTTCTGTCTCAAGAATGCTAAGCACTTCCTCCAAGTGTTGGAGGTGTTCCTTCCAAGTCTTGCTGTAAATGAGGATGTCATAAAAAATTATCAACACTAACTTCCTCAATTGCCTTTGGAAAGTTCTGTTCATGCAAGATTGGAAAGTGGCCGGAGCATTAGTTAGCCCAAATGGCATAACTAAGAATTCAAAGTGACCATAGTGGCACCTAAATGCTGTCTTCTCAACATCTGATCCCCTCATTTGAATGTGATAGTATCTTGACCTTAAATCAATCTTTGAGAAAAACTTAGCACCGTGCAGCTCATCAATGAGTTCATCGATTCGGGGGATGAGACACCGATTCTTGATGGTGCTTTGGTTCAAGGCACGATAATCCACACACATGCGGATGGTGCCATCCTTCTTCTTCACAAGAACCACTGCTGAAGCGAAGGGACTTTTACCTGGGCAAATGAAGCCCATCTCCAAAAGCTCCTTTATGTTTTTCTTGATTTCATCCTTTTGTTTCTTAGGATATCGGTATGGTGTTGTGATTACCGGTTTAGCTCCTTCCTTTTGCTCATTGACATGCTCAAACCCTCTATGTGGAGGTGGCTCTGGTGTTAAATCAGCAAACACTTTACTTTTCTTTGTGAGCACGGATTGAATATCCGGCGGGTATTCTCTCTTTGTTTCCACCGGGCTAGCTGGAAGAACCATGCACTCCTTAGCCCACTCAACTGCATCATGTTGGATCAACCTTTCCATCCTTTTGAAAGAGACAATCCGAGGACCCCCATTTGACATCCCTCTTAGCACTACTTTCTTCCCATCGGATTGAAATTTGAGTTCCATGGTTTGTAGGTTCAGGAAGATCTCTCCAAGAGATCACAGCCATTGAATACCTAAAACGACATCAGTATCTCCAATGTTGACAACATAGAAGTCATCTTTGACTTCATGGTTAACTAACTGTAAGGACATGTTGGTAACTTTGTGAGTGCAAGCGATGTGGAACCCATCCGCAACCATCACTTTGATGCCTTCAAATTCTTTTGTCTTGAGGTTCTTCTTTGCAACCAATCCTTCATCAATGAAGTTGTGTGTTGCTCCAGTATCAATTAAGGCAATCACACGATGCTTCCCAATCGAGCCACGAAGCTTGAAGTTCTCATTCTTTTGGAAACTTGAGAGTTGGGCAAAGGTGCCTCACCCCCTTGTTCTTCTTCAATCTCCTCGAGCTCACGTTCTTCATCACTTTCAGCTAACTCTGAATGCTGCTCCAAGTGATCGGATTCTGATCCATAATCAAAATAGGCCTCCATATGGTTAGAATGGCCTCTTCCGTAGCATCTGTGTCCCCTTGTCCAAGGTTCTTTGCATGTGCAACACTTCCCTTCTTTCCTTAGCTTCTCTCTAGCATCATCATCCAATCGAGGAGGAAATTTCTTGTGCTGATTTGGAGGATGCCTTTTGTCTTGTCTATGGGGAAAAGGCTTGGATGGAAATTTGGGCCTAGGTGCGGATAGCTCCATGTTTCTAGCCTTTTGATAGATTCTTCAAGACTGGGTGGGTGAAAAGCCTTTACCCATCCTTTCAATGGCTCCATTAGACCTTCTGAAAACAACAGCACTAATCTTCTTTCGGTGATGTTGGGCACCATCACGGAAAGCCTTTGGAAATCTCCAATATATGATTCCAAGGGGCCATGTTGTTTCAGCTGAGCAAGCTCCCCGAATTTCACCTCAGGATCCTTAGTGTCAAATCTGTCAATCAGCTTGTTGGTGAACTCTCCATATGTTTTGATTAGGTTGTGGCCAAGGGTGACCAAACCATGATGCCACCACTCATGGGCAGCACCTTCCAAGTGTAGGGTGGCAAATTTCATTGCATCTTCTTCCGCCAAAGGTCTCAAGGATAAGTAATTATCTAGTTTCTGCACCCATGCTCTAGCTGTGCATGCATCACTTCCATCGAAGTGGGCCAAGGACAACTGCCCGAGAGCTTGTTGGTAATCTGTTCTGGGACCCTTAGGACCTCTGAATTCATTTTTTCCACCATTTCTCTGATTCCTCTGATTAATGAATTGGTCAAAAGACCACTGCTCCCTAAGACCAGGAGGGAAAAAGTCATACTCCAAGTAAGCCTGTCTGGCGTCATTTGCAAAGTTCGTTGCAACTTCAACTTGGGTTTCTTCTCTTTGGGTGAATGTGGGAAAAAGGGGCCTAGAGGCTGATCCTCTAGACGTGGCATCATGCTGTCCAATGGTTCTGTCTCTCGCACTGCCATTGTTCCCATTGACTCCATTATTTTCACCGTTGGAGTTGTTTTGATTAAGGGACGGGTTATTTGCAGCCTGCTGATCCATTCTCGCAAGTAAGCGGCCTAGCATGTCAATCATCCTGTTGAACCTTTTTACCATTCTCTCTTCTCTCTCATTCGTAGGCTGTTCATTGTTGTCTGCCATCTCTTCAACTGCTCTAGCTCTATCAACTACTTTCCCAGTTCTTCTGAGTGCCTCAGAAAAAAGTATCTGCCTCTGGTGGGCATGAAAACTGAAATGGCGGATTTCCCGCCTGACTTCTGGTGTAGTATCTGTAGGCTCTGTCGCTCATCAGTAACTGAACTCAACTGAATCACAGGTTGGTAGAATCATGGCTCTGATACCACTGAGATATCCCAGCCAATTTTTTCATTTTGTTACACAGCTAAATTCACCTATTAGCATTAGTGTAAACACAAACCAGCTGAATGTAACCTTCTCCTCTGATCAACCCAGATCCCAATACGGGCAAGGTTGAGAGCATACACGATAGGGGATCGTTATTAAAACAGAAGCTTGCTGAAAGTAACTGAAAGTAAGAGCAATCACTCAACCACTTGTTCAGCAGGAGGACTAGAAATGAAAGTACAGTACTGAAAATAAAGTGCAACTCGACCACTTATTCAACGGGAGCATTTTGACGGCTTAGCCGATCAGCAAATGATGAGAATGCATTACATTTAATTGAAGGCGGCAAGCCGGCCTCTTCCACTTGTTCAACGGGAATGCAATGATTAACTTGAACTATAGACTTAAGGAGTTCCAATCTCTTCCACGATCGTGGGAAATAGCTAAGTTCAAGAACACTGGCAGTACTACTGCTCAACTTACAATTTGATAGAACTTCATGTCATCCGGACAAGTATGAAATGCTGTAATGAAATAGGAAGACTTCCCTATACCTATCTTGGTCTCACAAACAACAAACCCATCTCACAAACCCCATTATGCTAATCTGATTATGACAGACCTACACCGGAATTGCAGAATCAGCAACACATAAAATCACTCATTTCTTGCTAACTCACTCAATTTTCACTCAAATCCCATGAGACCAAAAACAAACATTAATAATGCTGAAGGCGCCCAAGAAGGAACCAAGAAACCAACCAAAATATTGCCTATTTATTTTGCACGCATTCCAATGCAATCCCAAATGGTACGACCCTCAAGAAGGGGTGATTTTGCCATAATAAAATAAAGACTCAACAAATAAATCTGCAATTTGGTGGAAGGGGTCGCCTCAACCAGCCAAGCACATACCTCAACTACCCATAAGCAAATAAAAATCACTCCAAGACTTATAATTGAAAAACCAATTCAGCCACAGCCAATACAACAACTATGAAAATGACTGAAAGTACAAAGACTTAATCTCAAAATGCAGAATAACTCAATAGAAACCTACTCTCAACTAGTTGCTATCTTTCAAGCAAGAAGCCAAGCCAGCTAGGAGGTATGCATCCCTCGAAGCAAGTCTAATACCATTCCGGTAGTATACTTTGCATAAAACTCAAGATTCTGAATGAAGACCCAAAACCTGCTTCTTATAATTTTGCCAAGCACCTCTAGAACCTTCCAGAAGGTGCGCTCCACTCAAGGATTGCCCTAATTCTTTGTTGACCTTTGACTCAAGAAATGGCGTTCCTTTTCCCAAGGTAAATTCCATGCCATTTTAACTTATTACCATCTTCCACATATGGCGTACCTTTTCTCCAAGTCAGCATTAATAAATAAAGGTACAAAATCACTTAAATCTTTGGATGAGGCTCCTACCCATAAAAGTCCTCTTTTAAAAATGACTTTAAGTTGTGAAGCTAGACCAAGGGGGGAATATAATTAAAATAAAATATTATTTTAATTAAAACAACTTATCTCTCTAGAACTTCATCCAGGCGCTAAATCAGATATTGCCAGCTGAACCAACTAATGAGGCAAGCCAAGAACACTAAAGCCAACAAGACCACTGCCAGAAATAGAATTTACTAAAAATAGTAAATTCCGGAAGTAACTCGGATCATCATGCCAGATATACCATTGCGAAGCTCTCTGAAAACCCAGAAAAGAGCTGCCAACCAAACACCAAGATTCTAGAAGCACACTCCAACACAAGCTGAAACGTCCTCCTAAAAGATAAGGAACCCTAATTCTGATTCCGAGTAGTCTACGGGTCACCAGGATAGACTAACTGCCAACTGTTCGATCACTGTTGAGAAGGGGACATTACAACATTCCCTTGTTCTTGGAGATAGCCAACATCCTTGGAGGCTCCAATTTTTTCAAAGACCTTGGGATGTGTGGATAAAAGTAATTAAATAAATAATTTAAGCTGTTTTAAGGTGATTTTATTTTTAAAAGGGAACTTATGGAAAATGCTCCATCGTACAATGTGGTGATGCTAGCTAAACCTGATGCAGATCTTGTTGATGTTATAGCAGTGGGAGATATCTTTCTCTCAAATTTAAAAATGATGGATAAATAATACCAAGGCAAGTCGGACTTGCTATATATAATAATTTTATGAAGAGTCACGTTGTTTCTTAAAAGAGGCCAACCCAAATGAAGAGTGACCTAGTTTTGTATAAATACATGGTGATGATCATTCATTTTATCATCAAGTTCATTCATCATGATTCACATTCGTAGAAGAAGTTCATACTTGAGCAGCAGATCATCATCTTGTAGCAGCAGATCATCATTTTGTAGGAGCAAACCGATGTCAAGGAGAAACATATTCATTTGTATCTTTCCATCTAGGAGAGGTGCTATTATTCATTGTATCAAATTCGGCATTGTGTTGGGCCTGAGTTGTAAGCAGATTTTTGCTCTTATTCCGTCAATATATAAGAGATATATTTGCTGTGGTTTTCTCCCTCGAGTAGGAGGGTTTTCCCAGGGTATCTTGTTGTGTTCATTGTCTTATGTGTTGCATTTTCTGATTGCTTTCATTTCTGATCCTAAATCTAACATGGTATCAGAGTGGGTCTAAGAAAAGATCTGATAAGATTTGTTTAAGCAGTCAAGTCAATTTTTCATCTAGGGCAGATCTTGAAGTATTGCAGATCTAAGGTTCAAATTATTTTTGACCTAAGGGTAGATCTTTGAAGGTGAATTTGTGCGGAAAAAGAAGATGGTGAGTGGTGTCAAGGTAGAAGATAGGCTTGATGGAGCTTCAAGTTTCAACCCTTGGAAATCCAGGGTACTCATTGCATTAGAGGAGAATTATCTTCTTGATTTCGTGGAAAGTGATATGCTCGAGCCTTTTGATGATATTGAGAAAATCCAATGGAAGAAAAACGGCATGAAGGCTAGAAAGATGATGATAGACTCTGTGATGAATCACCTAGTACCGATCATCTCCAAGTTGAAGACAACTAGAGAAAAGTTTGATACTCTAAAAGGATTGTATGAGATCAACAACACCAACAGAGCCCTTGCTTTGAGACAACAACTTCACCATGTAAAATGGCTAAAGATGATTCAGTCATCTCATTCTTTATGAAGATTGTTGATTTGAGAGATCAGTTGAGTGCTATTGGGGATATAATTGCAGAGAAAGATCTTGTTATGTTGGCACTAAATGGTCTTCCTCAATCTTGGGAACCCTTTATTCAGAGCATCAGTGGGAGATCCAAGTTGCCCAAGTTTGATCGTCTTCAAGTTGATTGTATTCAAGAAGAGTCCAGGTTGGCAGCAAGAGGAATTGGGCGAAACTATCATGGTGTAGAAAATCAAGTTCTTGTTGCAGATACTTCTAGAGAAAGAGGCAAAGGAAGAAAGAGGAATAGAGATAGAGAATTAGATTCTGCCCCAGAACCGAAGAAGAAGAAGGATCTTTCTCACATTCAATGTTTCAGGTGTGACAAGTACGGTCACTTTGCTTGAGATTGCAAATTAAGGTCTACACAACATGTTTCTACTGCGGAAATTGACATACGAACATCTCAGAAGGAGCCTAGCTCTAAAGTTGATTCAAAAGGTTTCTTATTCTAAAGTCGATCAATTTCTTCGAAGAGGAGGAAATGACATTTAGAGGGAGTCAAATTCAGAGAATTCAAGGCACGAGTTGAGAGCTTGTCCAGGAAAAGGATTAAGGTTCTGAGATAGGTCAATGGAGGGGAGTTCACTTCCAGAGGATTTCTTTGAAATCTCTGAGGTAGGGATCAAGAGGGAGTTCTGTGACTCACTAAGAAGAAGTGAAGGTTGCAGTGTTGCAAGGCCAAGTGCAAAATCCTTGGAAGACCTCTTTAGCAACTGAGAACAAGAATTGCACAAGATAGTTAATCTGGATTTGACATTGGTAGCTCTGCAAACCTATTTAGAATAGGGTGATCTGGGATGAGGTCGAGGAGGACAGTCCTGGACTCGAGCAAGTCAATAGTGCCGAAAGTGTGCATTGGAAACCGCTCTCTAAGGCAAGCATTGTAGACAATCTTGGACGAGGAGGTCAAGAGGTTGATGCAAGTACTTGGAGCTCCAGAGGGAGTCACATCATGAAGATTTGTTGTAATGTATATTTCTTTGAGACAGAGAAATATGAGGTGAAAGCCCTTGTAGTGTATATTTCTTTGAGACAGAGAAATATGAGGTGAAAGCCCTTGTAGTGTATATTTCTCTGAGACGGAGAAATATGAGGTGCGAGCCCTTGTTCATCTCTGTGACTGAGATGAGACATCATGTTGAGAGACTCCATGACGACATCACGTTGAGAGACTCCGTGATGAACCCTTGTACTTGTGTTTCTTTCCACACATGGGAGTAGCCATGGTGGAAGTCATGTTGAGAGACTCCATGACGACATCACGTTGAGAGACTCCGTGATGAACCTTTGAGTTTTCCACAAATGGGTGTAGCCATTGTGGGTGTCATGTTGAGAGACTCCATGACGTGGATATCTTGAAAGATACCTCCCTAGCTAAGAGGGAGTGTTGATGTTATAGCAGTAGGAGATATCTTTCTCTCAAATTTAAAAATGATGGATAAATAATACCAAGGCAAGTCGACTTGCTATATATAATAATTTTATGAAGAGTCACCTTGTTTCTTAAAAGAGGCCAACCCAAATGAAGAGTCACCTTTGTATAAATACAAGGTGATGATCATTCATTTGATCATCAAGTTCATTTATCATAATTCGCATTCCTAGAAGAAGTTCATACTTGAGCAGCAGATCATCATCTTGTAGCAGCAGACCGATTTCAAGGAGAAACATATTCATTTGTATCTTTGCATCTAGGAGAGGTGCTATTATTCATTGTATCAAATTCGGCATTGTGTTGGGCCTGAGTTGTAAGCAGATTTCTGCTCTTATTCCTTCAATATATAAGAGATATATTTGCTGGGTTTTTCTCCCTCGAGTAGGAGGGTTTTCCCAGGGTATCTTGTTGTGTTCATTGTCTTATGTGTTGCATTTTCTGATTGCTTTCATTTCTGATCCTAAATCTAACAGATCCTATCTATTAGTTATTGCTCGGGTATCTGTTTCCTCCATGGGGTCTTGAACTCGCCATTGCAACAAATGAGGCTCCGTCTTCTCTTTGTATTTTTGCTTAACCATCATAGTATAGAGGTTGCTGTATAAGTTTATATACATATTTTCACATCAATAGCATACAGTTCAGTTATGATCCTCTTAGGTATGTAAAGGTTACTTTTCTAGTGTTTTTCTCAGTAATATTTCAATAGTTTATACTAGCAGCAAGTGCATTTTGTCTGCATAGGTAGGTTTTAGTTATGGTAAGAAAAGTTTTCATCTTTATAAAATGAGAAATACCAGTAACCATAGATTTTTTGTTGTTTAGGGACACAGATTATGTAAAAGTTCTCCTATTTATAATGTAAATGTGTTCCCATTATGAAGATAAGCTTTTTAACTAGGTGCATTTCATGCTGCCCCTATGTGTCTTCAACTAGACCATTAATTTGTTTTCCATGTGCTAAATAGATGAAGAGACCATTGCACACAACATCGACCATGACTTGCCATGTCTATATATTTATTTATTTATTTTCTCCATCATGTATAGTTCTTTGCTAGCATAATGGGTTAATCCAAGTTGTCTTAGAATATATCAATATTTGCACCTCTCGAAGACAAAAGCCTTGGCCATAGGCAACCCACACATTATATGTATTTTGAAGACAATGAAAACAAGGAAGAAATAAAGGATTAAAATGTGAAATAATCTTTTATCTTGCTCTTCAAAGCCACATGGATTGAGCAGAAGAGGAAGCGCCCCATGTTAAGAGATGGCTTGATTTGCTGTTTAGATGAAATGATGGATGATGGAATGTAGGTTGCTTGTCAAAATGGCAGCATAACTTTAGGATAGAATGTGAATGATGCAAATGGCTTGGAGGCACTTTTATTTATAGATGTGAGGAGGGATTGATCAAGGGCTAGGATTTGATTTGGAGATTAATGGTGGAGGATTCATGATAGGTTAGAGTTGATGTAGGATCCCTCACTAATTTTTACCAATCTTTTCTTTATTTCCTCCAAAGACAATTCGTCAAACAATTTTCTTGAGCATGACTGTAATAGTTTTGTTTGTCTGCAATTTTGTGTACCAATGGAAACACTAGTTGTATATCATCTTAAATAAGTTCAACTAGAGCATGATAACATTAACACAAACAGTTGGGACACATCCATTCATGGTAACTAAATCCACATTAACCAACAAATATGATTGTAACAACTGTTTACATTACTCATAACAATAAATGTATAGACCAACCTAGGAATGTTTCCAGAGGCGCCTAAACTGTTTTGCTGGATTTTACACCCACACACCTTCCAACAATGTCAACCAGCTGTCATGCCTAGTGATGGGAAACCTCCTCTAATCTTCATATATACTTCAATTGCAGGCCAGTTTCCACACTATGAACACTTTTAGCTGAACATAGCCTTTTGCAGGGGATTATAATGGAAGTACTGGCCCTTCTTAATTGCTGCGCTTGAATTAATTGCCACCTCAAAGGCTGTGTAGGAGCATGTCAGATTTAATATTCGCTTTTGATCCTCTCTTAGTCGACTTGACTAAATCTTGACGCGATTCTCCTTCCCATCATGTCCCAACAATACATGAATTTGTCTTGCGTAGGAACAATAAATGAAGTGCTTGTCAAATATTCCCATGCCTATAGTATAAGTGGTAGTCAAGTGTTATAAATCCGATGCACAGAGCTAGTCGACCAACTTCTCATAAATGCGCTCAGCTCCATATGATATTTGGTGGCTAAGGAAATAAAGTAATTCGGCCAATGTCACTCCACTACGCCTTAACAACTCTTGCATATTTTCATCCAGCTGTATCATCTATATGAACATTCTTTATACTTGAAGAAACTTTGAAATTTGTGTTTGAATTTTTTTTTCACAAATTTCCAAAAATTGTCCAATTGATCATTGATCCTCAATGCAAATTGTGAGTGAATCTGCCATTTGATGGTATTGGGTTTTCGTCCAATCCACTCTGAAACCCAAGGGTTTTTGTCCTCAAGCTTCTTGATCCTATAAGCCAAGCTCTCCAAAATACTTCCGACAAATAATTTTCTAGAGATGATAATAAATTTCCTTGACCATCTTTTTATTCATTCACCACCTTTATTCTTTAATATATTTTCATTTCCCAAAGTGACTTTATTTAATATTTTACCAATACATTTATGAAAAGTCACTTTAATTATTCAACCAATTAATTAAATATAAATTTCCAAAAAGTGACTTAGGACGATTTAGTATTTAATTAATTAAATTATCCCCTCAATTTCCCTACCTTAGCTTATGGGAATAAAATAAGCTAGTGGATTCCGTTGGGTAATCACTTGGAAAATGGGGACATTACAGTTGAGGAGAGATGCCTAGTGACATTGTTGGCATTTCAATTCGCACCTCTGGAATGCGGATTAGAAACGTATAGCTATGCACAGTTAGATAGCTCTTTAAATTAGGAGGGCAAGCTCCCTCTTTGCTGATTATGCTTAAAAAGAAATACTAAACTACTGCCAATCTTTTTATTTCTCAACTAAGAGCACAAGGTTATAAAACTCTTTGCGTCGTAGTTGAGGCTTTCTCTTTTCTAGAACTCCAACTACAACTAGGCCTACTCTAAAGGTGCTTCTAATAACTCAAGTAAATTTAGAGCCTGAGAATTAGAAGTAAACAAGGAATGATTGATTTGGCACAAAAGCTAAAATAAACTCGCTTCTAGAACACACTCGAAGACTCATTGTACTTATTAGATGTAAGATGAAATAAAGATTACGAAAGTAAAAGATAAGACGAAGTACTGAAATAGATTGAGACAGTAGATCAGAGCAAGATAGGCATGAGATTTCCTTCCTCAATTTTATAACAGTAAATACACTTCTGGGACAGTAGATTATAGCAAAGTAGGCTTACAATATGCGATCAAACCAGATTACACTTGAAACAAAAGTGAACAAACACTGAATAACAAAGTTGTAGGCAAATAGGATCAACGATTCGTTATCACAACAACGGTTAAAAAATAAATGGGCAAGGATGCCCTTATTTATAAACAAACAAGGAGTAGGGATCCCTAAAATCTTCTTGTTTTTAACAACTAGTCTTGCCAACATGCAAGCTTTATTTCTAAGTCTAAACAAAAGATAACTAACAACTTACCAACTGCTAAGATTAGTTAACTGAAAAAGCCCCAACTATACATTTGATATTTCCAAAGAATAGATATGCATGAATGAGAATAGCTAGTTTAACTTGGAAAAGGCATCAAGTTAACTGTTGCCTTTACTTGAGTTCTATTCTTGGAAATCTTTGCATGCTTCAACTGGTGGCTCACTCATTGATGACTTGGAAATCATATCCTCCAAAAAGCTATTAACTGCCTCTTCATCAGGAATACTGACACTATCCAGAACAACATACTGCTTTTCTAGCATCTCCTCACCTTTTGCGATCAAACTTAGAAATTCTCTTATCTCTTCAATTGCTTTATCAAATTCTGGCGACATTGTGGCAACATGATTCATCTTGTAGGCAATAGGATCACCATTAAAATTGCCACATACAAGGTTCTGAAACTCTGTCTGCACTTCACCGAGATCAAAGTAAGTGCCATCTTCATGTCGATATTGACAAGGTATCTGCGACACAAATGTGCTTACGAACTTGAGAGTATTAGCAACCTCTGTCTATATCCAACCAATTCTACAAATATTCCTTCGTAGGTTTTTACTTTGAAGAGGTGTTGTTCTCTCTAGGCAAAAAGCTTCTTCTTGTGTTCTTCTCTAATGACTGAATCATAAGCCGTCCTCAAGTCAAAAATAATGATCTCATCTCTTGGTTTCCTTTCCACTATATTCTGTTCAAACTCTTGAATCCTTGAGCGAAGATCATGGGCGTTATTCCTCAATTGGTACTTTTTTGCAAGTATAAATCTACCCCTGTTGATGAATTCTTCTATCCAATCTCTCATATGTTTTCCGTATATGATCAACTGACTCAGCTGATGTTGGTCTGTAGGAGACTCCAAAATTTGTGGAAGCAACAAGGTGGCTCATGAAGTACCATGAATGAGATTGGAAATATACTGACGCAGTTGCTGAACCTCAGCCTTGAGGGCTGTCTTATCTTCTCCATCTTTGAGCACTTGTTCCTTCAGATTATTAGATGCAACCTCAAAGAGATTCACATGAGTATGCTTGGTGCTTCTTCCGAGATTGGCCTTGACAACTTTGAAGTCATCAATTTCAACCTCATCAACATTCTTGTCCTTTGGAAGTGTGGAAAACTCAAGGATAATCTCGCCTTCATAATTCTTCTCCATATGAACTTGCTTCTTAAGTTTCTTCTTTGTTGTGTCTTGGTAGATGCTATCAAGTTCTGCAAAGTTCAACTGATAAGAAGGTTTCCTCCTCTTCCTGCCCAGGATGTTCTCAAGCCAAGACGAGGAGTCTCTACTAACTTCTTTGGGAGGATCGGTTCTAGCTCCAACAACTCTTGATGGATCAATATGTGTTGAGACGTTGCGAATTGGTGAATTGCCTTTTGAATCTATATGAATAGGAGAAGGCCTTGGTGATGGCGGAAGAATAGGAGATGAAGATTCTGCTTCAACTTGTGGTGCTGATTCAACTAGAACTTCTGGTGCATCTGTTGACTGCTCCTATTGATTCACTTTTTTCCTTTAAGCTCTTCATAATTCTGCTAATCTTGGTATCTTTTGGAGGATTGCTTGTAGCTTTCGCTCTTGATTTTGATTTAGAAGAAGGTAGATATGACTGAACTATTGGCAGCTCTACAACTGGAATAGCTACTTTTCGTGTCCTTTTACTGCTCAAGAATATTCTATTGTTCTTGACAATTCGGCAAACCAATCCTCAATTGAGGTGCTCTTTTCGGCAAGCCAATCAACTTGTTGAAGTGGCCGTTGATCGACCTAATCTCTAGCATACATGGGAAGTAGGACTTCCCCATCATCATTTGACAAACCCTCCACATCTTTTGATCAGAAATCAGCCATCTGCCGAAGAGTAAGCCTGCTCTAATTTAACTCAAAACTCTCCAACTGTAGGTTTATGTGCATGATTTTGACCAAGACGAGCTGCGAAGAAACCCCAAGGATCATATGATTGTCTCTCCTTGAAAAACTTGAGGCTGAATTTTGACATTTCATCACTCATCAACTTGGCATCAACTGCCAATCTACATCTGTATATGCTCATCTCAATTGGGAAACTAAATGCAGTCTTGCATTTGTTACAAAAATGTGTGCACTTCGTGTACTTGCCTTAGAAATTCCGTGAACACGACCTCATCCGTTGGATATGTAGGTAGCATGACTGGATCACCTGAGAAGCCATATACTCTTATGTAGGAGAACGTGGGGAATTAGATAAACCAATCAGCCCAATCTGCCATTGCCAATTTGGCATTTGCTGAAATCCGTATATGCAACTCATTATCAAGATCTCGCACCGTATGCATCAGGAATAGATCATTCACCTGCTTGTAATGTCGCTAAGATTTTGATCATACACATGCTGAACACCCAGAGTTCCAACGACATTCAAACCTCTAAACTTGCCTTGAAAGGCCATTAGATATACGAGGTAGGATATCATTTGGAATTCGTGGGCCTTGAAGAAATTTGTCATCTGATGGTGGAGACTCACTGATCAATGCTGGCCAGTCCTAGTGTTCTGTTCTGTCAACAATCTAGGAAATGATGTCAAACATCGAAGGCTGAAATTATTGGCCTTTGCTTGACCTGTGACTCAGTTGAGCAAAGTAATCATGATTGCAAATTCGTCCTTGAACTCACCATGCCCAATATTTCTTGGCAAAGTATTATGCGTCTCTCTTAGCCACTTATGAGCCATTCTTTTCCGACACTTGTCCTTTTGCGCATACCACACCTTTTCACATTCTTCAACAGATATGATGAAGTTTTCCTTCCATGGTGGTATTGCGAAACATTTCTCAATATCTTCCGGCCTAAGGTTGCAAATAGTATGCCCATTTGCTGATTGGATTTCTTGTGTTGTTGGATTGTAATGCTTGACACAAGCAATTACAAATTCAAGGCTCTGCACTGAGATGGGGATAGAAGTTGCTGCAAGCAACCCAGAATGATCAAGATTCTTGATTGCAATGTTTCTTGCGCCTTGCAAAGCATGCAAATCAAACACTAGAAGTACATGATGCAAGTCGGTTTTGAATGTTCTCAAGAAATTGTGGAGCAACACTGATTTGGTCTTGATTTCTATTGGAGAGTGTTGCATGTCGAAAAACTTGACTTTAGACTATAAACACACCTATGTTTAGAAAAGTTTTGCACAAGAGCTAAAATTAGATTGCTGATTTTCCTTAAGAAAAAGGCAGATTTTTGAAAAAAAAGTTGAGGTTTGGGTTTTGTGGACAATTTTATTTTGAAGAGACCCAGATTGTCAGATTCTGAAAAATATGAGTTTTTTCCAAAAAAGCAAGATCATGCAAGATTTCCTAAAAAGTAGGGCCGAAAAACCGAGGTTTGGGTTTCGTAGACAATTTCACTTTGAAGGGACCTATATCGTCAGATTTTGAAAAATCTGAGGATTTCTTGAACATGCATGATTTCCTAAAAAATAGGGGCTGACATGCAAATTTTTAAAATTTTCCAATCTTCAAGAGGAATGAAAAACAAGTAGACCTAGATCAATGAAACTTGAAAATTTTGACCACTTGTTTTTGAAATGTGACGCCCTAGAAAAAAAGATCATGCAAAAGCGTGCCACTGTGCTTCCTAATCTTGAATCCACGAAGAACACTGAAAAATTACTTTGTTTGAGCCTCCAAATCTTGATGAGAAGAAATTTCTATGTTTCTTCCTCTGAAAGTTAACCTACAAATTATGAAGAATGAATGCTCAAAGCTTTCTTAAATAGGGTTTGGAGATAAAAAGTGCTTTCATGCAAAACCCTATTATTTTGGAGTCTACATGCAAAAATATCTGACTTTGTTTGCATCAAAACTGACTTTGTTTGCATAAAAAAATTGACTTTGTTTGCATCAAATAGTGAATTCCTCTTTTATAGCTGAAAAAAGCACATGCGTATGAAGACCTGTTTCGAAAACTGCATGACGGAAAAGTGAAAAATGGGTGAGGCAAGGAGAGCTGGGCGCCCTCCTTGAAATAAGGCGCTTGGCTTTGCTAGAGATAGAAATTTTTGCGTGATTTTCAATTTTTTTCCTTTTCATGTTTTCGTTAAAGCCTGCTTCTATCTTTGATGATCCGACAAACTGGCACTATCAACTGATTATCTTTGTTTGAGCATGTCAATCTCATCTTTGACCACTGCCGAAGTGATCCCCAACTTCGTTTCAGCATCTGATAACATTTGATCGTGATTATATACCTCGAAAACTGTTAATAGACGTTGAGTTGAAGAAAACACGGATGAGGAAAAAAATATTCAAGTGTTGGAAGGCTAGGCACCCTCCTTGAAAAGAGGCGCCATTTTTACCCAACTTAGAATATTTTTTGAAATTTTCAACTTTTTAACTTCTACTTCCTTTGTGGCCGGTACCCCTATTTAGGTATCATTTTTTGCCAACCTGTGAATAATTGAGACTGAAGGTCAGTCAATCTGACAAGCTTGATCGAATCTGAGTTGAATGATACCCTCTGCCAGCTTTGAACACTGCATCTGACTGATTTTCCAAGATTCGGAACCGGGCTGACGAAGACGTTTTGACAAATTTTGAATGATCAAAGAATATTTTAAGTCATGAGAAAAGAGGCACCCTCCTTGAAATAAGGTGCCTGACTTTGCCAAACATAGAATATTTTTCGTGTTTTTCAACTTTTCTTTGATTTTCTTTGTTCTGCATGCAATGTCTCTATTTGATCTGCAATTCCTGACATCTAATAGGTCTTCTAAACTGGATGATGGATTCGTTGAAGAGCTTGAACATATTTGAGATGACCTCTAGCTTTTCAAACCCTAAAATCTACCTTTGATTGCTTTTTGCGTAATTGGAATCGGGCTGACGGAGGAGGTTGCACGTTTTCGAGAAAGTGGTAAAATTTTTTAAGGCATGAAACCCTAGGCGCCTCCCTTGAAATAAGGCACCTTTTTTCTCCAGAGATAGTTTATTTTTTGAGATTTTCAACTTTCCTCGTTTTACGTTCACCACCTTCGCCGACTACATTGACCACCTTTGGCATCTATGTTGATTGTTGTCGGAAGTTTAAAATTGGCTAAGGCATTGACTGCCAAGTGCCTCCGTTGAAATAAGGCGCCTTTCTTCTCTAGTGTTAGAATATTTTTTGCAAATTTCACTATTTTTAGATTTCCCTCCTCCGTTCACCATTTCTCATGCATCTTTTGCCGTTGATCGATCTGTACAACATTTGAAACTTTGAATCTGACGCATGGCAATTGGCCTTCCTCCATTGATGACCTTAGAGGTCCTGATTTATCTTCAGAAAAAGCGAAATAGACCCATTAGAGAAATATTGACCTTTTGACAATTCTGATTGGACCAGCCTGATCGGGACATATTTTCAACCAATTAAAATCAGTTTGAGCCCTCCATGAAAAAATCCTATTTTTAGAAAAAATTTCTAGCATCCATTTGACAACAAACCCAAAAAACCCTAAGTCATGTCTATTTTTAGAAATTTCTAAAAATAGATTTTTTTCTTTGTTTTAGGAATTTTGACTTTTGACGACAATTTTTACTAGACTTTGATCGTTTTTACCAAAATGCCTTAATGAAGCAAAATTTTTAATTTTGGGCATTATAGACATCACTTGATTGATGGTTTTGGGATAGGAGAGGATTAAGGAAAAATCAAGGGATGGGATTCGTTCGACCAAATCCAATGGTGGAGGATGAGTCATCTCACATGTGTGAGAAGAACACATGTAAAAGAGAACTATGACTTGTGTCCTCTCACAATGTGTGAGGACACATAGGGAAGAGTGGATGAGGACAAGTGTCTCACATGTGTGAGTACACCTTGGGAAGGTAGGAAATAAGATGTGTCCTCCCACACAAATGTGAGGACACATTGGGAAAAGAAAAGATGACAAGTGTCTCCTCAAGGATGCATAGGGAAGAGTGGAGTAAGACATGTTACTTCTCACACGTGTGAGAGTCACATGGGCTAAATAGAGGGTGAACATTTTCTTGATCAAATAGATGGTCAAGACTTCATTGTAGCTTTTTAGGATAATTAGGATTGGGGAGTGATTAACTAAATTAATCACACTTAGGCATATGCATGGGATGAGCTTAGTTAATTAATTGGAATTAATCAAATAATAGGATTAAGATGAGAAAAGGGGATATTAAAGTATTTTTATAATTTTGTGAGATAGGAGAACAAAGGTAGTACTTAAATAAATTTAAATTTATTTAAGAGTGAGGAATAGAGAAAAGTGATGAATTAATTAAATAAGTAAATAATATTTATTGAATTAATAATCAGAATGGGATAGAGTTTAATTTGGTTGGGTGTAGACCAATTTAAGTGTCTACGCATTTAGTTGAAATCATTACATCTATGGTACTCTTGGATTTATCAACACATGGTAACGATATACCTTTTTTTGGCTATACTTAAAAATATTTGAACAATTGACTACAATCATTCCAATTAGATTTTGGATTACTTGCTACTAAATATATACAGTTGCTCTCTCTTTTATATCCAGTACATATAAAGAAGATAAAAAATGAAGTATGCTCTCTCTTTTATCCACTGATTGTAAGATTTTGTTTGAAGCTTTTGTCATGGCATTGTTTAACAATTATTTGAAATGTTTCTTTGATCCATTCATAAGTTTACTATATAATTTTGTTTTTAATATTTATGTGATTATTCTTTTTTTTTTGCATACACCAATCTAAAGTTTATCACATTTTGTATACATGGTATGATTCAGGTGCGCATTTTTGGTGGTCTCTTAATGGGGCTCTTTTCAATTATCCTGCTGATAGAGCGTTCTCCTCCTCTTTATCACATTTATCTTGCATTGGCAATATTTCTTTGGACAGAGATCTTCAGTGATAGTAGTTTTATACAAGCATTGTGGAGAGCTCTACAAGTTTCTAGATTGATTTCAATTGCGAAGCTTATGGCAACATGCATTGTGTCTTTTCTTATTCTTGAGCTTCTGGTATGAGAAAGTAGTTTTATTTTTAATTTCATCTGCTCTCATGCTATGCTTTGAAGTAATTGCATGCTGAGAAAATTTTCTCTTGTGCCTACAATTTTAGTGCTGATTCAAATGCTGTTTCCTTCAGGTATCAAGTTTCTTTGAAAGAAGGGTCTATAGTGGGGTATTTTTGATTGCAGGAATAGTTGGTGCAGTGGTTGTTTCTTGCAACACCCCTGGTTTGTCCATGGTACCCGCTTTTGTGTGGGCATCTTGTTGGTTTTTATCAGGATTCACTCTCATGCCTGCAGAAATTCCTGATAACACACAACTTGTGTAAGTTACACTTTTTGTCTTGAACATGAGGGAGGACAACATGCATTATTTTGTGAAATTGTTAAAAACTTGCAAAAAATAGAATCTGTTCTGTATACCAGCATTCTTCTGTAATTTCAGGCCTCTAAACCCTGGGGGCTATATCCAATTAAGCACCACATATATCTGCATTAGTGCTCTCTTTCAGACTTAGTGCTTAGTGTGCAGGGTGAACAGTAGCATTATATCTAATCTCAATGGTTCCCAAATCTATAATGCTTTACATGTTAAAAATAATAATTCTTTATTGCTTTTCTAGGCTTTTGTGTCAGTTTAGATGCAAGAGGAAACCCGGCTAACACATAAATAAACTTTTGAAATCATAATTGTACCATGTTATTTGTTGGGCTACTGTGAAACAGATTCTGAATGGTTTGCTGGCCTCATTGATTTCCTTGAGACCACTGACAATGCCCTGAAGGAGAGTTTGAATTCATCTTTTTATCTTTCTTAAATTGAAAAAATTACACATCTAAAATATTCTGCAAATGATCAAAGCTTGAGGATCATGCTTTCTGTCTTCCTTGGTGAACAAATTTACATCCTAGATAAATGATAATTTATTTTTGAATTATTTCGTGTTTAGACCACATTTTTGCTACCCTCTCACATCATGCTTTCTATTCAGCCTTTCACTTCATCAATTATCTGTTGTGCACATAAGTCCATATTTTGTGTGGTGGTCTCATTCTTGTTGATCTCTGGTAGGTGTATAACTGGATACACTTTGAGTTGAGCAGGTAATGGTTAGCAATGCTATTTTTTAACTCAACATACCTAGGGTTAAGGGTCCTAGACCTGTGAAAATAGTTGCCAAGATGCCAAGATCTATGCAATATTTACTGCACCAACCTGAGTCAAAAAAGGATAAAATGAAGCTATTAGAGGCTTGAAGTCTTTGATCTTAACTGAGACAACAATTATATCAAATCAGAACCTCATAGAAACTGCTCCATTCTAGTGGCAAATTGCACCTCTGGAGGAGATGGCCCATGAACCAGCCCAAGGAAAATAACAACTTCTTAAACAGATTCCACCACAAGGCTCAGGAGTGCCTTCACTGCTATTGGTATTACCTTGTTTTAAAAGATGCATAAAATCAACAGAAATAAGAGGAGCAGGGAATGAAAGCATTGGTTTTAAATCATTCATTATATGAGATCCAAACAAAGGACGGTCAATTCTTTATCAGAATACTTCAACCTATCATCCTTTCATCCCTTCTCTGACTAGTATGTTCTCTATTTCTGACTGTTTGTTTTTAACCTTGCTCTCATACAAGAAAAAAAATCATACAAGCAAAAGTTCCCAACAAAGACAATAGTGCACTCAAGCCCTTCCTTCGAAGAGCTTATCAATCAAGGGACAGGTAATAAAGGAAGCTTTCTATCCAGTTTTGCACAAATAGAAGAGAGAAACAAGAAGAAAATCTACTTTTTTGCAGACCTGAATGTTTCCTTCTGCTTGAAATTAAAATGCCATACATTCGACACAGAACACTTTGCATTATGTCTAAAGAAGAAACTATCTGCTATACCATCTTTCCTATAGCAAATCAATCATAATCTCTCCTAATCTGACATTCCATTGTAAAGCAATTAGAAAGGAAAATACAAGCTAAGCTGTGACTTTGCTAAATCACATTGCATTAACAATGATTTGTGAATTGCTTTCCATGATCAACCTTTTCTAACTGCTTGACACTGGTGACTACATCCCTTTAAGCATGGCCTTTGCCTCTGCCTAATTGTAAGTCTCTTTTTATATCCACAGTAAAATCAAAATTGGCTGACATTTGGAGTAACAGAAAATTCCACCACCACCACCACCATTCCCTGGTTTGCCCTTAATAGCTCCATCAAAACTAAATTTGATAGTTTCAAGGGGTGAGGGGAATTGGGAGAGAGGGAAGCATCCTGCAAACCTTGAGATTCAATTGTCTATTTGAAATAAACTCATTATTGGGTGATCAATCCTGTTGATTACAGCTAAATGTTAAAATCTATGAGACTACTAAGTTCACTGACACAGGCTCAACCTTACTCCAAATGTGACCTTGATGTTAATAAATTGCTGTAATAATAGGTCTTTTCACTTCATAACCAGTTAAATGAATGGTGCCATTGCCCTCAGTCATATTCCCTCAAAATAAGGCTGCCTGGATATTAAGATTGGTCATGTCTTTGATGATTGAATTTTTGGGTTCATTTGAGGATGTTGTTGCCCCAATGATTGATGGTGACATTTAGTTGAGGCTATTAATGTTATTAGCGATTGTTTATGGTGTTCAATTGTGACTATTAATGTTCACCTTGATTGGTGTTGGGGTTCAATTAAGGTTACTAATGTCCTTGATCATAGATTGTGGGGTTCAGTTTAAGATGTGTTGTACCTGAATTTTTTTTTTGGCATTTTGCTTAAATTGAGCTAAATCATGTAAAAATGCTGTCAAAAGTCTGTTTTAGGTCAAACCAAACATAAGGTCTTTGTGGGTTTCTGTCAAGGAACATATGTGTAAAATTCTGAAAAATTGAAATTTAGGGCTTCGTGCCCCTATTTTTAGGGAAAACCCTTGAAAATAGGACCTTGCCAAAATTCATTGAAAATGATTTTGATAGGATGAATTGACTTCACGATCACATTGGTCAAGTCAAAATCACCAAAAAGTTAGTTTTACTTTGGTGGGTCTATTTTCATTTTTCAGGAACAAAGTTAGGAGCTCTATAGCCATTATTGGTAGATTGGCCAGTACCAGGTGCTGAAAGTTAAGCTTCAAAAGCTTCAACGAGGAATCCATGGCAAAAATGCTCAAAAAGATGCTCCGCAATGAAGGGGATTTTCAAAAGCGAAAAATGCTGAAAATTGACTAAGTCTGGAAAATGAACACCTTGCTACCAAGAAGGTTGTGTAGTTGAATGCCTTAGTCATTTTTCCAACACCCATACACACAACATGCTGGAGGTGATTGCAAGGATGCACACATCTACGTCGTCAACAACAATTCTCAAGACAGTCACGGTGCACGACGAACATGAAGCAGATGAAGATTTTCAAAGCAAAAGATGAACTTGCACCTAAAAGGCACCCCTACTGAAGAAAGGCGCCCTTGAATTTAGAGGATCAAAAGCAGTCATCAATTTCCACCAAGACAGTCATCTTCTTCGTGTTGCTGCTGGCTTTCCAATGCGCCGTCAAGCTAAGTCATTTGATTCACCGATCAACGAGGAATGCATGCGAAGTCAGGAGATGCTACTATGAAAGGGTTATCAAATGGTAGTCAAACATGAGAAACCAGGGGCACCCTTGAATTAAATGCTCCAGATCTCAGCTGTTGAAAAAGCTTGTCTCCAGGTAATCTCTCCAGCATCATCTTAGCTTCTCAGTGAATCTGTTTGTCATCTTGCAAGACATATCAAACGTTAGCAACAGTTAATCGTTCAAGCATGCCAAATGGAGGGAAAATCAATGCATATCAAGGCAAAGGTGCCCCTGTAGACCAGGGGCGCCCATCATTTTGAGTCACCTGATGAGGTCTTCAACAATTGCTTTCTTCAAGGCATCTGTTCAGCATACTCTTAGCTTCGCAGCCAATCCAGTTGCATGTTCACAGGACCTGCCAAGCAGTCATAGGCAGGAATCAAGCAAAAAACACCAAAGATGAAGGCGGAACGAAGGACATAAGAAAATTGCACAAGTGTTAAGGAAAAGAGCCCTTGCTGAGGAAAGGCGCCCATCTTTTTGGGCATTCATATGTTGTTTTCCAGCTTAATCACCTCTAGGATGACCTCCTCTGTCTTGATCCGTCTCAACAATGACACCGTCAGCAAAGACAACAGACAAATCAGATACTTGACGACATAGACCAAGCTGGGGCAGTTCGTAGGAGCTCGCAAGTTGAAAATCATAAGTCAAATAGTCAAAGGAGCCCCTGCAGGCCAGGGGCGCCCCTGGATTTGAGGCATTCAAATCAACTTTCAAGATTTGGGAAGTCAGTCATCCTTTCCAAGGCTGAGCTAAGATTCCATCCCACGCTCTAGCAAGATCAATAGATTCATCAGTCAACCGAGATCTCAGATCAGAGCACGGAAGGTGAAATTGGAGAAACTGAAGAACACTCAAGAATTTGACGAAGTCTGAGGCTAAAAGTGGCCTTGTTGGGAAAAGGCGCCCCTAATTGGACGACATCAAATTTAGTCTTTGAGATTTTCAGCTCCCAGGCACATTTAATCAGGGTTGTTCCATTTGAGCAGTGAATCTGTTAGCATCAACTAAAGATCAATTGAACGACCGGGAGCAAGGATCGAACAAAGGCACTTCAAAATAAAAAAAGATGATAAAAAAGTGTTCAAACTCAAAAAGGATGCCTAAAAAGTCAAAAGTGATTTGTTGACTTGAGTTAAGAGATTTTGGAGGCAAAAGAGGCCAAACGTCCCACAATCAGTGGAAATCAGTTTTTAGAACTCCAGATCAGGCATATTAACTCCCCAATCAGGTTTTGGATGCCCAATTGATGCTTGCAACTCCAAATTGACATATCAAACCATCTAGGCATCCATTCTTCATTATTTCTTTGTAGGTTGAGGAGCCAAGAATAATATTCTCTTCTCCAAAATGTCTTTTCAAGATCTGACAGAGGGGTTTTCACCGTTCTTCATATTTTTGAAGATCAATTGCACAAGGGACAGTGTATCAGAGGTTGCAACTATAGGCATAATTTTCCAGCAGATCTAGAGAGGCAGTTGATAACTTCCAAAATTCTTCTTGTTTTTTTCCTTTTTTCTTGTCTTAGATATTCTTGCATGTCCAAGAAAATAGTGGATAATCATAGATCTATCCAACTGGGTATGATCAACAAAGCTTTTTCAACAAAACCCACATGTTAGATTTTTCCAAAAAAAGTAGCTCTGCTGCCCCTATTTTTTAGGGTTTTCGAAAAAAGTTACCAATTTGAAAAACAGACAAACGGAGTTTGTTAGCTTTGAAGCACGAACAAAACCCATGTGTTGGATTTTTTCGGGAAAAATCATTTTCTGGTGCCTCGCAGCCTCTGCCACTGAAGGGCTCTTGCATGTCATAGAAAAACTCGTTTTTTCGAATTTCCGACGTTCTGGGTTTGTTTAGAAAATCATTCTCAACAAAACCTACGTCTCAATTTTTTTTGTAAAAACTACCCTCGACAAGACTATTTTTAGCAGTCCCAGAAAAAGTTGTCCGAACAATGTTGTGTGCACAGTCAATCTTCAAAGTTTTCAGAATGCAGTTCTCCCAAGACGAATACAAGGCCAAAATGGTCTTACTCCATGATTTTTTGAAAACGATTGGCATCGATCTGCGTCGGGCACACCCAGAGGTCAATTTGGATAGATTGACAAGCATAGACACAGGTACACAAGTTCTATAATGGTTTCACCTCGTATATCTGATCGCCTTCCAAGGCCAGTTTAGAGGATGGTAACCGTTGGAATTTTACGTATGCAGCAAGTTCATGTGCATTTCTCACAGCTGGAGTGTTCACAGTCAAACTTTGTGTTTTCATCATCAAACTTCGCGGTTTCATCATACAACACTTCCATTGAGAAATATCAAGGAAAACGTCAGAAACGTAAAGCTGCAAAAGAATGCAGAAGGTAGTCATTCAAATACAGAGTCGCCATCAAGTTACTATCACACTACCTTCCACACTTCATGTCAACAAGTCCAGATGACGCAGTCGCAAAGAAGGTTGAATATCAAAAGCAGATTGCTAAGGCAGAAGAAGTCAACAAATGAATAGAAGAATTGTTGACTAGGAGTGATGAGGTGTCAAGCCCTCAAGAAGGACGTCCTACCCTCCAAAGTACTAACTATGACTGAAGTTAACTTGATGCCCCTTTCCAAGTTAACTCCAGATCCCACAGATCATGCATGTCAAATCCCACTAATCAAGGATGTCTAATTTGACTCCCACGATTTGTGGATCTCAGATCTCCATAAATGGTGGATGTCTATTTTGGAGGCACATTTGTAATTTAAGTTCACTTTTAGTTAGGTGTCAGTCAACTGAGGTAGACTCCCAGTTTGTCTTTTGTTTAGTTTCAGTTAACTGAAGTAGATTTCCAGTTAACTGCTTGCTCACCTACTTTTAGACATAGGAATAAATCTTGCTGATTGGCAAGAACTGATTGTTAACTCAAGGAGATTTTAGGGTTGACTACTCCTTTGAGTTTCTATAAATAAGAGCCTTCGGCTCATTATATGTTTAACCTTTATTGACTACGCAAAATTGCTGCGCCATTGTTGCCAGAGTTTGCTTGTTTGTATCTGTTCACTCTTGGATGAGAGTTTGTTGGTTGATCGTAATTGTGCATGATTTCGTGCCTTTGCTGTCCCAACCTTTGTAATTCTTTGGTAAAGCTTGAAGAAGAAAGTCAAATGGCGTATGCATATTTGATCTAAGTTTTGAGTTGATCCAACGTCTTTGTTCTCAATAGTTTATTGTTTCAATCTCCTCCTCAGATAGGGATTCCTCCTCCTTGGATATTTTGTTATCAATTGCTATCGTATGATGTTGTTTAATGAATTGTCTTTCAGCCTACACTTTGGACAGGTGTCGTCACCTCCTCGGAAATCTTGTTAGCCAAATCATCGTACCTTGTTGTTTCCAGTAAGCTGTTTCCAAGCCTATACCTCGGACAAGAGTTCTTCCTCCTTTGCAAGTCTCTGATCCAGCCTACCGTAAAGAGTGTTCACTTGCATAAAACCTTATCCCAATCTTATATCTAAGAGTTCAAAGACTCGACCATATTCTATGGAGACGGAGGATTCAAGTGATCCCACCCATCCATTTCGCTCCTATGCCCTCATGCTCTGTTTATCTTGAGGAGGTAGGATAGTTTAGAAGCTAGTTTAGTCGTAGTTAAGATCTGCGGAAACCAGAGAAAAACTTAGCTACAACGCATTGTGTTTATGCACCCTTGTGTCCTGCCGCTGAATAAAAAAGATAGGAACCTTAGTACCCCTTTTTTATGTAGAACATCAACAAAGAGAGATCTTCCTCTCTATAATTTGAACAGCAGCACTATAACACTTGCAATAGCTGTCTGTTTCCAATAAACACTCTAGAGGTGCTAATTGAAACGCCAACAAGATGCTCATGATCCTAATGATTACTTAGGTTCAGTCGAGATCAACCATAAACCATCAGTTTTGGGATCCATAGTTGTGGTTGCCCATGATAGATACTGAAATGGTTATTGAATTTGACTGCAACACGATTGTCAAGTAATTGGAGGCTTCTAAAGACGTTTTTTTCATTAGAGGTTGATTCTTTGTGGGATTTTGAGTGGTTTATGTTTAAGTCACCTTTACAAGAAGAACCAATGTCTAATTAGATTGTCCTGTTTGCAAGGTTTGAGCTAGATTGAGGAGAAATTTGGTTTGATTCATGAATTAGGGATGCTTTGTGACTATGAATGCCACAGGATGTCCATCATTAGAAACTGTTTTTAGGGATGACCTATTGCCAGCCTAGATCTGCTGGATTTTTTATTACTGATTTGGGTGTTTACATGTTGGTACCATTGAAGTTGAGAGTTATTGTCTTGTGCTCTGCTATTTATGCTTATATCCCATTGGGGTGAATCTGTAATATTGAGTACAAATCAAATGCTCAATAATCTTATCATTTGTTTCAATGGACAATGCTTTCTTCGATTATGTAACAATCTAGCCTTTTAGTCGTTCACATCTTTCCATCATTTAAGAGTGGAAGCTTTTTGACTTATTGGAAGATTAGTTATTACATTTACTTATCAAAGTGAATAATTAGAACAATAATTTCAGTTTTTCTTATATTTCATTATGCAAGGGATTTTATTTTACTTTCGTATTCATTTATGAGTATAGTATTTAAGCAAATTTTTATTTCTTCAGTTTGCTGTCTCTTCCTTTTAGAATCCAATTCCTAAGGGAATGCAAAGCATAAGCATGTGTACATGTTTTGAGAACACCTATGATTTCCTTTAATGGTGATAAGCAATAGTTCATTCCATCTTGTGCATTATGCTTTTCTTGCCGTTCTTTTCATTTGTTTATAAAGTGTAACATGGCACAAAAAAAGTGCATAGGAACATTGAGGAGTCAACATAGGACATGCCTATTTATTAGAGAATGGAATATGAAAAATAGCCATTTGGTGCCAAGCGCTAGAGACATTTTTTGTTGTTTTGATTCTTCCATGGTTATAGGCTTATAGCTGAATTCATTGATTTGCTATAGGTATATTAGAAACATATTATTTTGCTTTTTCAAAAATTTACTCGTGGATTTGCTATAGGTATGTACTATTGCCTTTTAAAAAAATTCTCAAGTGGTTTTATACTTCCTATAGTTTTAGCATTTTGTATTGGTTTGCAGTGTTGGAAGCGGCATCATTCTGGTTTTGATTGCAATATCTGTTCGATCATTTGATTGTTTGCTTCCTAAACAAGATGCTTGGCGCCCCATTGTTTCTGGGTTGAGACACAAAAGAGATGTACCTTGGAAGATTTTTATTTTCCAGGTAGTCCATTTTTATAATGCTATTTTCTTTTACATACCATGTAGGTTGCTTTTTCTTTTTACATCATGTGTTAACCCTTTTTACAGGTATTTTTGGTGATACTATCATCTGGGATGGTCTGGATATCTACCACTTATAGAGCTCAAAGAAGACAACTTTTGCTATTTCATCAACTTATAAACTGGTCATTGGCTGGTCTCTCCCTCCCCTTCTCCAAGTATTTTTCTTGTTCTATGATATCATATATGCTTATCAATGTGTCTCGTGTCCTGAAATCTGAAGTGTTAAAAGAATGTCAAATAGTTTCCTTTGACAAGTTGTTGATGCAGAACTGACTTACTAAAATAGTTTGTCTAAATTAGTTTGAGATTGATACATTATAAATTTGGAAAGTTGGTCACAACTGCAGATGCAGATGCAAATAATTCATGAATCTGCTCTTGTATTCAATTGTATTTCAATATTGCCTATGTGTAATAATCATTAGAGAAAACAATATGATTTGTACAAAAAAATGCAACATTGCTAGAAAGAAACCTACAACTAATAACACAACCAAACAGCTTTGTTGCTTTTATCAAAATGCATTGGTTGTCCAAGCATGTAATGGATGTAGGAATCAAGTAAGTGATGTAAAGATTATAATTGAGGGCCTTTGCAACTCTTTTTATGACAATAGGTCACTCCAACGCATAATAGGTGTCTACATATAATAATATTCTCCCACGAATGTATAAAAAATGCAGGCTATCATGCACTTATGTTGCATGCCAAGATAATGGCCAGCGCCTAATTTCCTTGTAAAGTAACTTGTTACTGTTATCTCACTAACAAAATGCATGAGGGTTTATTGATTCCTAATGCAAGTCAGCAACACTGTCAACTTCTTTGCATATGAACATGCAAGTTAAAATGTGAAATAAGGGGGCTTGAATGGCTAGCAGAATCACTTGAGAACTAATGTTCTTTAGCATTAGAGATTCATAGGTCAATTCTAAGCTCTATGTGTACATATTGATCCTAGCTCATGTTGTCTAGGTATGTTAGCGTAATTAACTTCACACCTTTGGGAAAATACAAAATCATGTAATACATATGATGGTGTAATGATCCTCACTTGTAGGAGTTTTGGACGTATCCCTAATTTGTGCTGGTACATGTATGCACATTGAAGATGGAGGTGCTTTGATAATGGAACACATCTCATGCTCCCAGGATACCTACTTCCTAATTCATTGTGTGTGTCTTATGTCAGTTATGTGATTTGCACTTTGATTTTTCAATTGTATTAGAACTGCTTGGACTTTGAGACTTATCAAAGATTTGTTTGAGATAGAATAATGTTGAAGGAAACTCGAGATTCCTTTGTTATTATCACCATGCATTTTAAGCAAGTCCATCAACATCAAATGAGGAATCATGAGTTCCCAATCTCTCATTCAGGCCATCGTGACAGCTATTTTCCAAGAATCAATACTTACAAGGTAGTAGGTGTTGAGATTCAATTCCATAGTGCAAAATGTTGCTTGAGTCCTTTCCCTTTTGAGTGGCTCGACCGTACATGGCCCCCCATTTATAACGAGTTTGAGAAGTCTTAGGTAGGTCTTCCTTGGTCAAAATTGCCTATGAGTATCCACTGTTATTCCTTATATGCCTGTAATGTGTTGCAATTGTCAAAATCCACAAAAATGTAAAGGGGTGTGAGTTATAGGTTAAAATATTTAAGTTTGTGCAAAGTGTTGATGTTGCTGGAGTTTCCTTGCCAAGCATGCCTTTCTACTCACCTTGTTCTCTTTGTTCCTTATTTAAATATTAGACTTCCTCATCTTGGCATGCCATTTACCCTTTGCTTGCCTTCACTCTATTTTTCCTTTATGTTTGTCAGCCTGTTAGACTTCCTTCTCCCCGAGTACCTGTTATGAGGTAGTCCCAAACTCTAACCCCCAACATTATTGCATGAAACTAACATGTTGCTCGTTATATGAGGAAAATGGTGATAACATTACTGTATATGTTACTGGTCCTGTTTGGAGGGCACACAAAGACAGGTGATAATATTTCTGATCTGCATCTTAAATGCTTTCTTTGAACAGGTTTCTCGATGGCCTTGCCTCTTTTTTCACCTCACAGATTGCTGGATCGTCTTTCTTCAATCTTTCTTGGTTTTGGTCCTGCTTTTCTACTACTCTCCATAGGGTAAATTTCAATGATATCTCAACCTTATGTTTGTAGATGAAATTTTATATTTTCTTTGACTTTTAAACATGATGGCTAGTGTCAGAGTTGTAAAAGAATTTATTGATTCATTTTAAGTTCTCATGCTGCAGATATGAAGCTCTCTTCTACAGTGCTCTTGCAGTAGTACTCATTTCTTGGATATTGGTTGAATGTGCAATCTTATATTTACCATTTTCAGAAACACAAGGTGTAGGCTTTCCTGACCAGAATACTTTTAATAAAGAAGATACTAGGCAACGGAACAACAGATTCCTGAAACTGTCAGATGTCAGAATAGCTCTCTGTTTTGTAAGTTACATTATTCCTCAATTTGTATGTTGAACCTTTTCTATTCAGATTTCAATTGATAGAGGTTTTGAACTAGCAAAAGTTTAGACAGCATTCCATATGCTTTCTTTTATTTTTGTGGCACAGCTACTATAGTCAAAGTCAAATTATTTCTTGCAATAAAACTTGTTCTTGTAATAAGATTAGATTGAAACCCTCATATTTCAGGCCAGCTAGTAATGGACAATAATGCCATCAAGGCACATGAAATACTATATCACTACGTAATGTTACATCATTAAGTAGCAATAATCTGTAATTCACCACCTTTATTTTCTTGAACACTTTAAAATGGTTGCACTATTTCAAGAGATTTGGAAGTTTATAATTGAGCACTCTTCAAACTTACCCTTAATTGCTGTAATTCATATTCATCACATCTCACTTCTTATTTCCTCAAAGACATTTGTTTTTTAACGTTACTATTATTTGGAAAAAATGTCAATTAAAATTATCTGATTAAGCTACATATTGTCTTAGTGGATTGGGAACTGCCACTTGAGCACATATTATTTTTGTCAAGTTACAACAACTTTGTATATTGCAGTTATGATTTTCATTTAATGGATTTTCATTTATTGTTTCTACATCTGTTCATACCTGTTTCCTGCCTGGAAAGATCAACATTGTGTTCATGTTGCCCAAAATTCGGCCAAAGTTCTTGTGTAAGCTGGAGCTATCCTAAATATTTTAAAGAATTGACAAAGAATAACTTATAATATCTTTTTTTTCTCCAACATTTTGCAATTCATTCTGGAGTAAGTGCCCTAGCTTACCTGCTGGATGACATCCTATCAGACTAGAACAGAGATTCTGTGGCTGATTTACAGATTTCAAACACCCAAATGCAAATTTCAAATGCCCATATGCCCATATGCTATTAAATAATCATTCTACCCTGCCTCTAGTAGTGATGGTCTTGGAAATCATCAAGGTCAATGGAAAATTCCTCTTCCACAAATATTTAGCCTTTGAATCCCTTTAGGTCTCAAAGAGGTGCTGCCAATATGCTCTTTCTACTAGACATGAGTACACAGCTTTGGTATCAGCTATTAATAATTTAGAAGCTATGTTCCATGACGTCTTGAAATAGGGGGACTAAGAGGCTAGATTTGGGGACAACGGGGGGATGGTGGTGGGATGGTTGCATGGTGATGGTAGGTGGGGGTGGAATCCCTAGTAGGTTTGAGGGTAGATTTGGAATGAGTCTTAGATGCATATCTATAAGATTTTTGTGTCTGCTTAGGGTGTGGGTGGTGCCCATAGACCATTAGGTTAGGGTTAGTGGCACAAAGATCCAATTTTTTTAATTTATTTTTTATTTTTTAAAATGCACTTTTGACCTAATTGTTAGGGAGATGCTTGGGCATCTTGGGTGTGGTTAGGAGACATGAGGGTGTCTCTTGAGCATCTTGGGGATGTCTTGACGTCTTAGTGGTGTCTCAAAAATAGGGGGATGTTTTGGAAATGTCCCCTCTTTGAGGGAGACGTTCCTAGATACTTAGTGACAATGGTGGGATAGTGGAGGGATGTTTCTCCCAAGTCCCTATGTCTATGAAATGCCTAGTTTTGGAGGAGGGGGGACATGTCCCCATGGAACAGTGCCTAGAAGAGAGCTTTCAAGCTCCAAGAAAGAAGGTAAGGGACCATGGCTCCCAAATTCGTCGTTTGGGGAATGTATTTCAAAATTAACCATACTGTTGAGAAGAGTCATTGCATCCACAAACTCGGACTCAGAGAGTACTTGGAAAATCGTTAGCAAAACTCGACACCTTAAAAAATACTTAATTTTTTGAAATATTAAGGTGTTGAGATTGGTGGGGGTTTGGGGGAAACACCCCTAGGGGGTTTGGGGGCAACACCCCTTATGGGGGTTTGGGGGCAATGCCCCTAGTGGGGTTGAGGGGCAGCGCCCCTCATGGGGGTTTGGGGGCAATGCATCCAATGGGGTTGAGGGGAAACGCCCCTAGTGGAGTTGAGAGGCAACACCCCTTGTGGGGGTCTAGGGGCAATGCCCCTGGTGGGTTTGAGGGGCAACACCCATTGCGGGGTCCTTTAAGCCTTAAGGCCTTTGAAACCATACAAAACTTCATCTTGCACACCATTTTCACAATTTTATCAATTAAGGGAGAAATTAGGTATTTGACACATTTTGTTAAAATTATTTTCTCTCCAATAGCCGTGTGAGGAACTGTGAGGGGTGGTCATGCATTTATAGGGAAAATTGTGAATTTTTTGACTATTTTTCTGCTTTTTTCATTGCGTTTTTAGTATTTTGCAATTTTTTATGCATTTGGTGAGTTTGATTGGCGAGTTAACTCGCAAGTTACTCAGAAAGCTTAAAATGTGGCGAGTACTCGCCAAGTTTTCCAACCATGATTGCATCCACCAACTGATGTAGAATATGAGTTCCATGTGTGCCGAATATAGACTATAAAAAGATCATGTTTTACAAGCCATTCGAAAAATTAATGGTTCAATTCATGCAGCAATGTGTTGAACATCATCATGGAACAAAGACAAAGGCCACACACTAGTGGGTTGCTCAAGCACCGCTCAAAATCATTGTAATGTCCGCTTTTGGAAAATTCCTAATTTTAGGCCTGCAAAACAATATTATTCACTAAGAACTGACATTAGTAATATTAGGTAACAAGAAAGTGTGATAGTATTCAAATCTATAAATAAAACATCATAATATTTAGATCAATACATCATAACATCATTAATATTTGAATCAATACATCATAGTATATTCCTTATAGAAAATCACATTGTGAATTTGTTGGAAATGCTTGCAAATGACAATCTCAAGGCTGGTTGTCCTTGTATTGCTAGAGCATGGAAGGTGGGCCGCCCTTACATCCCTTAGTCCACCTTGGAGGCTGGCCATCCTCCTTGATCAGACCCAAGAGCAGGGAAGGTTGATTGTCCATTCCACCTCTTTTCCCACAAGCATGGAAGGCTAGCCGTCCATTCCATCTTTGGGTGGCGTACCTGATAAGAGCATGAAGGCTGGTCATCCTTTCACCTCTTGTGAACTCTGAAGGCTGGCCATCCTTCCTATTTGCAAGAAACTTCACAAATTCAGGACATGATTTCTCAAGGAATTTTCTAGAATATTTCTAATAGAATACCTCTTTGATGAAATAATAAATTTATTCTCAAAGATTCACAAATGGCTGCAATAACTCAATTTTTTGAATATTATTAATTGCTGCTCTCAATGTCTGATTTGCTGTTCTAAATTGAGGATCTGCTGCTCGATATAGTTTTCCAATGTTACTTGAATTCTCTTCATTTCCCTCTTCTACCAATAAATTGTCCTCCCTTTTATATCTTCTAATGAGGAGGAGGCACACCTTTTCATGTTGCAAGGGATGCATCCTTCTATCCTTGTTTATTTTCTTAAAGAAATCGCAGATATTTATATTCCCTTGGTCGGCCAGATTGGAAAATTTCTATATAAAGGCATAAGCCCTAACATACAACAAACACCTATTGGGCTCCACTAACAATAGGAGTTGCTCCCAAATTACTTTAGCCCACATCATAGTTTAAAAGTTCGGACTCAGCAATAACTTGGCTGAACCAAAAGTTTAAAACAGTTGGGACTCATCAAAAACTCAGGGAAAAACTTCGCAATAACTTGGAAAATTTATTGAACATTTAAAAATATACAAATTTTAAAAAGTATTCTTTAGAAACACATATTAATGATTTCCTTCAAATATGAATTAAAATTAGAGTTCAATACATATCATTGACCCAAAAACAAGTCTCTAGACTTGCCAAGTTTCCTACTTGTAGATGCCATATTACTGGAACAAACAACTATCACTTTAGTGACAATATTATAGAGGCTGGAAGTAGTTTTCTGATGTAATAGCAATGCTACAGCCATTAACGCGCAATGCCAGAAAATATTGAAATGATGAAATACTGAATACTTGTGATGTACAGCTCCCAATAAGATAGTCATCACAAATAACCACTCACAAAGTATCTACTGCTATAAAGTACAGCTGCCCCAAAGCTGCAGTCTCTTGAAAAAGTGGTACAACAGCCTTTTCTTTATATTAAAGCTGGTGCAGCAGTATGCTTTAACAGTAGCTCCTTATTTAATCCGTACAGTATGTTGGAACACTTCAAGTGCTGCAAACCAGGAATAAATATGGCACTACGAATGAGGAACAAATATAGCACCTTTATCTGCAACAAATAATTGATATGACTTTCTCCAATCAGGCACAGTTGGGAAAAAAGGCCTCCAATAATATTATTTGTGGCTGTGATCTGGATAGAATGAAGGACGGCAACCAATCTACCAACTGTTACGATTCATTGCCAAAACTAGAACAATTGTTTTATCACCTAAAATGTCCTCACCAAATTAGTATGGCTTATCCTAAGAGCCCAACAATAATTATCACACAATATAATATGATTTTCTGTGATAACAGCAAATGAAACCTCACCACAAACAGCTGAAATATATTAGGAATTTCAACAGAAAATAATATTGAAAGATTGAAAACCCCAACTATGTAACCGTAAGTCTGGAAATCTTTTTAAATTGAAATGTGTAATGATGTAACACACACTTATACTGAGAGAAGGGGGAAGGGGGGGTGTGAATCAGTATAATTCAATCTTTTACCTTTTCAGTTAACGAACACAATAATATCAATTGCACCACATCAACAATAAATGACACAAGAAGAACACAAGATTTACGTGGAAACCCTTTTGGGAGAAAACCATGACATAATATTGCTTATATAAAATTTTTCTTACAAACTTTGTAGGCACCAACCTACTGGAGACACCAATCCCCACTTTATCTTTGTAGGCACCAACCCGTTGGAGACACCAATCTCCACAACTAAGTACCAACTTAGTAAGAGACACCAATCGCTTCTATGTAGAGGCACCAACCTCTTTAACAACAAAATCTTAGTCCTCTTGAAAATAAAACTCCTTCAAAATCTACCTTATATCTGCTATTAATGACCTTGAGGATCTGATATAAATCTGCCTTAAATATCTGCTCCAAATCAGCTTATATGTCTGCTCATAGACTTCCTTTGGATCTGCTCATAACCTCTTCACAAAATCTTCTATATATTTAAATGATATATCTCTTTTATTCTTCCACATACGCTTCTTCTCAATATCCCACAAACTTAATTTATATCTTCTCCAAAGAGGGCGACTCCATCAAAGGACACGCATTTTGCCAAGAGAGGCGACCTTTTCTTTATATGCAACCTTTCATGAATGGGAGTGCTCAATAAGGGGTCGGCCTCATTAACTAAATATAGTTTTATTTATTTTGAATATTAAATCCATAAGGTGGGGCACTAGTCACCAAGCGTTGGCTAGAATTAAATAATAATTTAATGTTTAATTTCCATGTTGCAAAGGGGGTTGGCCAGCATAGGTATTAGTTTAAGTTTTTCTTGGGCACCAATACGAAGGAGGTTGGCCAACATTCTTCAAAGATCATATACTGCCTTGAAAACTGTGTGGTCTACCCTTGAATGTGGGGATTCAAATTTGATTTTGTTTGGTGTTTGGACAATGATCTTTGACATCAATGACAATAATTTTAACAATCTCCCCCTTCATCATTGATGGCAACCTCTCATAGAAATAATATGTGAATATTTAATGTTCCCCCTATCTCTAATGCTCTCTCTTACCCTAATTCTTATTAAAGTAATATTGTTATATTTAATGGTCATCTTAGTCATTTAGTTTACTTTCAGTTAACTTAGATTGCTTTCAGTTAATTTTTAGTAGCTTTTTGTTTTTACTTTAGTTCACAATTGTTTCTTTTAGAAACATTGTCTTGTAATCTATTTTATGAGAAGTATTCCTCTCCTTTGTTAAATACGATATCAATTAATTACCATTTCATGGTATTAGAGTAGAGGTTATTTTTTGGCGAATTTTGTGCAATAATAATTCATGGTTTTTACCTATAAGAAATTTTGAAATTATTTTAGAAGTTTTTGATCGATTTTATAATAAAAATGTGGGTTTTCTCAACTGTTAAAAATCACAAGGATTTCTTTTTGAGCATCGAGGATTTGTTTGCTGTCTGAAAATCGTAGGTTTTTATTTCTTAAATTCGTGGGTTTTCTTAGAGACAAAATCGTGGGTTCTTTAGCTTGTAAAAATCGTGACGACTGGAAAGAAAAATCGCGTGACCAATTTGAGCTATTGTTTTGGTGATTTATTTCTCAAAAAAATTGTCTATTTTTTTGGCAAAATCGCGCTTCTATTTTGTGGGATTTTTTGCCGTGCGAAATTTGCAAATAGGAAAATCACCTTGCATTTTTTTGGCGCTTCTCAGAACTCATTCGTGTACCTATGAAAAACGCGTTTGTGTCTTCTATTCCGCGTGGTCTTGTCTCAGTTCGTGGTTTTTTTTTTTGAGTTAGAGGGCATCGATTTATTCTGGCGTGTATTCTATTGTGGACCTAGTTTTTAGTAGAATCTAGGGTTTTTGCAGACGGTTTTTCTAAAAAACGTGAGCTTGAAGCTGCATTTTTTTGACGGATTTTTTGAAAAGTTCATGCCTATTTTGCAACTTGCGGCTAGGGTTTTTGGGTGAGTGCGATTTTCGACGATTTTTTCACAAAAAAGTCATGTGCATGTTCTGTTGAATATCGTGGGGTTTTGATGGATTTTTCAAAAATTCGTGGCTAAAGCTGAAGAACATTTTTTTCTTGATTTTTGGACAAAATCGTGGGTTTCAAAACCTTTGATTTTTTGGCGATTTTAAAAAAAATTGTGGGATTTGGGATAGTTGATTGCCTTGGGATTCATGCCCGTTGATTACCTAGGGTTTGATTGAAAAATTTCAATATTTTGCAATCTGACTTTTACCTCATTTTTTGTGTCTTTGGAAAACAAGAGGGATGGCATCTTTGACCATCATGTTGGAAAGTAGCCAGAGGTTCAATGGTAGAAACTACAACACCTGGAAACAGAGGATGCTCACTATTTTTGAGTATTGGTGTGTAGATTTGATTGTTTTGGGTACAAAAGCTCGTCCCACCACTGATGGAAAGGACCAGGACAAATATGATGGAAGTAATCGAGAGGTGGTTATGCTTCTCAAATTATTAGTCACCGATGAGATGCTTCTAGAAATACCATCTGGCAAGACTGTTTTAGAGATCTGGAAACATTTGAAGGATCTGCATGAAACCTCAGACAAAGGCAAGGCTTTCTTCCTTAAAAATATGTTCTCCATTATGATGTCTTTGCAGGATCATCTCATGAAGATCAAAGACATTCACGATCAATTGGAGGCCATTGGTTGCAAGATGGAAGAAGAGGATGATGGTCATCTCGCTGAAAAGCTTACCATGATCCTATGAGCACTTCATTGAAACTCTCAACATTACCTCCACCAATGTTAACTTGAAGTTTGATGACCTGTGCAACAAGCTCTTGCAGCAGGATAGGTGGAAGAAGTAGTTTGGGAGCAACAATGAGACAACCAGTGTTGAACAGGCTTTCACTGCCAAAGACAATGGCAAAGGCAAGTCCACTTGGCAGAAAGGACAAGGCAAACCTGATGACAACTCCAAGAAGACTATCACATACCATTACTATGGTAAGCTTGGCCATATGAAGAAACATTGCAAGAAGCAGTTGGCTGATCATAAATCCAACTAGGAAGGGTCTCAGCAGAAGGCCCATGTTGCAGAGCATATTGAGCAGTATTCTTCCTTTTATGCATTCATGGCCAAAAGACTAGCAGATCATGGGTATACTTGGTGTAGTTAGTAGAATGACCATTAAGAGAAGGTATTAAAGTAATATTGTTATATTTAATGGTTATCTTAGTCATTTAGTTCACTTTCAGTTAATTTTTAGTAACTTTTTGTTTTTGCTTTAGTTCATGATTGTTTCTTTTAGAAACATCATCTTGTAATCTATTATATAAGGAGTATTCCTCTTCTTTGTTAAATATGATATTAATTAATTACCATTTCAATTCTCCCCCTTTGACATCAATGGCAAAATGGATGCTGATTCAACTTTGACCTTTCTTCTCCACGGGGCTAAAAGAAAATGCAATGATTAGCTCCCTCTGAATTCATGCTTCTACTTAAGAGCTTAGTGATTGGATGAGAGTGATATTACTCCCGATTTTTGCCTTAAGTACTCAAAAGTCTCCTTAGGAAGGGGCTTTGTGAAGATATCTACAATCTGCTCTTGACTTCTTGTGTAGCAATATAGTCCATCTTGACCTGCTGATCTGCTACCTGCTCCCTTAAGAAATGATATTTGATTGGGATATGCTTTTTTCTAGAACGCATTACAAGATTTTTTGAGATGTTGATTGCACTATTGTTATCACAAAATATAGATATTGGATGATTATACTCTACCTTGATTTTTTCGTAATCTTGTACCCACTTCTTGCAATTGTCAATGACATGACCATACACTCCCAATATGTGCTCTTCACTACATTGAAAGAAAAGTTGTTTTAGTACTAGAAATTAGCACAAGCCTTATCTGCTTTTAAATGAATCTCTTTTTATCATGGTGTATGTTGAAGTGAAAGTTGTGCTCTAGGTTTGTTTTAAGGTAAAAAAGGCTATAAATGGGATTTGCTTGAGCTAGATGAGGTGGATGTGTGGCAAATGTGCTGAGCACAAGTAGAGCTCACAATTTCTATTATATTCACCTTTGTTTTTGTTGGCAAGTTGGGATTAATGATTGCTGATATGGCTGTGTTTGGCCTTCGTCTCTAATTTTCAGGGACGTTAGGGGACGGCGACATACAAAATACATATATATATATATATTATAGAGAGAGAGAGAGAGAGAGAGAGAGAGAGAGAGGGAAAGAGAGAGATATGTCAATAAGTTAATAATTGATAACAACAATATCAATATGTAAATAAATCACGCGAGCAGTAGTATAACAGCATAATAAATGTCATTAAACTTATTATTGTAGCCTATGATCCGGGTATGTTTGTATTTCATTGGGAATCAATATAAATTAGATTTTGAAGGAAATGTCTGTTGCTGTAATCAAATCAGACTTATATCAGACCTGTAATGCAATTTATTCAGACTTGATATAGTGCAAATAAAATCAGATTTGAGGTTGATTGTTTCATATTTGTTGATGTTATGATAATAGTTATCATTTCTATGTTTTATGCAAATGATTTGGCATTAAAATTCAATCAAACACAAGCATAAACATTCAGAAATCAGAACTCAGTCACTTTGCATGTCAAGTGTCAAACAGCCCAAACTCAAAATCACCTTAGAAAGGAGGATGAAATATTAAAAAAATCAAATTTTTAAATGTTTTTTTAAGCCAGGAAGCTCCCTGTCCAGTACGATGAGGGACGTTTCCAACGTCCCCCATCTGTACTGGGGACAGGGAAACATCCCCTGAGGGCAGGGGACGTTTCCTCCCATTTCCTGCTAGTTGGGCTGTTTCGGGGATGGCTGGGGGACGTCCCCTTTGCGTCCACCTGTCCCGGGGACGGCTGGGGACGGGGACAGTGGGTTTTGGGCCAGGGGACACGTCCCCGTGTAACACAGTAGGTGCTCTTTTCAAACCCGTAGGTTACTTAAGTCTTAATATGTTGCTGGGTACCTCTTTTGGATGCATATGTCACTTGAATGCATGCTTTTAACCCTAGGCATGCCCTTTGGCTGGTGCTGCCACTTCACTTGTGTTCTTTCTCCTGCTGAGTGCGTATTTCACTCACATTTGCGATTGAAACAACCTCCAGTGCCTTTTTATTATGGGTTTGTTGCTTAAAGTGTCTTCTTTGTCTCCAAGGCACACTTATCCTTCATTCATGTCACTTAAATAACATAAGAGAGCCTCACTTGTGCTTATAAGCTAATATTGTTACTTATTGCTTCCATCTCAGCTGCTTGACTTATGCCACTTAACTTCTGCAATTAGACCTCAGGCACTTATTTAGTCATGTCCTATCACTTAAGTGACTTATTAACTACTCATTGGCGCCTCCTACTGCCCTGTTCTGTCACTAAACTTCCATTTACTCATGCGCAAGGCATGTCTATATCACTTTAAAGTTACATTCACTGCCTAGGCAGACAATTAGACAAGGTCTGTTATTTGGAATGCCTGCATGCAAACTTTATACATGGCCATCTGATGTTCTTGCCACTTGAGAGTCTTGCATGCTGTACATAGGTGTCTCTATCATAGACTTTTGCCATAGACATTCTACCAGCAGTTTTTGCTACTTGGAATCACCTTAATTGCCTACCGTTTCTCATTGCTGCTACCAAACAGACCACATGCCCATCTGATGTTCTTGCCACTTAAAACTCTTGCATACTGCTCATAGGTGTGTCTTTCTGCCTTAGGTGCTTCTACCAGTAGCTTGTGTCACTTGGAATCAGCTCAGTTGCCTATTCTTTCTCATTGCTGCCACCAAACAGACCTTCTGACTGCTCTAGAAACCTTTATCTGCTCTTTGAATGCTGCAATGGCAAATTGAATGTGAAATAACAGCAAGTTTGATCATGCATATATATTATTTTTCGTTTTAGGCAAAGCAGGTTGGCCCTATTCAGTCATAAGGACAAATAGACTTGTTTTTTGAAATTTCCATAGGGTTGCCCTGTTCAGGAAAAGATGTACAATTGTATGCATTTCCAGGGCTCATCATCATGTTCTGTGACCATGTATATAGAATTTTGTTTTCATCTTGTTAGATCTGGAATTAGAATAATCTGTTTTGGTCCAACTCTATATGCAAAACAATGTTATTTATGTCAAAAATTTGCTCATCACAGCCAATGAGACTGACAATTCAGCTGGTACGTCATACTCATTGACCACTTTTGACATGAAAGAATAAGGCTACTTTCATTATTGTCTAGGAGTATAGTTTTGGTAGTAAAGTGATGAGTTTTCATTTTACAAATTAAGGCCAAAACAATTGTTGAAAAATCTGTTTTGGAGTGACTGCAGACAGGTTTCTACTCGTATAGAAGTTGATTTGAAATGATGAGTCAATGTCAATTAGAAACAGTCTGATGAATCACTCTTTTGGAAGTTGGTGGTCGGTTTGTTTTATCTGAAAGTCGCGTGGTTTTGTCTTGGCATTTCTGTCAGCTGCATTTCTAGGTTTGTGAATGAATATGGCAGGCAACAATACAAATTGAGGTATGTGCAATGTACAACTGATTATGGAATTTGTTATGGCATCAGTGATAGGTTTTCAGTTTGTTGCATTTATTTATGCTGATTGGAAAGTACTCATAGATGATAGAAAGTCAACAAGAGAAACTTTCATTTTGGGATTAGGTGTTGTCTTGTGGGCCAGCAAAAAGAAGAAAGTAATTGGTCTTTCGTCCACTGAAACAGAATAGAGAGCTGCTGTCTTTGCAGCTTGTGAAAAAAATTTAGTACAGAGGCTACAAGATAATTTGCATTGGCTCAAGAAAAAACATCATTTATTGTGATAATCAAAGTCAGCTTAAGATTTCAAAATCTTATATTCCAGGCACATAGAAAGGATGCCAAATTAAACTTAATTTCATTCAACCACCAGTGAAGAGCAAAGTTGAATTGTAATATTGTGCAACTTGAGCAAACAACGGAGATCCTCATGGAGCATCCCAAACTTTTAAATTCATCATGTTAGGGATAGGCTTGGCATAGTCTCTAATATGAGACCATTAAGGAAAAATATTAGATTCTATGTGATGATCATATTATACTCAGTTATAAGTTAGCTGAATACCAGGAGCTAATTGGCATTTACTGGTTACAAAGGAGTTTCAGACTGCAGTTGCTGAAGATTTGTAAAATGTAATGCAGACCTAAGGATGGTGAAGTAAATATTGTGACTTCTTCTCTCTAAACTACTATCTTGTGTGTGGTTGATTTTTACAATACTATCGACAACATTTTAGTGTTTTTCATAACTGACATTCTTCCAAGTCTAGATGGATTCAAGCTACTTTGACATGTTTTCACAAGCACCTCCTTGTCTGCTGATTGTTTTTCTCTCCACTATTTATCAGTGAGGCTATCCAGGTTGCTAACTTCCTTCCTACTAAGTCAAGAGTTACAATCTTTAGCTATATTTATTTTTATGGAATGAGAATTCTGGTAAGGCGCCCCCTCCTTGAAAACTCAGCATATTTATTAACATTTTATATCTTATGTTTGTGCTCTTTTTTACCTCACACACTTGATACCTTGATGCTTTTCGGCGTTATTGGCTTGCATTATTCCAGACAAAATCATGCCACCACTTTTATTTTTTGAGTTTTGAATTACTTTAGGTTGTGATTCCTCAAAGAACAATGCCTATCATGCCTTGTGAAATTGAAATCAATAATATGTGATGCTGTTGAAGTACACTGGATTGAGCTTATGCTACCTTTGTTCTGCATCACTATTTCTTCTTTTATACGTGGTAAACTTGTGATTCTCCATTAAAACTATTTATTTATTTTTATGGTACCTTCATTCTGCATCACCATTTTTCTTTTACAAGTGCTAATCTTGCAATTCTCCATTAAGAAACAAAATAAATGGAAATATCATATTCTCAGAAAATAAAAAAAGGCTAGCCACATCATAAACTTTTAGAGTCATCATAATGGTGAATATATGGAAATGTTGTTACAGTACATACAAAATTTGAGGATAAGTGCTCTTTAGGAACTTGTCAGTACCCTAAAAGTTTTACATTGATGATCATTTCTCGCAGTACCTTTATGGTTCACAACCTCAATTTTGTTGGGATCCAATCATATTCCTGTCTCAACAGATTTTAGTATCATTCATTGTGATAAGTCATTATATTTTGATCTCCTCTTTGTATTATATGTAATGTGAAATACCTCACAAGTCAACCGTCGAAAACATTTTTATACCCTCTAGATACTTTTGTTATATCATTGTTGGAACTGTTTTCAGCTAAGTTGCCGGTTCGGGTACGGGTTCAGATATGGGTATGGGTACGGGTACGACAATTTTTTTTCCTTGGGTACAGGTAGGGGAATATATATATATGCCCACAATTATAAATCATAAGAACAATGATGCTTATAATTGCCAATAAATAGAATACAACATAATTTTGACATAGTAACTTATAACAGTTCAATTCATGATCACTTCACAAGACAGTAATTGACTCCTTAAAAAATATAGTAGAAAAAATAAAAACTCAAAGAAGCCTGCATACATTACTAGTTTCTTGGTCAATATTGATCATGACTCAGTGCAAAGTAGAATATTGCACTCAATGCAACATAATCAACAAACAAAATAGTCAATTTAAGTGGTACAAAAGTTAATGCTGTCTATGTAGCAGAGATCTTTGGTCAACATAGTCAGTATAGTAGAGCTCTTTGGACAACACAGTCAGATAACCACATTTAAGAAGAGTCAATTAAACAAGGGTCAATGCAGGTGTAGAGGGCCAATGTTTAAGATCTCGTGTGTTGATTCACAAATGATGTCAAATTTATAGTCTAGCCCAAACATTGTCTTTTTCCCCCTCCTACGATGGTTCTAGTCGAATGAGAGAGTAAATGATGGAATGATGCATTCATGAGGATCAATTAATGCTATCTACACATGTTCAATTGGAAACAATAGCCTTAATTTTTTTTAAATGGCGGTTATAAGTTCCCAGTCTGCCAAGACAATATCAAATTTGTATTGGAATTCATTAGAAAACAATATTGTATTTAGTAATTGATGGTGTCATACTCCTTTCATAGACCAATTTTATAACTGCTGTTGTTTTTCTCTTCTTAGAATGTGGGGCTCCTGCTGGGTATGCCCAGGGTATTGCCCGGGTGCTTGGGTTCTTTGTAGGTCCTTCACAGAAGAACCCACAGAGAACCCAAGCGGTCAGGCCGTACGCTAGCCATAGCCAAGGACAAACCCGAACTGAACCTGTACCCGAACCTTATCTACACACGTACCCAGGTCAAATATGAAGGACCCGGTAACTTAGGTTTTCAGTAATAGATGTTTTATTATCAGCTGTACAACCTTAGTTACCTTCTTTGGTAGGAGGCTTAAAGATAACCTCTGAAGATTCTGATAATTTGAAAACTTTTAGTAATTGGGGCTTTTTTAATGTAGTTATTTGAAAGCTTATGAGCTTTTCTGTCGTATTGTTTGCCATTGCATATAGAAACAATCTTTCCTCCAATCATGAGGCTTGAAATGAATTACATGATTCCAAGGTTTTTGACAATGGTTATTTTCTTTGCTTTGTGCAGTTAATTTTGATCAATGTTGCATTTTTTGGAACGGGCAATGTTGCAAGCATTGCAAGCTTTGAAATTTCATCAGTTTACCGGTTCATCACAATTTTCAATGTTTGTACAACTAAATTCCTGTTATGTCAAATTCAATTATTGGCAATTATTCTGTAGCTGACATCATTTGTATTGCTTGAATACAGCCGTTTGTTATGGCAGCACTGTTGCTCTTTAAATTATTTATCCCATTTATACTTGTCACGTAAGTAGTTCTTCTGAGAATTAATTGTTTCTTATTGTGTTTTGACATCTAAGAATCAACAGATTGCATGATGACATGTTTAGATACCCAAGAATATAATAACTGTTATAGTAGGCATATATCAAATCCTGGATTGGATTTTTATCCTAATGAAATTTCTAGGGTATATATTTCTGCCCACTGAACCCAGATTGAGTGTCAGAATTTCCTCGTCCTCTACTGTTCATTTCTCTTGGTGAAGCTACGTCTAACATTATGTGTGGACATGCAATAACTCTAGTAAGAGAGGGAATGCAAAAGCTTGCACATTTTCTTGGTTTAGGGAGACATCTTCATTCAAGTGTTGGGTTTCTATGGACTGGATCAATAACTTAAAATTCTTAAACAAGTCTGTACAGTTGACCTTTTTAATCATGAAATTTATATAGTTCATGGTGGCATTATTGTCACTTGCTAGTTGTATACCAATCTGAAATGTCTACACATAGTTTCCTTCAAATGTTCATTGGGATGAGAGAATGGCCTTTGTTTTAGTGTCAGAATCTGATTGAAGAAGCACTTGTATTGCATTCTTCTTTCAATCCCCAGTATATTCAGATAGTTTTTCTTATAGCTCTTATATTTAAAGAAAACTGAGTTTTCTAAGTAACTTTTAACTGAATACAGGTGTGCGTTCAGTGCAGTCACCAACCTCGTCAAGTTGCCAAGATTGGGCTGTTATTTTATGGTTCTGTTATTCTCTGATGTCATGACTATTCATTTCTTTTTCCTTGTAAGTCCTTTCTGAACATTATATCACTATTGCATATCTTTTGGGTACAAAAATGCAATTTTGATTAGAGGATTATAACTGGAGTTGCTGTTTCATTTTAGAATATATCTTTTGTGTTTATGTTTTGTTCTTTTAGCTTGAGAAATAAAACATGACAAGGCTAGAGCCTTAAGAATGACAGAAAAATGCATTAATAGAACATATAATTAAGTCTAACAAATTTATTTCTAAATCAACGTAAACACACTTCAATTTTTGATTGAACAAATTTATGTAGTGTGTTTTAAGGAGTACTTTTCACTGAAAATCCAAGCCCAGGCGGAAGCAAAGCATAAGAATTATAGTAAATAAACTGTTTTATATCTTGATTTTCTTCATCTGTTCATATTTTTTAGAGATGTTTTATCACAGGGAACACATTATATGTTTTGAGAAATCCCATTTTGGATATTTTCCATACTGAAGCATGGATGACCTTTATTTCAGTACATAAAACATTACTTCAACGAGGGTTCCTTTTGGATCCTAAACCCTGTTGAAGGATCCATAGAAGGAAAGAAAGAAGAAATAATTATATTGATACCATTCCTTTCGATCAATGTAAAGACATAATTTCCATGTGAAGAATGAAAGTATCTGTTATATCTGTGTGAAAACACCTTGAAGAGTCCCTTGTATATACAGACTCTGGTTGCTCAAAGCAAAAGGACTGATATGTAGATTTATGCAAGCCTATCCTGGGAAAAACTCTGTGGCAGCGAATTCATGAATATTGGAGGCTGTCTGGCTTTGTAACTACTAATGATATACCTAAAGGAAACTTTATGGTTGTGTTCTCATCCACACAGGAAAGAGATAATACATTCCAAGGAGGCCCCTAGTTCATGAATCTGGGCTTTTCGTGCAGGATTGATTGGTATTCATTTCCCTTGGGGATTTGCCAAGTACAGTAATGGTCTGAGCTAGACTTTCTTTCATCTTGCACAAATACTGACATGAATCCAGTCTTAGCAAGATAGGAAGTCATATGAGAGTATGTCATACTTCTGAGTTCACCAAAAGTCCAGGAGAGCTGAACTTTGCAATGATTATAAACATAGATGTGGAAAAGCATTTTCCTTAATGAATGATTTTGGACATGGAAGGTATAGAATGAAAGGGAGCAGCCACTAGGTTATGAAAAGATGCCATTCACATACTGAATATGTCATGAACATGGCAATCTTGCTGAGGTCTGCTCGACCCAAGATAATCTGCAGGAGGAAGAAAACAAAAAGACAATGAATGCATCAAAGAATAATGATAAAAAAAACTCATTAAGGACCAACCAGCAATCACTATTGGTTTCAAATGAATTTCAGAACAAAGAACCCTAAACGGTAATAAAATTTCAGCAGGCATATTCTAGAGAAGCTAAAGATCCCTCTACTCCAGCAACTTGTTGACTATAGCTAATCCCTTGATGCACTATCTAAAATAGGCCTAGAAGATATGGAGGGAGTGCCATGAAATGAAGCACTTATATCTCCCATTAAATATGCTCTTGCAATCAGCAAGGAAGTATAACAAAAAACTTAACACAATATGATTATCAAGTTATTGGATACTATACAAAGGAGTAAAAGCATCCTTATATAAGATTACAAACACTTTATCTGAAAAGGATAAGATTGACAACTAATAAAGCAAAAACAATAAAAAATATTCCTAAAGTCTATTGTCTATCCTAAAAGCTAATTGGCCATTATAAATAAAATATTACTTTAATACCCTCCCTTAATGGTCAATCTACTAACCACACCAAGTATCCCAAAATTTTACAAATTTGTAAGGACTCAAAGACTTGGTAAATTTTTTTGCAATTTGATCCTCAAAGGGACAATTCTACAACATAACCAATCCATCTTATACAAGTTGTTTGGTGAAATGACAATGTAGTTCCACATGTTTGGTACACTCATGGAAGGGATTCTTGGCAAGTTTTAGCACCCCTTGATTGTCATAGAACAAGGGTGAAGGCTTTTCTTGAGGCATTTTCATGTTTGAAAGCAACCTTCTGAGCCATACTACCTCACATGTTGCTTTTACTGCAACTCCATATTTAGCTTATGTCAAGGATAAAGCTAGTGCCCATGACTTCTTGCTTGTCCATGTGATTGCACCTGTGCCAAAGCTAAAAACATAACCAAAAGTGGACTTATTGTCATCCACAGAACTTGCCCAATCTGAATCTATAAACTCAATCAGCCTAGGATCTTTGCATTCTGCTGTACAGAATGCCAAAGTCAAGTGTCCCTTTCACATATATCAACACCCTCTTCACTACCATCCAATGTTCTACTTTCAGTGAATCTAAAAATGAAACTCATAGCATAGCTCAAATCAGGTTTAGTGGTTGTAAGATATATTAAGCTCCCCACAAGTTGCGTGTAAGTTTTTAGTTGAAAGTTTCAGCCCTTTCTCCATAGCTGTTGATGAAATTTTGCAATGTGTCATTCTAAATTTGTTGAGAAAACTCTGACATATTTGGATTGTGAAACAAAAATGTTGCCACTTGTTTGCTGAACTTCTACACTTAGGCAGTAATGTAAGAGGCCTAGATTAGTTGTGTCAAAATTTGTACTCATATCTAATTTGATCTTTGCAATTTTGTGTGCTTCATTGTCTGTAATAATGATGTCATCTACATATATGACTAGCAAAATGATATCATTATCAATGCTTTTGATGTACAAATGTGGATCCGAAGGACTCCGTTGGAATCATTGTTCCAAATGCCTATCAATTTTGATGTACCATGCCTTCGGTGCCTATTTCAAGCCATGTAAAGCTTTCTTCAATTTGCATACAAGATGCTCCTTCCCTGCAACCTAAAAACCTTGAGGTTGAGACATCTACTTTTCTTCCCTAAAATCTCCATTGAGGAAGACACTCTTTACATCCATTTGATGGACTATCCAACCAAACTAAGCTGCCATTGCAAGAACTAATTGAATGATGCCCATCTTTGTTGTAGGAGCAAAGGTTTCTTCATAGTCAATGTCTTCTCTTTGTGAGAATCCTTTTGTTACCAACTAAGCTTTGTACTTGTCAAGAGTACCATCTTCCTTGTACTCGACTTTATACACCCATTTGTAGCTAATGAGTTTCTTCCCTGGTGGAAGATTTGAGAGATCCCAAGTCTTATTTTTCATAATATTTTCATGTTCAGTGGCCATGGCCTTTCCCATTTAGGTTTTCCTTTTGTCTCCTCAAATATTTGTGGCTCATAAACTCCTTGAATATTAGCCATTAGAGCAAAGTTGATTGTGTTTTGTTTGCTCTTGCATCTCAATGATCTACTCTCGATCATTTCACTTACCTGAACATCGCCAATGGTACTTTCCAACCACTTTGGTCTCTTCTTAGGAGCCTCTCCATACAAATTATTGTTGTCACCATGACTTGGGCTACTTGGTCTCGTGTCATCTGGATGTTGATCCAAGTTATCATCAACAAATTCTTGTACCATTACTTTCCTGGGAGACTTTATGCTCGGAATCATCTGAAATGTGCTAGACAATTTTTTCTTGGAATTTTCACAACACAACCAACACTAAGCCAACTAATTAGTGTTAGCTCAACAAAGTAATAAGCAAACTGAAAACACTCAACACCAAGAATGTGCCCTAAAACCCGATGTGGGTGAGGGGCTAGCATATGGTGGAGGTAAATGCTCAATAACTTGAAAGGAAGTTACAACTGAAAGTAAAGAGGCGGTGAACCAGCCATGAACAATTTCCACACTTCCACTTATTCAGTGGGGGGAAGAAAGAGACAAAGCATACTAATTCATCCGCTGCGGTAGACATCCACTTATGTGTGGGAATTCACCACTTTTCAATGCGTACAAGGAGAGAATGTTAAGTTCTTTTTCCACATTGGCAGTAAACCATCCAGGGGTTATAGTATTTGCATTAGAAATCACAAGTAATTGCAATAATAACAATGGTTGGGCTAGTACTACTAACTCACAACCTTACAATTAAAGGGAACTGCAAATTACGAGTGTTACAATGATAGAATGAATGCAAATATATGAAGGATGAATCTAGCAAGTTTTAAAAACTCTAAAGGACTGAAATTGAAGCCAAAATCAGAACTTATAGAAGTCTGATAACAAAACCAGCATACTGTAACTGTAAACCAGCAAACTATAAATCAATGAAATGCTCAAAACTCTCCAAATATACCTCCAAATTGAATGAAACAAATTGCAATGACTCTTTGGAGGTTAGGTGCCCAATGTGCAATGACAAAATTGCATCAAAACTCCACCAATAATTTAGCACGAACTCCAATGCCTCTTGAAATGGTACAGCCTGCTGAAAAGGGCGATTTTGCAAGGTAAAATAAAATACTCCAAATTAAATTCCTGTCTTTTGTGGAAAGGGTCTCCCTTGGTCTAGAACCACAATGCATTGATACCCAAAACAAGATTAAATTTATTCAAAAAGCTGTTAACAAAAATCAACTTCAGCTGTATGAACACCAGCAACATACAACTGAGAAACATCACCAAAATTCTCCATTTTGAAGCTCAATCTGCTTGTCTAGATGAGAAGCAGCCATGCAGCCAACTAGGTGTTATCTTTCAAACACAAAATTGGTTAATTGCTAGGAGGTAAGCATTCCTCAAAGCTGAATTTACAATGTCATTTCAACAACATAAATTTAGCATAAACATTGGATGAGAAATGCTGGAGCAAACACTCTCTTTTATAGAATTGAAGGTGACTTTTCAAATTCCATAACTCCTCCAAGAAAGGGATGCCGCTTCACCTATTTGAATATTTGAAATATTCAAATTTTAAAAAATACTTTATTCCATCTTATTTAGGCGTCCAAACTTCATGGCACAATAAACATTATAAAATATCAATTAATTCCTCCATGAGGCATCCACCCTTTATGACCACCTTTTAACACAACTTCAAGTCATTACACTAGGCCAAGGGGTCAATTTAAAAATATAACATTAATGACTTGAATTAACTTATTTCTCCAATATTTCACCTCAGAAGTCAAAACCAAACATACTCAACTGCTCCAACTGAAATGGAGAACTTACTGAGATGCTGTCAACAAGACCACTGCCAAAATTAGAACTTACTAAAAATAGTAAATTCTGAGAAATGCCAAAAACCTCCAAACGATGGAAACCCTAATTTCACCTTGACAAGCCTATGGGCCTCTGGAATAGGCTGGCAAACACAGAAGAGTGTATGGCTAAAAATGGGGACATTACCCCCTCTTCAGGTGGAGCTAGCTGACGCTAAATAGTTGAATCCTTAGCCATAACATGACAATCTTCAGTAATCTTGATCTTTGAAGAAAGTTGGAAGTGCCCAAATTCCTCATCAATCACAGTACCTTTGTTGAAAGTCAAGCAATCAGTGTCGACATCAATCAACTTGTATGCCTTATTATTTTCACTATACCTTGTAAGCATTAATTTCTTACTCTTAGGATTTAACTTTATTCTCATTGCATCTGGAATCCAAGTATATGCAATAGAACCAAAGAGCTTAAGATGACTAATTTTGGGTTTCCTCCTAGACCATGCTACCTTTGGGGTCATCCGCTCCACCACTTGTGTTGGAGATTTGTTTAGTAAATAAACAACAATATATATGGCCTCAGCCAAAAACTTCATGGGAATACTCTTGTTCTCCATCATACATCGGGCCGTCTTTGTGATTGTACGGTTTTGCCTCTCAACTACTCTATTCTATTGTGGAGTGTAGGGTGTTGTATATTGTCAATTTATGTGAAAAGTCATTGAATTCTTTGAAAGAAAATTTGCCTCCATTATCAAATCTAGGAGTGAGTATGTCACAACTAGACTCTTTTTCTACTAATGCTTTGAACTTTTGAAATTCATTAAACATATTTGACTTTAATTTCTTAAAATAGACCCACATTTTCCTACTAAAATTATCTACAAACAAAAGAAAATAGTTGGCACTAGTGATCGATACTATGTTCATTGGTCTACAGATATTTGCATGAACCAGTTGTACTGTTGTAGGATTCTCTTGGCTCTCCAAACCTGTCTGCTCTCAAATGGAGCTTTGTGCTACTTCCTTGCTTGGCAAGCTCCACAAACACCCTGTATTTGTTGTTGGATGTTAGGTAGTCCATCTACCAAATTCTCTCGAGCCAACTATGAGAGATAGGAAAAGTCGAGGTGCCCATACCGCTAATGCCAAAGTGTATTAATATCAAATGCACTCTTGGTTGCCAATGCACGCTCTTGAATGTATTCAAATGAATTTGGCAAAGAGAATATGAAATTCATGCAAGAATCCTCCATTTTAACTCCAATGTATTTTAGTTGGGCAACTAACATATTGAATGCATTCAAATGATTGGCTATAGATTCATTGCCCTCTATTCTAAGGAATACTTCTTTATCAAGAATAACTTATTTATCAAGGATTTACACCGATAAATTTCACCAAGATTTTTCCATAGATTTGTTGTAGTAGTCTCTTCATGAATATTTAATAAACCTAAATTTGTCAAACAAAGTCTCACAAGACCCTTAGCCTTTCTATCCATCAAGTCCCAATCTTCTTGTTTCATACTTGATGGCTTGGTACTGGATTATTCAACCCATAGATCTTTGCACAAAGGGATATCCTCCATCTTATGTTTTCACAACTCAAAATTATTGCCATTAAGCTTCTCCATTTCAATTCTTCCTAATATGGTTGCCATCTCTTCTTGCAATAAGAATAGTACAAAAAACCCTCCATTTCAATTCCTTTATGCAAGCTCCCACTCAATCAAATATTAGTACAAAAAACTCTCTAACCAACAACTAAGATTAAAAGTGATCAAACTTTGATTCCAATTGAGAGGAATCAAGGTAGATGGAAGCATGTCCTACACCAATTTAATAAGGAGAGCAATGTGCAATTTTTTAATCTTTACAATTGCAAAAAATAAAAACACATACATAAAATAAACTATATACTATAACACAAAGTGTACGTGGGTGTAATGTCTCAAATTGTAAATTTTCTAATTTTTTACTTTCACAATGAACAAGCATGAAACCTTAACACCAATGCTTCTTGGGGATGCATCTCCTGCCCTAGTACCCCCTTCCCTATCCCTAAAATGTTTCGAAGACTCAGGGATGCCTCAGAAACATCCCCCCTACCCCTCCCCAATCCGTGATCAGTGCCAAAAATTGGGGACGTACCCAAAACGCCTTAGAAATGACAAGGAATAGTAGGGGATGTCTAGGCATCCCTCAACCATCAAGGGGACAACTAGCTGTCCTCTACGGCCCAACAATGTTTTGAGTTTTTTTTTCTAAAAAACATTTTTAAATTTAAAAAAGGGATGGGTGTGCCCACAAGTACCCTCCCACCCCTTTAAACAAAACCTAAACCTATTTCACTCATCAAAACAACCAGAAAGAAAAAAAAATCTCATTTTGAAATTTGCAAACTTGAGGTGAAGAGAAGCAAGTGAAAAAAGGAGAAAACAATAGTTGAAAAAGGAGGACTAGGGCATCAAATCTACTCCATTAGCGGTAAGTTCTTCATTTTACATTTGTTTTTTCAATTTTTTTACCACATAGGAAGGACATGAAGAGCACTCAATTATATTGAGAGGTGGGGGATGAATATGTGTAACAACAACCTTTTCCTTTTTCAAAACTTAATTAACCACAACAGTAACACTTCAAAACTTAACCATCCACATCAATAAAACATATACAAGATATAGCAATAAAGAATACAAGAGGAACACATGATTTACATCGAGACCCTTGCAAGAAAAAACATGAAAAAATATTGCTTGTATAGATGTTCTTGTAGGCACCAACCTACTTCATTAACAAAGCTTCTTTCATGGGCACCAACCCATAGGAGACACCAATCCCCACAACTGAGCACCAACTCAGCAAGAGACATCAATCTCTTCTAATGAGAGGCACCGACCTCCTGATCTCCTTAATTAGAAGGCACCAACCTCTTAATGAACTATATAATAATTTATTTGTGACTTCCTCTTAGATCTGCCCTAAATCACCTTCATAAATTTGCTCACTACTTCACCAAAATTTGCCTTAATATTCTCCTCAAAACTCTTCATAAATTCTTCCATAAAGATTTGATAAATCTGCTCTTATGTCTTTCATACTTCTGCTCATATGTCTTCAAAACTCTGCATTTAAATGCCTTTTAATTCTGCTCTTTACATGAATGATATTCAATGAATTGCTTGCCTTCAAATGATCTTCACAATCTTTTTAAATATTCTTACCAAGAGAGGCAACTTTTTGAAGCAACACTTACTTTCAAAATGGATGCAGCCTCTCCTTTGAAATGCACCTCCTCATCTTCAAATTTGGGTGCCTAGATAGGGCTGGCTCAAAACAACAAGCATTAAATTTAATTTTAATTTTTAAATCCCCAAAATGGGGCGCCAACATGAGGAGAGTCAGCCTCATACATAAACAAATTATTTCACAATTTTTAATTTATTTCTTTTACTTCCCCAAGAGGGGCACCATCCAAGGGGGGACACAAATATTTATTTCATTTTAAATTTTACTCCAAATCATGGCTACCAACATTCAACCACGAACTCCTTTGACCTTTGACATCAATGACAACAATTTTCCAATAGGCATTGTGAGTTTATTTTTTCTTTTATTTGAACTTGCAACTCACTTTTCAATTCTTAACCAAAAAAATCATGCGCGAGAGTGAGAGTACTAGTAATGATAGTGAGGAGGTTGAGGTTCAAATGCATGAAAGAAGTAGACCTAGAAGTAGAACTAATAGAATTATGGAAGCCACTAGGGCTTCTTTAGGGAGTGGGAGTGTAGCAGTGCCAACAACTTCAAACCCATTTGAGTGTCCTTCTGATGTCCTCAAAACCTATGCAAAAGGCCCATTTTACCTTAAGAAACCTCTATTACAATTTGCAAAATGAGTTGATAAGGATAAGAAAAAAAATCAAAGGGGAGTAGAGAATAGCTTTGTCGTTCGTGCAAAAAACAATATAGGGGCATCTATACAAGAGTTTATTGTCATCTTTTGTGGATAGGTGGTAAAGGGATGGAAGTTTGTGAAAAAATAACTCTAGTTGAGAATATTGAGGCAACTAAATTACATATGGAGGGGGAGGCAAGCAAACAAGGAACTCCATTAGAGAGTTCGCGGCCTTGTGTGTCATTGCCTATAGGGTCCGTGGATGTTGGATTTAATGGGGGAGAGGATTCTACTTTTATTAGAGGAAAGAAGAAAACTACTATTGCAAATATGTTTAACACACAATTACGAGATGTGGTTGATTCCTCCAATGCTAAGTTTTTTTATGCTCATACCATACCATTTCATGCGGCACAATCACCATATTTTAAACAAATATTCAAAGATGTGATAGCTGCCAATCCTTCATTTGTTTCATTTGGAGAACATAAGCAACACACCACCCTCCTTGATAGAGAATATTACAAGGTGAGTGTGTTGATGGAAGTTATGAGACAAACTTAGATAAGGGATGGATACTCCATCATGGATGGGTGGACCAATATCAAACTTCAACCACTCATCAATATCATTGTCACCTGTACAGCTGTCTCTTATTTTCTTAAAGATATTGATTGTTTGAGAAAAATGAAGGATGCAAACTTGCAATTTCAAATTTTGAGAGATGCCATAGAAAATGTTGGAGCCTCTAGTGTTGTACAGGTAGTGACCGATTCAACCCATTGGAATAAGTTAGCTGGATTGATGGTAGAGGGTGCTTATAAGCACATTTTTTGGACCCCATGTTGTGTTCATGCATTGAACAACACCTTGAAGGACACTGGGAAGATAGATCAGGTGAAGGCAATGGTGTTAGAGGCTAGAGATGTGCAAATGTTCATTTGCAACCATCACAGTTCTCTTGCTTTGTTCAAGATATTTTCGAGGAAGGAATTCCTCAAGCCTGTGGACACTGGATATGCCAGCTACTTCATTTAATTAGAGAGAATGCTTGAGGTCCAAGAGGCTTTACAATTAATGGTGGTCAATGCAGAGTGGTGTAGATGGAAAGAGGAAAGCACACCACAAGGAAGAAGTGTGAAACAAAAAATCTTTGATGATCACTGATGGTCCACAATGAGGTAAGAAAATTGCTGATTTTATTATTTAATTTTTAAATTTTAACTTAATAGTTTATTAATGTTTCTAACTTGTAAAATGTTTCCATTCTTCTTGAAGATTTTAATTTTTGTAACTTGTTTGCACTTTCAGATATTTTTTCTCCTTCATTGAGCCTATTGTGCGAGTAATTAGATATGTTGATACTGAGTCTCGTAGCCTTGGAGCGATTTATGAGATCTTTGATAGCATGCTTGGGCAGATCAAGCAAGCAATTCATAGTAGGGACCCTACTTTGGGATTTTATGAGGAGCATCTTAGGTCCATTGTGATGCAACGGTGGAACAATATGAACACCCTGCTTCATATAGCAGCCTATGCTCTCAATCCCAAATAGTATGCAACAAGACCTTGGAGAGTGCCTCCATCTCATTATGAAGAGGTGAAAGAAGGCTTCATGAAGGCCCTTAGGAAAATGTATATTGAAGAGGAATCTACTTTACTTTGCACAAAGTGGCTTGCATTTGTCAATCTCCATGGCCCAACCTTCAACAAACTAGAGGCGAGGTTGGATAGAGCTACATTAGCTCAAAATGACCCTATTGGATGGTGGATGTGGCATGGCAAAGATGCATTGGAGTTGAGGTTACTTGTTGTTTGTCTTCTTTCAAAGGTAGCTAGTTCCTCTACTACAGAGAGGAGTTGGTCCACATATAGCTTCATCCAATTAGTCAAGAGGAACAACCTTACCTCTAGATGATCGGAGAAGTTGATGGTTGTACACAGTGCTTTGTGGCTACAGGATCAACAAACTCCTGAGTATCGCCAAATTCCAGCCTTACGTTGGGATGTTGATCTTGAAGGTGCTATATAGATCATTGAGGAGGAGACACAGGAGGGATTGGTTGGGGCTCTATTGCCTAAGACAATCCATTTGATTGGAAATGACTCAAACTCGAGTTCCAATTTTGATATAGACCTACTAGTTGCATATGTTGATTAGGAACAACCATATATTTTCTATGTTTTTGTCATTTTATAGTTGAAACTTGGAGCCTTTGGGCATTTTGTTATAATTCTTATATAATATGCATACACATTGACAATGAAAGCATTTGAATTTTGTTAATTTGTTTGTCAATTCTCATGTGAAATCTCAATTCAACTCTAATGTTATGTATTAATCTTCTACAATGTCTATGATGAATGCTTTATAAATGCTATGATATGAATATTAGAAATTTCTCTATATGAAAAAAAGAAGAATCTATTTTTTAATAGTTGTCCCCTAAAAAAAGGCCCAAAAGTACCCTTGTACCAAAAACACATCTCATCGTCCCCTTGTAAGAACCCTAGTTCTCTCAAATATTAAATTTTTTGCAACTGCTGATCTGATTCATTTTGTTTTTGAAGTTTTCAAAGATATTGCTTGATAATGAATAAAATTTACAGAACAAGGAAATTGTTGAAGCACAAAAATGTTATTATATCAAAGTTATTAATTACATTGGAAGCATTCATACTCGGAAACAAACTTCTGATCTTGAAAAGATGATAAAACCCTTATTTTGAATCATCCTTGTAAATCCGATGAAGCACAATGTTGACTCTTGGATGAAGCCAATCTGAAAGACAATCCTTCGGAAGATCTTTCACAACCTCAAGTATGCAAATCAATGAGAGTTTTAGTTCTCAATGACCAAAGAAGTGCATAAACCCTAGGTTTCCATCCTCAAGAGCCAAGCTCTCCAAAAGCACAAATCCAATTTGTAAAAATGATCCAATGATACCTTCATTTCTTTTTGATGGCATTTATATACTTCTCCAAATAGGTCGATCCCTTGTAGAAGTCTCTTTTAAATCATTTAAATGATATTTAATATTTTCCTCACTTTAATAAATGGGTGCTCAAAAATAATAATATTTAATGTACTTTAAATGACCTTTTGAGGGTCATGGCCCCATCAGACATAAAGTGAATTTAAAACTTTATAATTGCACTTTATAATTAATTATTAATAAAGTAATTACTTTATTAATAATTAAATAACATAACTCCACAAATAATCATTATTTCTCAATTCCGTTTGAACCTAGGAATTAACCATTGTATCCACTGTGCATCCAACTGCCTTAGTAAAAATAGTAAGGGTCCCTCTCTAACATCCACTGACTTACTATAAATAGTAAGTACCTCAAAACTAAACCAGAGACCTCTGAATATCAATGCCTCAGAACATAAGAAGGATCTGGAGAGATAAACACTGACAACTGCCACCTGAAGAGCTCCATAACTCCCAAACTGAACCCTCTAATCCACCACACTAGCCTATGAGGGTCAATTGATAGGCTAATTCTTCGAACTTTGATGCTCTTGAAAAATGGGGACATTACGGTCCGCCCTCCTTGAAATTGCTTGTCCCCAAGCAATCTCTACTATGACGAAACTGCATTCCTCGGGAGGCCCAAAAGAACTATGAAATGTCCCGCACATCTCTAGTTGACTTCTGTAGCCCCAACATAAACACATTTGCGCAAAATATCCTTGGGTCCCAAACCTAGAATGGAAGTCTTCCATGCCTAATACCCTCTGACTTCCTTTGCGCTAATTTGATCTCAGCTTCACCATGCCAAAAGTGGTGAAGCAACCCATCGGAACCCATCCAAACTGCAGTGCCAACCCTGTCCCCACCTGGATCCTAGTGTAACTGATACTCACATCCATCTGTCAGGTGGAGATAAAAACATCTGGATGCATCTACTACACCAAATCTCACTCTGTCCTCTGCTAAACCCTCGTGGATGTGATAACTAACCAAGCCATCATGCCTACTAACACCATAATCACCCTGTAACCATGTACTCGTATGAAATCTCTGTAACATAGAAGTAGCACACCTTGTCGGATACATAACAACATGATACATTACTGACTGTTGTCCCTACAAGTAATCCCCCACAAACAACTGAGTCGGGTACTTGCAGGCACAAAATCCATCATTTGAAGATGGTAACTCTCCATCCCACAATGGATGGTATAAACCCTGAGCTACTCCACATTGACGCCTCATCAATTCCTCTGTGTGTGGGCTAAAGGAGAAGTGATCAACACTCCTCACTATGCAATCAAGATAAATGCTCCCACCTCTGTCAATGGCTGGCCACCATAGTCTTGGGGTAACAATTCAGCTGCATGGGATGAAGTGACTAAATTGCTTCTAGGAGAGGGAAACAAATCAAAATGAGTACCAATCTCCATACTAGATGATGCCCAACATATCTCCTGTGATGACGATAGAGTAGCGACGTGATCTGTCACACAACTCTCGGGAGAATCAACTATCACATCACAAGAGCTCTCAAACACCTGCTCTGCATCACCTAACATGGGACTAACCTCAAAAGAACCTGGGGCAACAAGTGGTTCTCTACTGCTCCCAACCAATGCACTCATCCCATCTAAATTAATTGCACCAACATCTGTGATGGATGTAACCACATCCTCAACCTACTCATAGCTATGAACCGTGGGTGTATGCTCCTCACCAACTGCTACCATGGAAACCTGAACTATATCAGAAGATGGTGAGGACTATGCTAAACTCAACGCCATGGTAAGCTCCTCAATCCGTGACTATGACTCTTGGAGGGCCAACCGACTGCTCTTCAATGAGTCCATAGTCACCTTAAGCTCATGAGTGAGCTCATCAACCTCCTTTTCCTTTTCCTTCAATGCATCAAAACAAATCTTATCCAACTTGAGAAGGTAATCCCGATCGGATAGTAACAGTGAATAATTATATTTCATTATCCCAATTTTTTCTCTAAGTGTATAAAATTCTATAAGGGAAAGTCCACAACCATCGTGCTCAACTGTCACGGGGGTACCCCAACCATAAGTAGCCAACATCTGACGAGCAACATCAAAATGCTCTAAGGCTGTGGCAATCCTGCTGTCATTAACCTTTAATTGCCCTGCTAAATGATGTTACCCCTATGACGAAACATCTTCACGCAAATTTTTCGATTTGTCATTTGCACTGTGATATGAGATTGAATTGACGTCACTCACCTCATGATAAGTAGCATCATGTGTGCTATCAACTGTGCACACATCAACAACTAAGGTACTGTTGCTATGTACCTCATAGGATGGTTCAACTGGCAAGGTAGAAGCTGCTGTTTTGACAATATCCTCACACACTTCTTCTTCCAAAGCATCTGCATATCCATCTGATTCACGATCTTGGGATTCATTACCATTAAATAAATTTTCTGATTTGTTTTCTACGGTCTGATATGAAAAATAAGACTCATGGTGGCATGAATCTTCATTATAAATTGCATCATTAGTACCCAAATCTTGAGTACCAACATGTGACAACTCTGTAGAAACATCACTCCCCTGTGAAATCACTATTGTCTCATGCTGATGCAAAGATTCCTTACTGCTGTCATGGAAATCAAAACTGTTATGGTTTGTATTTTCCATGCAATCTCCAAGTTTGACACTCATATTTTGCGTGCCAACATTTGTAGATCCTTCCTCAACATTTTCCACTTGTACCATCACATCCATATCACAATTATTCTCCATACTTTGGCTACTGTTAACAATTTCAGAATTGTTGTCATTCCTATCTGCAATGCCATTAATGAATTCAACCAAAACTTCATCAATTTTCTCCTTCTTCTCCTTTGCCACTGCACTTATAAGATTATTTGCATTAGTGCTTTCTTTCTTGTTCTTTGCAAACAAAGGATCTAAAATTTCGGGATGTTGTAGAAGCTTTGTAAAATTCCTGTCATAGTCCTAAACAGCTTGCGTGAGCTCTGCCAAGAGTTCCTGCATAGACTTCATTTTGCCAAAACCACCAATCAGCTGCAGCTGGTATACCACTGCAGGATCCCCGACCCGGTGGGTCAAGATTTTTATCGATTTGTCTAATTTGACAATGCTATGGTGTCAAATTATACGTAGTTGAGAACACTATATTGATTGCCAGCTCTACTGAAACTCCAACTATTCACCATAAACTTCAGATAGAAGACCATGAATTTCAGAATTGCAAATATAAGAGCCCTTGCAAAATTGGCTCTCAATTTCTTTATTTTTGACACTTCGGAATTTTGTCAAACAGTGAACTTGCAAAGAGTTTACTGCCGGTAAATGTGTATCTGTTTGCTTTCTCTTTGATGATTTGAATGCTTATGACAGTAGCATAAGTAAATGCAACTTCTATGACAGAAAATGCAACTCAATACTTCTTATGATCTTTCCCCAATGCAATTGAATAACTAAGCAAGTGCAGATTTATAGTTACAGCAACAGGCATTTTGACAAACAGATGGCATGTGAATTCATATTCATATATTGCTGCTTATCAATGATATTCAATGGTACACGACTTTATCACTTCCAAACAATGGTAATGATTACTCCAAGGATACCAGACCAGCAATAGAGATAGTCAGATTTCATTCAACTCAGCAGTTCTCAGACTATCAAAACATTATTCTTATCTCCTTGACTCACATACTCAGATTTTACAAGATTATCATACTCTAACTATTGGAGACTTTGATATTGATCAACAGGAACTAAAAACATACTCAATAATCTCTGACTTGGGATGTACGTTGTCACCAAGCATGATCATCAGCCTCCCATTAATATTTATAGACTTGAAGATAGTCACTGTTGCTCCGTCCCTGGAATACTTCCTAAACCATGAGCTTGATAGACATATGGATGATAGCAGCGTCCAAGCCTTCGTGGAAGCTTCTAATTGGCTTTCCACCCAGCCACGACTTGGACCAAATATTCGTCTTCTTCTGATTTAAGACAAATTTATATTTGTTGACTTCTTCCAGAACATGTTGTCGGCCTCTTCAGCGTTCACAATTTTGTCTTTTTTTTTTGGCACTTAAATATTCTTCACCTCCTTACTAAATGGCCCATTCTCCTTCCGTCAGAAGCAGCTCCCGATACCTTTTATGATGCAACCCATAGAAAGGAAATTGGCCTTGTCTTATCTGTATCTGTAGATGCGTTCTCTTATATAGAATTTATCTTATGTGGCGGCTCCAAATATTCGCGTCTTTCTCCAATTCGTCACTTTTTATAATATTACCCAAATATAATATATGGCCCGATTTGCTCCAATATAATATCGATCAGATATTGGTAGCTGATTAAGCTTTGTCTTTTACCGTCCAGGCCTATAATATATTCAAATATGTGCAATCGATCCCTTCATAATGAAATCGATATTCAATAAGCTCCCTTCTAAAGCTGATGTTTTTTGTCATTTTGTGTAGATTTCCAAATTGTCTTTTATGTGCTGAAGTTTGAATAAATTCGGTCTCCAGCAATACCAAGAACTGAGAATTTATTCCCAAAATCGTATTTCACCAAACTCCACCAAGTTCTACAATAATATAATTGATATGCCTAAATAAATCAATCCTCCTCCAAATGTGAATATTTGCCTGAAATAGTCAGCTATCGCACTCCTTGAGACCCACGATTCTCGAAAACAAAGAAATCGATTACTTCAATATAAATTCTGACACCATTTATCTTATCTGTATTGATTATTTACTCGCTACGGGTACAATGATGTACAGAGTAAACGGAAATATAAAATAACATTGACAGCATATAATAGTCACATGGCAATTGCACAAAACATAGATGTATTGCTTTATTCAGTATTCGATAATTACATCATAATGTCTCCAGATAGAACATAGCATAGCACAGTAGAACCGTAATGTTTCCCGACTACATGACTCAAGTACATATAGTACGCTGGCGGTGGTTGAGGTACCAACCGTCGCGTCCCTTCATTATAACTAATTACTTCGTTAGGAACTTAATTCCCGAGACAACTAACATGACACGTACATAACATAAGTACATGGATTATTAATATTAACTAAAGTCTTATTTACTCACGGCCGACCAAGTACACTCTCAGCCGACTACATTGACCCTTTATTTGTTTTATAGCTGCTATCTCTTTCAAATAGGGGTTCGACCAACATTAACTAAGTGACTGGCTTAGTAAAGTTTTTCATAGAAACAAATCACACAAATTGCAAATCCTTTTTTCCGAAAACAATTTCCAAAAACCCTGATTTCAATAAATCTCTAAATTCCTTCAAACCCCTGAAATATTTCTTTTTGAAAACCAACGCAGGATGGCAGTTTTCAGGCTCTGATACCACTATAAAAACCCTAGTTCTCCCAAATATTAAATTTTTTGCAATTGCTGATCTGATTCTTTTTGTTTTTTGAAGTTTTCAAAGATATTGCTTGATAATTTATAAAATTTACAAAACAAGGAAATTGTTGAAGCACAAAAATATTATTATATCAAAGTTATTAATTACATTGGAAGCATTCATACCCGGAAACAAACTTTTGATCTTGAAAAGATGATAAAACCCTTATTTTGAATCATCCCTGTAAATACGATGAAGCACAATGTTGACTCCTGGATGAAGCCAATCTGAAAGGCAATCCTTCGGAAGATCTTTCATAACCTCAGGTATGCAAATCAATGAGAGTTTTCGTTCTCAATAATCAAAGAAGTGTAGAAACCCTAGGTTTCCATCCTCAAGAGCCAAGCTCTCCAAAAGCACAAATCCAATTTGTAAAAATGATGCAATGATACCTTCATTTCTTTTTGATGGCATTTATATACTTCTCCAAATAGGTCAATCCCTTGTAGAAGTCTCTTTTAAATCAATTAAATGATATTTAATATTTTCCTTTCACTTTAATAAATGGGCGCTCAAAAATAATAATATTTAATGTACTTTAAATGACCTTTTGAGGGTCATGGCCCCATCGGACATAAAGTGAATTTAAAACTTTATAATTAATTATTAATAAAGTAATCACTTTATTAATAATTAAATAACATAACTCCACAAATAATCATTATTTCTGAATTCCGTCTGAACCTAGGAGTTAACCATTGTATCCACTGTGCATCCAACTGCCTTACTAAAAATAGTAAGGGTCCCTCTCTAACATCCACTAACTTACTATAAATAGTAAGTCCCTCAAATCTGAACCAAAGACCTTTGAATATCAATGCCTCAGAACATAAGAAGGATCTGGAGAGATAAACACTGAAAATTGCCACCTGAAGAGCTCCATAACTCCCAAACTGAACCCTCTAATCCACCACACTAGCCTACGAGGGTCAACTAACAGGCTAATCCTTTGAACTCCGATGCTCTTGAAAAATATTACACCCCTAAAAAAGGCCCAAAAATACCCCTATACCAGAAACATGTCTTGTCGTCCCTTGCCATCCTTGTCGCTGAAACTTGGTGGAGCATAGCTTAACATCTTTTGATCACCAAGATCCCATTGACTAAACCATATTGAACACACTCTTCTATGACAATTATAGTGCGCTCAAGATGGTGACAAACTCGATCTATCATGCAAGAACTGTTTACTCATGTTACTAACTTCAACGTATGCAATGAGTAGACGGAAATAGTTGACAGAACATACCAACGTACTAGAAAGTAAAACATAAGATCATTACTGTTGTCTTTATTTGTTCAACACATGCCAATTACATATACTTCTTGACAATCATAACAGCAGTAACATGTCTATAACCATAAGACTCCGATACATATAGCGGGCGGAGGTGGTTGAGTACCAATTGTCGCGTCGCTTCATTACATTAATTAACCCTTCGGAAACTAATTCCCGAACTACCAACTAACAAGACAAAACAATCAACTAATTGACAATTAACTAAGTCTTGTTCATTTTATTCCCGACCGACTAATTACATTACGACCAACTACAAGAACCAAGCACATTGGAGTTCAGCACTATTGCATCTACTAGTTGGTTGATAATAAAGGCATTTGCCTTTATTCTTGTCCTATAAAGGGTCAAATTACAGATATAGTGCCTAAACCTCTTGGTATAGATAGATTTGTCAAATTTAAAGATAAACATGGAATCATATTTGGTTTAGTCATTAATGGGGCTATTAGATATGCTAGAATATTTGGGCAATTATTAATTATTTGAGTAGGTTAGAATAGTTGATTTACTAAAACTAAGTTCTCGTTGTACAATCATGTATCTAGTAATATGATATTACAATGTTTTGTCACAAGGTTCATGTTTCTGTTAAAGTTCGACAAAGATCAAATTCAACAAAACATAAAATTTGTCAAAAAAGTAATTGTGGCAAATTCGACTAATATAAATTTACATCTTTTTTAAAATATAAAAATTTAAATACATTATAATATTTTTTTTATGAATATTTCCTATTTAACTTTATTGAATAAAGAATAGTAAAATATTCAGAAAAAAAGGGGAGGGTGGTAAAGAGGCACACCCGTAAAGTCTAACTGGACCAAGTCCAACACAAAGACAAATTAATATAATGGCCAAGCCCAAACAAAGTCTAAGCAACTAATGCAAAACTAGGAGGATCTTTATCATCTGGATTGCCCCAAACATTTCTAGGGACAACATCATCAATCGACTCCTACTGAATGAGAGCGTCATGTTCTTCTTCATGAGGATTATTTTTAGACTATTGAATGTAGGGTGGAGAGATGGCCAACTCTAAGTGAGGAAATTTTTCTAAGTTAGGCCAACCATGAACACCACCCTACCCACGAGAAGAGGTAGAGAGTGTTCAGTCCCACCCATTGTAGACTAATGTTCTTGGGAGCTAGAGGTTAAGAGCTATGGTGGCCATGGGAACACAATCCACTATCAAGCAAATTATGCCTATGCCTCATAGGCTGGTTGTGTCTAACTTGTGCCCTTGTTGAGGAGAGGGGTCATCAAGTGGGACTTGGAAGCAATACTAGGGGCATTCTCCCAATGATCAAATAGCTCCTAAAGATGAGCAACTTCAAGTGCAACTTTACGAGCTTGCACCTAAATCTGTATAAGCACATTAGAGAAAATCATGGCTTTAGTATACAATGAGTAGTGAGCATTAGTAGAACAACTAGAAAAAAGCATTGTTTTTATTTTTCCAAATGCTAAAGAGAACTTTCACTCTAAAAGCATACCGAATCTAGGTAAATTTGTGTGGGAGATAAGGCCAATCTCCAAGAAGAACCATATGCCAAGAGAAAGGGACGGGCTTGAACTACTTGAAAAAATCATGGATCCAAGTCCAAGCCTCTTGAGCTTTGGGGCAAAACCAAAAGAGATTCTTTAAGGACTCCATATGACCATAGAATGAATGAGGATTGAAAACATCCATATGAGTTAATTGGCTACCTAACTGGAGGCTCTAATATAGAATGCACCAAGAAAAGTGAGCTAATTTAGGTGCCAAAACAGCTGGTAAAATGCACTAGAATTTGCGGTGCCACGTCCCAACAAAGGACTAGAGTTGCCATCTGAGGTTAAGCTAATCCAGCATAGGAAGATGGGGGGACAACCACATATAGCCTTTGTGAGCCTTGTAGCTATGAAGGGGCATGTCAACCACTTCCAATCCTTCCACCAAGTTTGAGAGACCTAACCCCAATTTTGTGGAGAATTTGGGGGGTATAGCATCAATTAGAAACTAGAAGGAATCCTGAGCTTAGGTAACCAATCTAAATTTCAATTTGAATTTAGGCCTAGAGAGGAAGTTCTTGGTGGCTTTGTGGGTGAAATCTAGCAGCACATGAATGCCTTGCTTAAAGAACTCCAAGGCACTTTGCCCAACAGTCGGTTTTGAGAAGAGAGGAACAAAGACCACTAAATAGAATGTTGGTTGACAAAGAGACCATTGCAGAAGTCATTTCCCACCCAATGAAGGCAAGGTTTGATAGTTTCCCAAGCTTATCAAATACTCTTGATGACAAAAGTTCCCTAAATTTTCACAATACCCTTCATGGTAAGAGAGTACCAAAGCCAAGGCCCTTCCAAGCTGACTGACCAGTTGGCACTCAAGAACTAATACAATGTCCTACTAGAATTTTCAAAGCTTCATTGCCTTCAAAAGCTCTAATGATTTATTTAGCACATAGGGCAATGCCTTGTCCATGGATTGAGAGCAGGCCTAAACCTCCAAAATCATGAGTTAGGTAGCAGAAATCTCAAGCCACCCGATTAAAACCATGATTTCCTTCACTATTATCCTAGAGAGAATCTCTAAGGAGATTTTCAAGGTGAAGGTAAGAAGCTTTTGAGGGCACCCAACAAGAAGAATAATTAACATGCATAACAACTAGCACTTTGGAACAAATTTGGAACTTACTAGCCAACGATAGGGGTTTGGTAATCCAATAACTGAGCTTTTCTCCACTCTATCTATCAGAAATTGCCATAGCATGGAGGGCGAGGCCTGAAAGGCAAAAGGATAGTTTGCATGGTTCTTGCACTTGATGGGACCAATCTTCACACCCTTATCTTACACTGCTCACTGTTCGGTTTTTTGGTGTTCATGTGCCAACATAGGTCGATAGTTTGCACCAACACTCAACATAGGGCAATAGTCTGCAAGAGCAAGAAGCCACCACATATGCAATAGCAAGCAGCAGATTGTCATGATTGTTGATTTTATAAGAAAATTTTGAAAAGTAATCGAAAATGTATCTTTAAAATATATTTTAATAAAAAAGTCCAAGCCCTTTTCTATATTTTTGGATTTTCTTGAAGTTTGCCATATTTCAAACTGTTTGGTTGAAATTCAGCAAATCTTGTGACATGGTTATAATGTATATAGGTTGATGGGGATGTCGATATGTAGCACACATCCCTTAAGTTAGATATATTGAGCAATGTTGGAAACCCTTTCCAAAATATGTGTTAGGTATTAACAAATAACTATGTTCCACAGGGACATGTGCCTTAGAAAAATCTGACCATTTTTGTCTCCACGACGTTTTAGGGATGCAGGATAGCTAGGAAATGCCCCCAGGGCTGCCCCCCATGCAAACAAATATATTGTTTTCAAAATGGCCAAAAAAGGGTAAGGGATGGCAAGTGACAGTTGGTTGTCCCCTACTACCCAGCAATGGATAAACTCAAAATAGTAATAAATCCAAAAGTTTTCCTTAAGATCTTCCTTCAAATAGTGTTTCACCTAATTGAGTTTATCCAACCAATCTTATGTCATGCTATTTTGAAATATATAGTCAACAACTTTCAGGCCCTAAGTTACCGAATTGTGGGGTTTGAAGGCCAATTCTGGGTACAGTACGTATCTGAATCAGATACGTGTCAAATACCTTGTGGAATTGGGTAGGGTTTGGAAATTTTAAGCCTGAAACATTTTTCCTTCTGTTGGACGAATTCTAACGTTTTTCAGGTCGATGTGGCATATTTGACTCCATTCCAAATTCACGGGTTTTTGCAGATACGAAGGAAGTTTGAAAGGTTTTTGCAGATTCAAAGGAAAAGCACAACGAGTTGCAGGCATCAATCTATCAGCACCCTCTCTGTTCACGCCTTCTTTGTTCGCACCCTCACAGTTCCATATTTATTCGCCCCTTCCGCCATTGTTCACTTTCGGTTTTTTTTCTTCCAAACTTTAAAAACATTAAACTTTCATTAATATGTTTATTATTATAAACAATATTTTTATTAATATGTTTATTATTATAAATTGTTTTATAAATTTATATTTATAATGATTATTAATATTTATTATTGTAATATAAATTAAAATTATTATTACAGTATTACTTAACATAATAATATAATTTATAATTTTATTAATATTAATTATTAATTTATTAAATTGCATTATGTATATAAACAATTTTAATTTATTATTTAATTATTAACATTTTTAATTTTATTATTTTGTAGTTTAATTTAAATTTTATATTAATAAATCGTTAAATTAATAATAAATATAATAGATGTAAATATTAAATAATAAAATATTATATTAATATAATTATAATTTTATAGTGTAATAGATAAATATTTAATTCTTGTTTTTACTTTTTAGGCTGCAAATATGTATATATCTATGATTTTTATATGTTTTTTGTACGGACGTACCCACCCTCCAAAAAAAAAATTGCCGTATCAGCATACCGTACCCACGTACCCATACCCGTATCCAATTCAGCAACTTAGCTTTCAGCTACAGCATAATTAGATAATCAGTCAGAATAAACAATCTTCTGTTTATATTCATGATACCAATGGAACAATATTAATATGGCATTTAATACAACTAGAAACTTCTCATTGTGCATTGTGCATTGAAATTGATGCAGAACCCTCATTGATTACCTAGCATAGTAGCTATCAAGTCGACTTCACTTCCCTCATATCACATTTAACAAGAAAAATATTAAACATTCCATGGCAATACAAAAAATGCTGGACTAATAACAGACTGAAATAAAGCTTGATGCATATTCAATGATAAACTGTCATTTTTTCTGAATTCAACCCTCTGTTGTCTGCACAAAATAGCTAACATAGCATTCAAAATCGGACAGCAGAAATGGAAGACTGAGAACATAGTATGGCAGAAATTCTCTCAATGAAGCTTAAGGATCAAAGTTACAAATGAACAATGAGACTTCCATGATATAAAATTTGCATTCATTTCCTTGTAAGTTTCAGTGTCTTTCCGTGTGAAAGTACGATAGAATTTACTCTTCTCACCTTAAAGGTTATAGAAATAAAAAACAACATAGTATATCATATATTGTCTATATTAGCTAGTTCAGACAAGAAAAAATGCAACATATATTCTGACTTAACTTGAGCTGTAACTCTCCATTAATTTCTGCTGAAAGGATTCATAAGGAGCTTGTATTCTGTATTAATATATTATATATGAATAATTGAAATTTCCTACATTTTAAAAATATTCCCTATTTTTCTATTGCTGTTTCATGCCATCTCCTTGAAAAAGGCCTCCCATCCCAACTGTCTTGGAATTGTGTCCCACTATCCCTTGGCGTGTCCATTCCAGAAACTCATGTAACATAGATAAATAAAGACTTGTATGAATATGCTTTGTAAATCATTCCACTAGTTAATTACATTAAAATTGTTTATCCCACATGTGGGGAAGTGGTAGTTGTACATAGTTGCTTGTTATATATTGTAGTGCTTAGGCAAAGGAGGACATATGAAAGAGTATTGTGTGTTTTGGGATCTTGATATGGAGATATACTGTGGAGTGGCTTCTTCCATAAGAAGCATTGTGCAGTGTTTCCCTATCTTAAGGGCTTACACCATTTTTTAGTATATTGGTTATTAGGGCATTTTACTCACAACATCCTTTGTCTTATTTGATATCTTTTGTATTCAGTATATTATTATTTTGCATATTTTGGCCCGCAACAGTTATTATGTTTATTTTAAACAATATCAAGTTTACATAAAGCAGCATCAAGTGGTTCAATGTCACTGCTGATAATCAAAACCTACATTTTAGTGATCTAGTTTATTCAACAATTTTGATATTTTGTTTGTCCTTGGCTGTATATTAATTTATTTCATCTGAAGATATACCATATGAATTACTATTACCAATTGTTTGCAATTTGCACATCATTTCCATTTCCAATTCTCTTTGGAACTCCTTAATATACTGCAGAAAACTCAGAAAGATAAGACTGTGTTTGTGATAGTTGGTAGATTCAACAAAGGGCTTTATATAAGAAGACCATTGCAGTTCAGGAGGCAACATGAAATTTCTTTGAAAATGTGTTTTAACCTTGTCCTCTGATTTCCATTTTTTTTGACAGAGACAGAAGATTCCTTTGTAGGTTTTGGATAAGTTTGTATGGGAAGATGGACAGAGTTGAATAGGCCCACAACTTTCCCTCCACAAGCACAAGGAGAAACTCAAGTTTTAGACAGAAGATTAGTGATCTATTTAGAGAGTTTAACCAAAAAATAGTCAAAAATATATGATGAAATTCTTCCTTACCTGCAACATTGTGACATAGAGCAGTTCATGGCTTCACATTCATCTCCGTTTTAGGCAATGCTTGGGTTTTTTGTCTCACACACCATTTGACTTCGATTTTCAAGGCATCTGTGAAGAAGAATCAACTAAGCAAGATATTGGCTGTTCCAAGGCAATCAAATTTATGGAGATTTAGAAGGCGTATAGACAGGTAGAAGACTTGTTGCAACAAGCACAAATGCAAACATTTGCAAGATAGTGCCAAATAGTAGACCAAACAGTTATCTGACATGATACTGTGAGCTACGTCAGTAATTTGATTAGATTGTCTGTAAGGTCCATGGACTTGGGCTATGAAGTAGTCGAGTATTCATGAAGGAAAATTAGAGATGAAAATATGGTACAGTCTCCCAAACGCACCCTACACTCCCCCTTTCCCCTCTCTGGCTCTCCTTTCCCCCTAATATTATAGCATGTCAGTAGCAATACAACAAGAAGAATCAATCGCTGTTATATCCCAGGTTTGGATGTCTCTAAGCCCAGCAAATTAGGATTTTGGCAAGCTACTTTGTATGTGATTAATTTCAGGTCATTTTGGTTTCCCAAAGGAGGATGCTACCCATGAGCCATATCTGTTCTTATTCTTCGTTATTTTCTTCTAATTTCTACTGACTTATTGTTGCTGTTTGGTTAAGTCAGGAAGAAGGGAAGCCTATTTTATATTTTAAATTAGGGAAGACACGTTACCGCAACTTTCAGAAAATAACTCGCTCAATATCTGATAATATCATAGAATACCAAAGGAAGCTTCTTGTTTTTCTCTACTAAGCATTTAATGGTGCATGATTACAACTAGGTCAAATGTTACGGCTACTTAAATGGAACATCCTAGAATGTAAATTCAAATCAGTGGTTGGAAACTTATCTCCTATAATGGAGCAGACTTATGTGGTGTAATACAAATCATAGTTGAAAAACCCCGACTCGGCAATAGCTCGGCAAGCCCAAAAAATTTAAAAACTTGGGACTCAACAAAAACTCGGGGAAAACCTCAGCAATAACCCGACAACTTTATTGAACATTTGAAAATAAATAATTTTTAAAAATATTCTTCAAAAACCCACATATATACTAAATTTGTAGAATGTATAACTAAGTTACCAGATACGAGACTAGATAAACTATATTAGATAGTATTCTATTAATATAGTTTGTTCCAACAAAAATTTTAAAAAATTATATGGATATATTTTAAATTTTTTAAACTAATACCATATAATTTTTATTGGAAAAAACTATATTTATAGAATACTATAAAAAATTCTATATCATAATAATATTTTTTTAATATATTAAAAAATATACATTAATAAATTAATAGTAACTAAAGTCCATTAAAATTGTGTCCCGAAAATACAGTAGTGTATGACCATTTTACGTCATTTGCAAACTGTTGTGGGGAAAAGTCTGCTAAAATCGCGTCCCGAAAATACCCTAACTCGTTGCAGTGCCCTAAATCATCGCAATCGCCTTCAATCATGTCTCGAAAATGCTTGAATCACTGAAACTTTTATTGTTTGGCAGAAAAATCAATCTCAGCAAGTTATTGATGGGTACTTTGCAAAAAAAAATGTTATTTTTTGACAATTTTTACTAGAAAAATCACTGCAAGTTCTTCTAAAATGCGGTGATGAGTTACTTGCTGCCAATTTTGGCTCGCGAGTACTCGTGAGTTCTACGAGTACTCGCAGAGTTTTGCATCACTGATACAAATTATGAGTTCTATGAATACTCACAGAGTTTTGCATCACTGATACAAATTATGGACCAGAGTAATGGTTGAGAGAGGATTTTTAGGAATGGCTTGTGAACTACAATTGCATAGCTTTTGATAATTTTAGTGCCTAGAATGGAGGCACACATACTCACTTTTGTCTCTTCTTTTATGTTCTAAATGTTTTTTGTGATATGACGGTCACCCATGAACCATTTCAAAGTGTTATGGCGTATGCAATCTTGATTGATGAACAATGTTGTGAGATGTATCATTGTTAGATTTGATAGTGAAATAATTTATTATATGATAAAACACACATTATCGCGAAATTTTCATTTTCTACAATTCCTGCTAAGGACATGGATGCATAGAGAGGAAATCTAAAAGTTATCCATCCTATTGCAATACATAAGAAATTTGAGAAATTTGAGACAATTCTGAAGTGGTGAGGATGATATGAGGGATACATGATGTGAACAAAAAGTTGCATGTAATTGTGGTGATGTTTTTTTGTTCATGATCCCATGGGCAAGTCGATCTTTCTCATGGCTGTGACACAAGATGTGGCAGCAATGCATACTTATTATTTGACATGGAAACCGACAATATTTATAAACATAAGATCTTGGTCATAGACAACTACTTTAGAAGCAAATTATTTGTAACTTTATGAAAACATCAGTGTTCCACAGAGTTTCTTGACGGGGGAAGGCGGGGACGGGTTTCGAGGATAGGGAGACCAAGGGCCTAAGTTTGGGGATGGTAGGGGGATGGTGGTAGGGGCGGTGGTGAGGGGGCAACGCTGATATACATATAGTATTTGAAAAAATAGTAAAAAAAAATGTATAAGAATCACAATTTTGAGTTTATAAATGAAACTTTGGCAAATTAGTAAAACTAAAAGTAAATACTAAAAACTAAAATACTATTAAATATTAATACTACTTAACAATTAACTATAAAGTTATTAACATTGAAGTTTGAACAATGAAATGTCAAATTCGAATTTTATATTTTAGGTTTCATAATGATGATTACAATAAGTACAATGATGTCAAAATAACAAAATGGAGTGAACTAAGGTCTCTAATCCTCCCCAAACTCCTCATCACTAGAACTACTAGAAGTGGACACATGGTCAAGCTCCACCAAACTAATACCAAGCAGCCCTACCTGTGTAACTATAGCATCCTCATCAATCTGTGCTGGCTCCTCTAGCTCTACATTCCATCGTGTTGCTAGACTCTCTTTGTAAACAAGTGTCTTGCGGTTAATGAGAAGCAATGCACTACATATAGCCACAAGCTTCTTTGCTCTCCTATAGGTAAGTTTGTTCCTCTTTAAGAGAGTGGATGAAGCTATAAGTAGACCAATTCCTCTCAACAAATGAAGAACTAGAAACCTGAGATAGCAATCAAATGGCTAGAGTGGTAGTCAAAGAAATTAGTCCATGGCAATTTCGCCACAAAATTGGGTCCTCCTGTGCCATAGTTGACATATCCATCTTGGCCGCCTCAAAATAACCCCTAAGTGGAAAATTTTGTCCACTCAATACGAATATGTTGACCTCTACAAGATCATACATCTTTCCAATGGCCCTAAAGAAATTTTCCTTCACCTCAGCATCATGTAAGGGTGTAACTCTACCAAGCCTTTGCTTGTACTGCTTGGGGTTCAATGCTTAGATAGCCATGTGCAAGGGAGTGTTGAGCTTCTCCCATCTCCAATGAATGATTGGTTGAATGTGCTTATTGTAGAATGCTAATGTGGAGTTTTTCTCTCGCATGACAACCCTCATTTGGTCAAGCATACTATCAATGCACTCACACAACTCTCCAAGGTTAGGTGCATTGACATCCCCGTATCTAATCACTTGGAAGACTGGAGTAATTATGAAGACTATATATTTTGCATCACCCCAAAAAATATCACTCTTCACTACATCCTTCCCTCTCTTCCCCTACTTTGTCTTGGACTCGGGCCATCGATTCCATTATGTTGTCATAACCATTATTTGCAATGGCTCTTGCAACTCAAGCATTCTCTCCAAGAGAATGAAATATGATGCATATCTAGTCTCGATAGGTTTCAAGAACTCCTTAGAGAAAGTAATAGTGAAGTGTGGCGGTTGCAAATAAACATCTGCACATCTCTAGCATCATTGATCATGCTTGTATCCAATCAATGTTTCCCATGTCCTTGAGTGCATTATTCATGGCATGCACAAAATAAGGAGTCCACCAAATATGTCTATAAGTTGTCTCAATCAATTTCCTTACAACTTTGCACACATGGGCTGTATTTGTCACTACTTGGACCACATTTTGTGGCCCAACTTCCTCTATAGCATCCTTGAGCATCTAAAGCAGAAATTCGACATCTTTGCGATGTCTTGAATAGTCAACTGCCTTAAGAAAATATGAGCCCTCTGTACATGTAACTATAATATTGATGAGTGGGCGATGCCTAATGTCTATCCACCCATCCATGACTATACTGCATCCACTTTGCACCCAACATTCCTTCATTTTCTCCATTAACACATTTATCTTAGAATAGTTCTTATCCAAGATTGTGGTCCTCAATTTTGTCTCCCTTGGTGGCACATATGATGGTCCTCCACTTGCTACCATCGACAACATCTCCTTATAATAAGGAAATCAAGCCACATGGAATGGAATGCCATTGCCAAAGAAGAATTTTCCAATGGCATCATCTATATCATCCTTCAACTGCACATTGAGTAGTTCAACTATTGGGTTACCGCTACCAACATCACTTGTCAACTTGTGTTTCCCTCTAGCCTCTATTGCATGGGCCCTTGAAGAAGAACTTGGCATATGTGCAACTTCTCTCTACAAAGTCGAAGTAGAATCATGTGTCTGGCCCTAATGACCCTACAACCTATGAGACAAAGTAGCAAATACATGTGCAGCTGCATTGTCTTCACTGACACCCCATAGCTTATATATCTCAACTCTGTAATTCAAGTTTGTTGGTCTCCCCCAAAACTTACATGCTTCCACATCTTTTCCTCGGATGTGAAGGAGGTGGGCATTAACTCTTGTAGTGCTGCCAAAAAATTCAAGGCCACAAAAGTGGCAATTCCACAACCTCGTGCCCCTAGATGTCCTAGGCTTGCTCGGTAATTTTGTTGCAAATTGTTTCAAAGGAGACTTACGATCAAAAAGACCCTTAGCATACTTTTCCAGTAATGTGGAGGGGCAATTAATACTTTCAGCTGCACTCGACATGGAACTAGTGGTTTGGATTTGATCGTCATGGGCACCCCTCTCAATCTCAACGTCAGGTGCATAATCAAATTCAATACTTTCACTGTGAACCTCAACCTTGCCCTAACTCATGTTATGAGAACTCATTGTGACACTGCAATAAACAGTATAAAATTTAAGTTTCTAAATCTAAAATTAAAATTCAAACCATGCATGCAAAGGATTGAGATACAAAGATTTTCTTTTGTTTTTCGTACTTTAGATCGCATGAAGTATAGAAGCAGAGCATACACAAATAAAAATCATTGTTCTTAATCTTTGTCAACCTAGGATTTCACTTTTGTTTTTCTTACTTCAGGTCGCATGAAGCGCAAGAGCAGAGGATACACAAAAGTTTCAGTCTAGTTTGACAAACATGGAAAAAAAAATTAAAAAAAATCAATATTGAATTTTGATGACAATATGAACAATGGACATTGCAATGAATCATTGAACATGCACTTGCAGCCATGTCTATGAAATCATGAATAAAATTAAAATTTGAAAATGAAACTAATAAAAAGAAAAGAAAGAACTTTAAAACAGTCATAGAATCCTACCTTATGCTTGAAAAATCCTTCCAACTTGGTGTAGAATCCCTCTTCTTCCTCTTCTTCTTGCTTCTCACCCCTCTTGCACTTGCAGCACTTCAATCACACTCTTTCACTCCTTTACTCACTCTTTTGCTCCTCTTCAACCTAGCTGTTGAAATCAAATTGTGAGTAAAAATGAGGAATTTGGAGTGTTTTGTAGAGTTTAGGGGGCATTGGTGTGGCCCATTAGCCATTAGAGTTTGGCCCTGGGCTCTAATTTTTTTTTTAAAAAAAGAGTTATATTTTTGTTACTTTTTCTACTTGCTGCTGTGGGAAACTTCTGGGCGTCCCTGGGACAGTCAAGAGATGCCTGGCCATCCAGGCAAAGCCCTCGCTGTCTTGGTGGTGGTGGTGGTGGTGGTTGTGGTGGTGGTGGTGTGGTGGGGGGACATCTCCTTGGCATCCCTATGTCTCAGGAATGTCCCTGCCCCCGAAACGCCTGGTTTTCAAGGGGGACACATCCCCATAGTTCATTGGAAAATATGCAAAGCCATAATTGCTGTAACAATATGCATCTGTGTAAACTTCTGAAGTTTCATGCTCATTTTCAAGTAATTTGGTGACATTAGAATTATCTTTCTTAGACAATCTTGAAATGTGTATATAACTATGTATGGAAATGTATAAAGAACTTACCTAATTTTATTTGCATGTAAGTTTGATGTCATAGACCACCATTGTGTCTATGGTCAATGTGGAAATTTTTTCAGTTATATCCTCGAAGAAACCTTAATCACATGTTTCATAATGCAAATGGATATTTTTCTTTATGCCATTCAGATGTTTTCAGTATGACTCTCATTGATCAAACTCTCGCCCTCTATGCATATATTTTTTTACCATGTTCTAAGAAATGCATGTGGCAGTTATAGTAAGAATTTATGGTATCCTTGAGACTCAGACTTTGCAAGAGGGCTACCATGGCTTCAATTGCTTCCATGCTTGTCTCCTACATTCAATTTAATGTTTTGTATTTACTATTTGGCAGGTACGCAACACCGGAAGTTGGATGGAAATAGGTAACAGCATCAGCCATTTTGGTATTATGAGTGCTCAGGTTGTCTTTATCCTCCTGCTTTTTGCTATCACAAATATATATACAAAAGATATTCAAGCAGGGCTGTCATCTCATAAAGAAATTTAGCCTTACCTCATGATTGTAGAACAGTTTTAATGCTCCTTTAAATGGGATTCTTAAGAATTGTCTTAAGCCCCCAACACGAAGCGTTTGTTTCTGGAAACTGCATCGGTTTGATTTCAGATGTCCTCTGAAGAGTTATTTAATTTTGACCACTAGTCCAGAGAGAAGATCAATTAAATTCCAGCAAAGTCAAAGTAATCATTCATAAAGTAAGCGGGAATCTCATGTTGGTAGAGCAAGGTTCTATGCGGTAGTCACTGGAAAAATTAGTCGTCTCCTAAAGTGAAAATTGGGTTTTCTTTGCTTCTGCATCTCCTCCTAGCCCAACGACACATTTGACAAAGTTCCTTGGGAGCATGGAGAATTTAAAATTTCATGAAAACCGTGGATTTGACACTCATCATGCTGGCTGAAGTGGTATTGGTAACAGCCCGAGCTTATTAACATTACAATTTTTTTTGTATTGCACATTTTCATTAATTGACTGGCTTTCTGTTTTCTACTCAATTATCCGTAACATTGTCCGAATTGCTTTAATAATCTACAATGCTTCTGAGTTTCTGCAGATAACTAGTAAGCGAGAGAACGGTGGTTGTGTAGTAAAAATTAAGGAAAAGTTGTTATAAAATGTAAATTATAACGCGTATATAAATCATTTGAACATGAAGTCTATTCTCAACAAAGAGTGTTACAAGTCTGCATATATACTTGAACATGAATACCGGAAATCAGAAAACAAATCTCAGCTGCATGCTTGTTAGGAATCAAATTAAAATTCTTTTACGTATAATTAATTCAATATTCAATTTTCATTGATTTAATATTATGAAATTTTTTTGAAATAAAATTTATTATTATATTTAATTATATAACTAAATAATACACTTCCAAGCCCTTGCATTCCAATAAAGTCTAAAGATAGTACTCTATGTAATTTTAAAAGGGGACATTACATAGAGTACCTGCATTGCTGGATTCGATATGAAAGACTTTCAAACTTTCATTTGAACATGGAATTATTCTTTGTAAACTATATAAAAAGTTATAAATATATTTGAAATTTATAAGACATTAAAGAGTATGGAGTTTTGATGATTTCTAATGAGAAGATATTTGAGGTATGGCATGACTAATTAAAATTAATTATGTTATAGATTAACAAAAACAAAAATTCTGCAATATAATTGAACAAACACACGTCACAACCGCCTAGCATATATACAGACAAATTTGATTACAAAATATAGACAATACATAAATTTAATGATTCTGACTCATTCTATTGAAAAAATTTTGTACAATGAAATATTTGTCAAGAGAAGTGGAGTCTTATAATGAGAGATTTTGAAGTTATTTTCATTATTCTAAATTATTTAGTTAAAAAAAAAAACATAATATAATAATAGGTTACAAATAAAAAGGATGGAGTGGCATGGAAGTTGTAATGGTTTAATTCCACTCATTATGTAAAATTGCAACTTGTATGTAAAGTGGCACATGGGAAAATATGTGTTACTTTGTATTTGTGTTAAATTCCTTGTCCAACATAATGTTGGTAGGATTGATATTAGCACTGTTATTAATTGTTGGTGCTCTAGTATTGATTTTAATGTAAATATTGATGTAACTATTGTTATTGAGTAGTAGTCTAATGTTTGACTTATTGGAACGAGTTTGGTTCAAAAGTTGGAGAATGCTCCAAATCAATTTGTAAAGAAATTTATATCTGAGCGATGCAAATACTCTATGTAATGTCTTTTTCTTTTTCTTAGTAATCATCCAACAAGGCCATCTAGCCTATTCTATTCCCATGGGCTGTGATTAGGGATTATAAAAGAATAAAATAAAATAAATTATTTATAATTTTTTCCAAATAAATTAAATTATAAGGATAGCTTTATTTTTAATTAATTTAATTAAAGAGACTAAAATAAAATAATATTATAAACTCACTTTAGTAAGTAAAAGATTCTTCTAAAAGGCTTAAGGAGGTTAAATAAGACCTTTCTAGAAGATCTAGTTGAACCTTTAAAAAGAGATGAGAGCAAGTCATTTGAACATCTTCGTTTTGATAATTTCTATCAGAGAATTTTGGAAAGTTTGTGTTTGCAGGTTCAACGTGCCCTAGAATAAAAACCCTTGGGTAGGACAATTGTTTGGACAAACCATTTAGCTTATTGGGTGGATTCATTTTAGAATTCATGCTTGAGTGTATTTGATCAATTTATGGAGGATAGAAGTTTCAAAAAATAAATTGATGCAGAGATAATTTTGAGAAAATTTACGATGTCTTCCTTGAAGACAAATTGCTAAAATTATGGTTTGAGGATTTGGATGAATGGTATGAGGATAGACTCCATAGTTGGGTGCATAGTTTGGGAACCTAGTCGAATTATTCAAAAGAATATCAACTTTGTTTTTTAGGATGAGTATTGTGAGCATTTAGATAATTTTATTTTGTAGATTTTTGTAGTAGTCATAGGGCATAATATTAGGGATTTTTTGAGGCATTTGAAGGATTTTTTGACAAAAAAATTTGAGTTTATTTCCAACCTAACATTAATCATGTTGTATTAGATTTGGTCGACCATTGTATGCACATTCAAAACAATTAAAGAGCTCAGTTCTAGATTGTTAAATACTTTTTTTTGAGATTTATATTAAAAGTTTTGATGCTAAGAATTTATATTGCAATTCCTTCCAACATATGAATATATGTTGTGTTTTATTTATCATTCATTTCTAGTATCAATATTATGCAATAAACCCTTTACAAATTTGAAACAAATCTAAATATATCAAAATTGCAAAAGAAAACCTCTTAACCAAGGAAGTATGCAAAGCATTCGACAAAATGTGTATGAAGAGGAATGCATGATTTTGGTGAGATTTAGAGGGGTTATGTTGGCAAAACAAGGATAGACAACTTATTTAATTAACAGTAAAAACATGAATCAACAACACATTGGAAACACACAACACCAAGATTTTTGCGTGGAAACTTTGTTAGGGGAAAAACCATAGTGGAGGTTAATCCACAATTAATACCCTATTAAAAGTATAAAAGAAATGAATAAGGAATGCACATGCATTTAGGCATATTGCCTAGAGCTCACTGCTCAGAAGGGAAGGGTCACTGTCTTACATAAAACAATCAGATTAAATCCATCTAATGAAGTTGAACATAGAAATTAGCTTCTTCAAAAGTTTGATGACAGTTCTGGTTAGGCACAAAAATGCTTTTTCACACTTCGCTCAATCTTCTTCACACTCTGCTCTGAAATCGAATGATCTGATCTTTATTCGCACATTTTGCATTCACTCTTCATACTCATATCTCCCAAATGAAGAAAACAATCTCTCTTATATATCCACTACATGGAATTACATTAACAACTCTGTCGACCAAAGATAAAAGAATAAATTACAAACTGTCAGCCCAATTCATGAACAAATCTCAATGTGTACCAACCTAAGTCGGTCACAACATAATGAAGACCTAAATCAACATCCTCAAACATTCCAAACATTAAAAGATAAATCCACAAGGATCTGCAACACGCTACAACCAACATGTCAGCCAAGAACATGAGAACTCGAACACACAAAGAAAAAATCTTTGATCATGATCACACCAATCAACACAGACATACAATGATAGAGCACGATCTAGAACCATCACTAAACATCACAGTAGCATACTCAACAACTTAATTTACCAAAATTGCATTCTCTTCTTCCAGAAACATCTGCTACAGTAACATAATAATGTAGGAACTCATAAATTCATAACTCGCTCCAATCTTGATGCGCACCTCTGAAACTTCTGGAGAACATACTAGATAGGCTCATAAACAAACCCTTTAATACACAACTTTTGATTACCAACTTACAAAACTTTCCACCACTCTGATATTCATAACTTCACAGACTGCTTGCAACATATTTATTATAATTTTCTCAATATCCTCGACATATACAACCTTTAGAATCATCAATGCTAATAGTGTTGACATCAATGACAACCACATATCAACAACACAACCACAACATCCAACAGGTTCTTACAGTGATATCAGAGCCACATTCTTGTCAACCGGAAGGGTTAATGAGCACTCATGATAGAGCTAGAAGGTATTACGAAAGACAACAAAGAAGATTTTTTTTTTTTTAGGTCCATATCCAAAAGAGGATACATTTTCAACAATACTTGCAGCAAGGTAGCCACTTTAAACTATAGCAAATATTGAAACAATGAGTGATTTAGAGAGTCCTTGAGATAGGGTTGAGAGAAGTTTTGATGCTCAAAGTGTAGAAAACATATTGAGTGACCTTGAAGGAGGACAACAATAGATGATGCAACAATTTATGCAGTCACACCAACAATTGATCACAACCATAAATGCCACAAAACATGAATAATCTTAGGGTAAATTAGAATGATACAAGTGATAGTAGCAAAGTAGATAATCATATTCCTAGAAGAGCTAGTTCGAGCGGTTTAGATAGACTATTCGGGTCTATATTCGCACCTAGGGAAGAAGCACCACAACTCGAGGAGGAGCAACCGTTGGTTGATGAGATGGTAGTTGTTTATGATGAGTACCATACACTTGCTCATGCGATCATAAATGAGTTATCACTGAACCAATATATAAATCAGTGGAAGGATAAGAGAAAACCACGATGAGAAGAAAGATCAAGAACTCAACATAGGGAGTATTAGCATGCATTGAGAAAACTAACTCTTTCAAATTTTGATGATAGTGGGAAGACCACAGTACATGCTTGGATTCACAAGTTGGATACATTTTTGACACTTAAGCCCATGCTAGAAGAGGAAGCAATTAAGTTTGCAACCTTGCATTTGGAGGGTGCGGTGTATGATTGGTGGCATCATGGTTTGGTGACACAAAACCATGCTTTGATTAAGTCCTATGATGAGTTTAACAATAATTTGATTGCAAGATTTGATCAAAAAGATGTAGAGATGTATTTTCATGAGTTGGCATTGATTAGACAAAGTGGGAATGTTGATAGCTACATCAATGAATTCCAAAAGGTTGTTATGGTTCCTGATATGTTGACAGAGAGTGGTAATGTTGTTCATAAAGGGTTTGAATGCAAATGTGAGGGATTTGGTGAAGGCTTTTAAGCCTAGTACATTACAAGATGCTACCCAAATGGCACTTGATCTAGAGAGTACACCTCCCACATATCAATCCCAAGAAAAGAGATTCAAGAGAAATAAACCATTCAAGAGAACCTTCAATCGACCTAAGCGCACGCCACCTAAGATAGACTTTAAGATGAGGAATGAGTTGTGTAAGAAAAAGTTACGCTTCTCTTGCAAGGAGCCATGGGAACCCAGTCATAGGTGCCTTGGGAAAGGAAAAGTACATTACATAGAGGTCATTTTGAAATTGATGAGGAGATAGTTGACACTAGTTCAGACAGTGAACATGAGGAGCAACAAGTAGAGCATGATGATAGTGCTACAAGAGACATGGCTCATGGTGTTATTGCTACATTATCAAGTGTTTGTAAGTATCACCCTTTCCAAGTGAGAGTACTAAAGGGACAATGGGTTACATGTTTGGTTGACAACGGGGCCACTCATAATTTCATTGATGAGGGTCTAATGAAAAAGAGGGGATTAAAGGTTGAGGATTTTTTTAGTTTTACTGACATGGTAGTTGATGGCTTCAAGATGAGTTGCACTAAAGATATTTCATAATTGAGCATCCTATTGGGGTATTATATGGTTACTGATGATTTTTATGTGGTTGGGATTGGTTAGACCCATGTTTTGGGAGCTCGATGGTTACATTCACTTGGCAGATACAGTTAGGACTTCTAGAAAATGGAGTTGGAGTCATGTCAGATGGGAAGAAGATAGTGTTGATAGCTTTGGCAGATGGTGCACCAAGGGTAGTGACAACCAAGGTGATGGAGGCATTGTTTAGACTTGATGAGGTTGCATGGGCAACCCAATGCTTTGTGTCTTCTAAATCTTCTTCTAATGATGAAAGGTGTTATCATGTGGACATCTAGTCAGTTTTGGATAAGCACAGTATGGTGTTTGGAGATATTCCACCTAGTAGACCTCCTAATCGTGGATTTGAGCATGTGATTGAGTTAGAGGAGGGCTCCATGCTTATTATTACTACTCCTTATCTTCATCCCAAAAGATTCAAAGAGGAGATTGAGAAAACGATAGAGTTATTGGATATGGGACACACCAGACCTAGCTCTAGTCCCTTTGCATCTTTAGTGGTCTTGGTAAAAAAAGATGACACAATGAGAATGTGCATTAATTATCGTGCCTTGAATAAGATCATAAAAAATAGGTACCCTATATCCAAGATAGATGAGATATCAGATGAGTTACATGGGACAGTTTACATTTTTGAAAATTGATCTTTGTTCAGGTAACCATCATCATATCAGAGTTTGTGATGAATATATACATAAGACAACATTTGGATGGCACTACAAACATTATGAGTTTTTTAGTTATGCACTTTGGTCTTACTAATGCTCCTACAACCTTCTAGTCATGTATGAGTCACATCTTTAATCGACAGTTGCGAAAGTTTGTGTCGGTATTCTTCAACGATATTTTGATATATAGTAAGACATGAGATTATCACCTCAAGCATATTGATGAGGTGTTGGGCATTATGGAGACACGATCCTTACTTGCAAAGGCTTCTAAATGTGAAGTTGGAATGACACAAATTTTATGTTTGGGACATGTGATTGGTGTTGGAGGAGTGAAGGTGCACTAGGAGAAGATACTTGACATTTTGGATTGGACGCCACTGAGGAATGTTTCAAATTTGAGGGATTTACTTGGGTTATGCAGTTATCACATGAGATTTGTCAAGGGGTTTTCTCAGTTGGCAACGCCTCTTACGAATCTCACTAAGTAGTGGGCACTCAAATGGTCAAATGAGACTTAAGCTACATTTGATAGACTTAAGGAGGTGATGAGCACTTGTCTAGTGTTGGCCTTACTAGATTTTTCTCAATCATTTGTACTAAGTGTGATGCATTTGATGAAGGGATAGGTGCCATGCTTATGCAAAATAAACATCCCATAGACTATGAGAGTAGGAAGTTGAGAAATGTGGAGCAATTATATTCCACCTATGATAAGGAGATGCTTGTCATCATGCATGCATTGGCAAAATTTAGGTAGTATTTGGTGGGTGGAAAATTTGTGGTGAGGATGAACCACAATAGGTTGAGATGCTTTCTGGAGCAAAAGGATTTGAATGAGCACCATCAAAAGTTGTTTTCTTCATGATTTATTTTCAGAGTAGGTTGCATGGGTTGTATTGCCTTTATGAGGTTGCAGTAAATGAACCTATGTAGTGTAGATCGCATTTCAGAAGTTGAAACACTTCATGTGGAAGCTATTAACAATTGATCCTAGTGGACATTGGAAAGGCTCCTCTCCCGTAGAAGTAGGAGAATGGTTTTTATGGACGCTTGAGGGTGCTTGTTATGGCTAGCTTGTAGAGTTTTTACATTTAGTCTTCTCCTTGTTTATTTTTGCTTGCACAATTTCTCTTTCAGATGTTAGGGTAACATTCTCTGGCTTGGAGAACAATATGTGTTTGTTATTTTTCTATGGGTAGTAGTTATGGTGTCTTTTATTAAGGTCTCATGCATTACTAGTTTGACAAGGTTTTATGAGAGGGTTTCAATACTTTTTTTAAGAAAATAAATTATTTTATACGAACATAAAAATTGTATGGGTATTAGTATTTTATAAATATGTTTTGATTATATGGGAAAAACAGGTTTTGAAGGGACCCGAAACCCTTTACAACTTTAAGTGCAAAATGTTGCTCAAAATATACTAAGCTAAAACATTACCAGCAACCCAAAACAAAAAACACCAAAAGTTAGAAAATGTTGCTCCAAAGATATTACACTAAACTATCAACAGTCGCCATCAACAAAAAAAGAGCAAAAAAATAGGAAAGAAACCGAAACCCAACAGTAGAAAAATAAACAAAAAACAAACAACAGGGCACTACTTTATACTGCTTAAGGTGTTGGCCACCTGAAGCTCCTGGTTCCTATGCAACCCAATCATGCCCAACAATTCTTTTTTCTCAGCTTCAAAGGGCCTCTTCTAGTTAGCCAACTAAGTATGAAAGAGCACCATTTTTTTAATGGTTCAACAAATTATTTTTTGGAGGATAAACATCTAAATATGCTTACATTTTGTTTACATCGGGTACACAAGTATCAATTTTATTTAGCTTATTGTCAAGGTTTAAGAAGTATTAATTTGAGACCTAAACTTGGATTCGTCTCTTACGATGTTGAGTCTTTGTATTCCATAAGAATTAACTCCTAATAACCTCTTTATAAACATAACATTCTCACAATTGAACCATCAACCACTTGACTCAAATAATAATTTAACTCTATGAATTTGGACTTTATCATACAAAATTGTGCTACCGAACTTGAAAGTTTGTGGTGGGAATCTTAACATTTGATCGAGCATCATAAGTGACCATTATATCTAGGTTGCCATGTGTCTTGTGGGCCTAACTTGTAGCCTAGATCAATGCAAATGGCACATTACTTTGTCAATATATATATATATATATGAGCTCTTTCTATTCAAGGAAATTTCATTGTTACGATTTTTAGGCTCAAGAATTTTTTTAAAAGTTTCTAGTTTCACAAACCCACTCCAAAACTTGATTGCACTTAATGAATTATGTGTAATCTTTTCAATTGTGAAATTACATTGGCATGTGCAACTACATTTAATATTTCTAGTTGTCAATCTATTTTATTTGTGGTGTTGTCTTGACCTTACATGCAATTGGATTTGAAAACCTTGATTGTGGCCAATTAATAAATATTAAATGTTTTTATTGAATGTCTTTTGCATTGATGTCATTTGTATATTTACATTTAGAGTGAATATATTTGATTGTATGATGGAGTTTTCAATCAAATTATTTTTAATTCATTATGCAAGTTTAATCATGTATTATGTTGCTAATGGTATATTAGAGTTTATGATGTGATAAGTATAGTTTTGTGGGATGGTTGAATTCCACTTAGATTATGAAGTGGTAAACATCTAATTCTAATTTGTGAAACAATATATTTAACTTTTTAAACTAAATTAAGTTAAAATTTGATATCAATGTGTATGTGTGAATATTCTAAATAAGAAAGATTGGAATAAAAAAATAATGTTGAATTTAATTGAATAGAGAAATAAATATATATAAATAAAATATAATTTTTTTATAACAATTGGAAGAATATTAATTAATAGATTAAAGTAATATATTCAAAAAATATATATAAGAATTAAAATAAAGAAGAGGGTGGGTTTCCTAAAAGAGAACTATATGCATTATTTTTGAAGAGGATAAATAGATTAAAATAATAATATGGAATATTATTGTAAGAATAAATAATTAAAGAAAATTTATGTAGAAATTAAAATTAGGCTTGGATGAAAATAATTAGTAATTAAATTGTTCTACTTATTTATTTAGATTTTTTTGAAGAATAGAATAAAAATTTAATCAAAAAATTAAAGTTGAGATTTATTATAACTAATATAGATATCTTAAATGCATTTAGCTAAAAAATATTTTTGATTAGATAAAACAGGGAATCAAGGGTCTTGACCATATTACATAGTGAGTCCAAAGGAAAATTAAACAAAAATCCCACATAAGGCATTAACAATAGACAAGAAGCAAAAAATCAACAAACTAACAACACCTAGAATAGCAACAAAACAACTTATAGATAAACTAAGACTTAATTTTTGGGTGGAAACTATTGAAATTGTAAAGCAAATATAAAAACTTCTTATCAAACTATTATTGCACAACAAAATAACAAAATGATATATAATTTTATTTTTAATTGATATTTAATTATCTTTATATTGCAATCAATATAGTTTTATAAAGTCTTTACTTCCTTACCAACTACCCAAAACTACTTACAAGAATGCAACTCACAAAACTAGCTATTATTTTATTTAATAACTAAAAACTAACCTTTATTTATTTATTATCTAGTATCATTCTAATTTGTTTATATTTATCTATCCTATAATCTAACTATTGATGTAATACTCCATCAAAAACATTCCTCCAATCATCAAAAAGGAAATTATATTTTTATTTGAAGTGCACACGCTTATAGTGAGAGGGGGTGGTGAATCACTATAAGAATAACTTTTTAAAAATTTCAAACTAAAAACCACAATTTCAAAACATCAATAACCATACATGCAAGAAGAACACAAGAATTACATGGAAAACCCTTACGGGAAAAAAAACCACGACCAAAATATTGTTTTTATTAATTCTCTTACAAATATGCAGGCACCAACCCACATAAGACACCAATCTTCTTTTTACAAAAATGAGCATCAACTCATGGAAGCACCAACTCTCTCCTGAGCACCAACCCAAAACCAAAAATTGAAAAGAGAGGCAACAACCTATCTTAAAATCAGCTTGAACTTATTCTTAAAAATTGAACTTTATTTTGCAATTTTTTCCATTCATCAAACTACACCTTTCTTCTACACATATCACCTTCAATCACATATTTCTTGCAGTGCTTTTTCGCCAAAACTTGCTACCTTAAAACTTCATTACAATTGCACTTGCACTCTCCCTTTTTGAAATCATTATTTTTAAAACACATTTGAGTGCTTTCCAAGAAGAAATTTTGATCACCTTTTAAGGAAAATTTCCTTTTTAAAAATCTAATCACTCCACTTAGTGTAAATCACATATTTCACAATATACTAAAATCATCACTATCAAAAATGATTTTTTTTGTATAGCTCATCGGCCTTAACAAAAAAATTGTTGCACGCTTCTTCCTCTTTAAAATTACAAGCAAATCATTCCAAAAACAATCGTTGCTTTCCAAACTAGTCACACTTTAGAAGGTTGCTAAAAATTAGAAACAATCGTTGCTTTCCATACTAGTCACACATTAGAAGGTTGCTAAAAACAAACTGAGAAATTACAATCATGACACTAAAACAAAAACTCTAGCCAGACATAAATCACTTTCTTAACATAAACTTTATTTTATTATAAATCACATCTCTTTCTTTTCATCTTTTGTGGCCGAAGCATCATAAATGGAATCCCCTCTTATGCAATACATATCACTTAAAGATATTTCCTCATTAAAGCACATCACTTGATGCTTGATGATGGAGTAATTTTCTTGCATGTGCATGTACGTGAGTTGCATGTACTTGCATGAGCTTACATGTGCTTGCATTTTATTGCATGTTTTAATTCTTAGTGTTTGTGTTGATTATTTTGGCATTTGACGTCAATGCCAGTCCATTCCAACATCATCTTTGTTGGTCTTCTTATTGTTCCTCTCCTAGTTGGTAATTTTATCAAATGGTTATTGAATCTTTTCCTATATTCTCTCTCAATTGAGTGAAGAAATAGAAGTGTGGTATTAGACCTATGCAACACCTTTGAGCTCAAATTGAGAACCTAATTCATTTTACCTTCAAGAGTAACTATTATGTCTTATAGGGATGTTAGATTTTGGCATTAGAAGCATAAAGGAAAAAGGGGATCCCCTAATAGACTTGTCCTCATTTGAAGACTCTATTAAATTATATGTAGACTCTATATAAGTGTACGGTTCATTCATTTCATCAAAGAAACTAGTGCCAATCTCCTTCTTGATAACCTTCCTTAAAGTGGCATAATTAAAATTAGTCATCTAAATTCACGCTCTCTCCAATAGCAGTACTATCATCAAAATTATTGGTAAACTCCTCATCCTCTAAGGTTAAAATCTTATCACTAGACACACTTCTTTATTCCAAGTTGGGACTACTAGGTGGAATGAGAGATTAAATTACCTCAAACCTATTTGTCCTCATCACTCCTAAACCCTTCACCTTGTCCTCTTTGCAAACCATTGCTTTTCCATTTTCCACCTTCAAATTATTGACAACCTTACTTGGAAGCTTGTCATCAACAAACACCATAGCTTTACCCTTATCAACCTTATTGTCAGCCTTATTCTCATAAGGGGTAGCATCAATAGAGTTTTTTTCTTCTTCTTCATCATCAAGAGAGGGAATCTTGTTGACGTGGATGTTTGCACACACACACCAACAGGCAGATAAATTCTCACAAAGTACCACTGGAACCTACCTTTCTTGAAAGATCCACTGGGAAAGCCTAAATCTAAAGTAATCTTAACTCGATCCCAAGGCTCAGGAATGTCAGGTCTTGATGCACTAGGTTCAATCAGAGTTTGTTGTGATATTACTGTTAAACACGAGGGGTCTATGGTTATCAAAAATTGGCTGGTATTCGAAGGATAGAAACATAATCTAAGTATGATTATTCATATGTCGCTCAATAACTTCATGAAATCAAAGAATTTGCAATAATATTTCATGAAACTCAAATTACTTGCATAAATTCAAGTAGATTTAGCATTAATCACTCAACATCTTCATGGAATCAAAAGATTTATAATAAAACTCCATGTATTTATCAATTTTGGAATTGTAGAGGGGGGTTGACTACTCAAGACCCCAGGTCACAGGAGGGTCTAGAACAATGAGTTGCCTTGATCTACCTCACGCTAAGGATTATTTAAGACAAGTTTAATGTTTGAGGAGGGTGAAAAGGAAGGGAAAGTGATCTATCACTGTCCTTTTATCAACGTAAGAGTTTACAAAACGAAGTGAGCGAATTCTCAAGTCCGAACTATAACCTAGGTAGCTCTTTGCCAAAGGAATCTAGTGTAGAAGAACAACAACACAACACGTTGACATCTTGGTTGGGTGCTGGCATCCGTATGGACAAAGAATGCAAAGTACAATAAATAAACTAACAATAATTTACTAACTACCTAATAAATACAGTTTTATGCAATAACAAAAAGTATAAAACAACTAAACTACTAAAATGACAAGAAAAATATTTTAACTTAAAAGATAGAGTTTGACAGAAGTAAAGGTGGAAAAATTAAACTTATGGATGGTCCAGCCTCTTGCAAGCTCCACTCAAACGCAATACCTATACACAACAAAAAGAGGAAATATGTTGGGGTTGTTTTGAGGCTTGTCATAGTCAAACCCCCATTTTGATGTTCTCACCTCCACAGATAGCCAAGATAGCCACAATAGAAAGAATGTGATAAAGAGAGTATTGAAAGGAAATATTACTAAACAATACTAACAACAATATTCTATGTAAATCAAATAATGATGCTAAGTAAAATGGATATCACCTCCCCAACAAGATGCCCTCAAGCACGTGAAGGGAGATGTGAGCTCACAAGCTTTTAGATGCCAATGTTGCTGCAACAACGAGAGTGAAACCAATAGAGTTTAGATTTGGAGCTTCAACAATGGTGAAAGTGTTGTGAATGAAGTGTATAAAGGTGAGTGTGATCAAGTGAAGTTCAAGAAGATGAATTGAATGAAAAAGAAGATGTTTTGAAGGTGAATAGGAGTCCAAAAGAGCCATTTGAGGTCGGTCAAGTGTGTAGGGGCATTACTCTTCATTTGCAATGGAGAAGTGTAACGCCTCTGCAGATTTCATAGGCAGGAATCCTGTTAGGATGGTAGTGCACTATGCAGACATCCACACGTTGCGCTAGCGTCCTCGACAAAAATTCCCCCATAGACACTACAAATAGTTTCCAAGTGGGTGGAAAGTGAATGGATGAGATCAAATATCATCGTTGGGTTTAATTCTTCTAAGGTAAGGGGTGTAAATGGGGAATTTGTAAGGGGTGAAAATTCACTCCATTACATTTTTCCCCCACTTTAGCAAGCATATGTGCTATGAAATGTGAAGTAAAGTAGATCAAAAAGAGTTCAAAGAAGCTATACTTGAACCATCAAGGAAGTAGACCACAATTTGACACACCTGAAAGCACAGGAAGAGGAGATGGATCCATAGGTCCTTGGGCTTGAGGAGAGTTGAAAAAAATGCGTCGTAGGTCCACAGACTTACATGAGGTGAACAAAGAGACTCTATAGGTGCTTGGTCCTATAGAGTTGAACAAAGAGATCCTACAAGATGTAAGTGCTTCACAAGTCCTCAGACTTGAAAAAGAGGTGCCTCTAGGTGCTTGGTCCTTAAGGAAGCCAGATGTGAGAGGCTCCATATAGTCTAATGGGGCCTTACAAGTACTTGGTCCTGCAAGGTCGATTGAAAAGAAGCTTCACAGGAATGCCTGCAAAGCAACATGTTAATCCACCGACAAAACATGTTAGATAGCAAAAATCTATGCAAGAAAATAGTCAAACAATCATGTAGAAAGTCAACAATTGAAGGAGAAGATTTCAAAGGGGTCCCTCGGGAACCCTTCAAAAGAAATGGGGTCCACTCAAGGGATGCTCGTCCACTCAATGGACGCTCTATTTGAAATAAATAACATTTTTGAAAAGAGATTTTTTTGCCAATGATTCTATGCCCAATGAATCCTTCTAAAAGATTCCTTTCATCAAGGAATTCAAAAGAAGGAATGCTCCCTCACAAGGGTAAGTCTAGATTCTATCTTACGAATCTATGATGAAAAAAAAATTGTTTAGGAATCCATGTTGAAAAATGCAATTTTTGAAAAAAAAAAGGTATTTTCAAGGAGGGATTCATTGGCCACCAAATAAACCTTATGAAAATTGAAGCAGTATGATAGCCCCCCCTTAGGATGGTGCATGCCAAACTCAGAGGCACGTGACACCCTAAGGAGAGAAAAACAAGAATGAAAGTGATGTTGTGGCCCGTGGAACATGACAAGATGTAACCATGGTACTATTGTCGCAAACGTAAGGGAGAACACATAAGCACCACAACATCACAAAGCCAACAAAAAAAAGATAAAGAGAAAATACAAACAATGACATAATGAACAAGAGATTGGGGGATCTAGTATTTCGAGGTCAGAGTTGATCATAAATATAAATAGTCTATATAATAATATGTAAATGAAATGCATCAACCCCCTACTATATCAGACCATGTGAAGAAGGGCACGTGAAAACAAAGTGAAAATAAAAAATTGGGTCAACATGGAAGGGAGGCCTAAATGGCCCCAACACTTTGCATTGTCCCAAATTGTCGAAATTCAAGGCACAACAAAGAGAAGAATGATGTGACAAATAAAAGAAGTTTTATGACAACACAAAACAATCTTGTATCCAAGCACCTACATGGGTGACAAGGGTCCTCCAGGAACACATAAAACAAGCACAAAGAACACAAAACACACACAATCTAATCTATAGATAAAGAAGAGGCGCCCCCTAGTCCTCATCAATCAAGAGGTCATCGTTCTCCCAATCTAGATCATTGTAAAGGAAGGTCAGATGAGCCTACAATAGCAGGATAGCAAGGGGGGTACCCTACGACTCTCCTACAACAAGATCCAAGGAAGAGGGCCCATCGAGGTATTCTTCGCTCAATTCTTGTGAGGTGAACATCAATGATCTAGCAAAAATTGGCGATAGATCTGGGTCATCATCTATAGAGTTGAAAATTCACTTTACGAGAGTGCCATGTGTCAATTATGCAGGTGATGAGGGAGGCACCCAAGATCCATTGTCGAACTCACCGAAGGTCTCACAGGTAGTGACAATCTCTGGGGACTGTAGGGTTGCCTATGTCACTAGGATGACATAGGTCAATGCAGATCCAAATTCTGAAGAAGGAAATCCCTTCTTTCGACCCCCATTAGAAGCGGGGTCATCCTTAAACTTTCACTTCATCAAAGGGTGTGATATCCCCACAAACAAAGCAAAATACGAGGAGGAAGAGGATAAAACCGTAGATGACACCACCAAGGTATTTGGCATGTCCATGAGTTTGGGAAAAGGTGGGATGTCTGAAAGGGACATAAGAAGAGGAGGCTTAGTTGAAGGAGAAAAGAATACTTGCACCCTTTTAGGGTGAGGATCATTCACACTTGTAGGGGGAGCCAAAAGAAAGATTGAGGTAGAGGAAACTGAAGTAGAAAGGGCGAAAGAGGACACAATAGAAGATGTTGAAGTAGGAGTTGTTTTATCCCCTTCCTTCTTCTATAGGGCAGCTAGATCAATGACCAGAGCCTTTCCTCCAATGCTTACACTTATGTGCAAGGCAATTTCTTTGGCTCTGGGAGCTAGAGACTACAACTTGAGGAGGAATGGAAGGCTCCTGTTCATCCATCAGAGTATCCATCACAAAAAAATTTGGAAGAGGGAGTGACTCCTAGATAGGGACAAGAGGAAGAGATGGAGGAGCATATGCAGCAACAGAAGGGGGAGCAAAATTGAGTGCCTTAGTGATAGGCCTCTTCCTATCTACTACCTTAGAGGTAGGAGTAGTAGGAGGCCACGAAGGTCAAGATGTAGAGGCAAATCCATGAGGAACCTTCCCCTTACCATGCACAATGGGTCAAGGCTTTGTGGGAAAGATACGAAGGTCGAACACTTGACACGCAACCTTCTTCCAAGCGTGAACCATTGGGCTCCCTAAGAGATGCATTGGGGTGAAAGTCAAGGGTGTTGCAATAGGGCGAGAGGTAGAGGCAAGTGGAACTATGGAGGAAGAAGGAGGAGGAACCTGAGTGTGGGTAGGCTTCCCCTTCTCCTTTTGAGAGGAAGAAGTAGTCTGCTACTATGCTACAGGGTAAGTCATTTTTTATTGCACCTTGCCCATAGTATTATACTTAACATAATTTTGATAAAATAGGTTCATTCTTGGAGAGAGAAAACCAACTGAGGTGATCCAAAAATGATCTAACAAATACCCCCCACATGATACCAATGGTTGACCCCATTAGAAGTGGGGTCGTCCTCCAACTTTCGCTTCATCGAAGGATATGAGATCCCCACAAACAAAGAAAAAGGCGAGGAGGAAGATGAGAAAACCACAACGAACACCATTGAGGTATTCAACATGTCCATGAGTTTGGGAAAATGTGGGATATCCGGAAGGGACATCAAAAGAGGAGGCTCAACTAAAGGAACAATGAATAATTGCACCCTTTTAGGGTGAGGATCATTCACACTCGAAGGGAGAGTCGAAAGCAAGATTGAGGAAAAGGAAATTGAAGAAGAAAGGGTGGAAGAGGACAATAGAAGATTCTGAAGCAGGAGTTGTTGGCTCCCCTTCCTTCTTCTATAGGGAAGCCTACTCAATAGCCAAAGCCTTCCTTTGATGCTTACACTCGTGCACAAGGTGGTTTCTTTAGCTCTAGGAGCTAGAGGCTATAACCTGAGGAGGAATGGAAGGCTCTTATTCAACCATCAGAGTATCCATCACAACCATTTTTGGAATAGGGAGTGACTCCTAGATAATAACAAGAGGAAGAGATGGAGGAGCATGTGCAACAAAAAAAGGAGGAGCATACTCGAGTACCTTAGTGGCAGGCCTCTTCCCATTTACTACCTTGGAGGTAGGAGCAGTAGGAGGCCACGAAGGCCGAGACGTAGAGGCAACTACATGAGGACCCTTCCCCTTACCATACACAATGGGGTGAGGCTCCATGGGAAATATAGGAAGGTCAAACACCTGACGCTTAGCCTTCTGCCAAGCAGGCACCATTGGGCTCCCTAAGAGATGCATAGGGGCGAAATTCAAGGGCACCACAATAGGGTGAGAGGTAGAGGCAGGTGGGACTACAGAGGAGCTTGAGTTTAGGTAGGCTTCCCCTTCTCCTTTTGAGAGGAAGAAGTAGTCTACTGTTGTGTTACGGGGTAAGTCATTTTTGGTTGCACCTTGCCCCTAGTCTTATACTTAATGCAATTTTGATAAAGTAGGTCCGTTCTTGGAGGGAGTAGACTAACCAAGGTGGGCCAAAAATGATCTAACGAATACCCCCACACGATACCAATGGTTGATACCCAATGTTGTGTACAAAATGCACTGCACCTTCATGAGGGAATTTTAGACACTTATGAATAATGAAAGAGACCATTCACAAAAAATAGCCACAGGATGCCTAGCTTCACTCGAAATAAGTCAGATTCTGAGATAACATCAAAGGTAGTATTCACAACCCTAGATCCTACTAGGAAAAAAAGAGTTATATAGCCATAAGGAACAAGAGAGAGACCATCATGAGTATGTACAATGGTTTTTGACTTCTCATATTCCTCCCTTTGTAAAGAATTCATCAAAAGAGTCTTATGTAATAACATTCACACAACTCGCAGGGTCCACAAGGACTCCTATCACAATTTTTCGATTGACGCAAGCGAGAATATATAGAGGAGAAGCATTATTCATGGGTATATCTTGCGGTGTAAAAGTCACATTTGGTGAACTAGTTGCAGGTTGAGGGGGAGGACTAGGAGTAAATGAGACCACATTTACATATGCTGAGGTCTCAAGAGAAGAACTAGAAGGATCAATAATTATATTCGCAGTGAGACGAAAATGGGTCCATATAAATCTGCAATTCACTATTCGCCTTAGCCACCAACTTGTTTGCATTCTACTTTTTATCATCAAGGCATATGGTACCGCCATTGATGCAATCTTATATCTCATGAAATAGGCACATACAAAACTCAGTATCATGCTCGTGGACACGATGGTACTAGAAAAATGCATTTCCATCATACCAATCGGGATAAGGAACTCTAAGAGGTCGAGAATCCTCCAAGGTTATAACTTTATCTTTTAATAGTTTTTGCATAATAGAAGAATAAGATTCATAGAATTTAGTGAACTGTATGTTGCGCTTGAGGCCTCTATCATTAGACACGGCAACTATATTTGCAATAGATTTTCCTTTTCCTAAAAGCGATACAATAGATCTTCCTTCGAGACGGGAGCATGAGGAAGATCCCAAACTAAACAAGTGTTTGTTGATACTCCCACAACACCACACAAATATGTGTGAAAGAAGAATACTTCATTAAGGCAAAATTATCTTGCTAAGATTGTTTTAGTTTGCCTATGAATACCTTCTATACATCTAAGTCGGGTAGTGGGTAAGATATTTGTGAAAAGAGTGCTTAGTAACGAGCAATGAAATCAATAATATTCTCATGCTCCCCTTGCTTACATCAGATGAGATCCAAGAAAATAATCTTCGGCTTGATGTTAGCCTGGAAATGTCAGAGAAACTGATTAACAAGTTGATTAAACGAGGATATAAAATTGTCCAGAAAAGAACAATACCATTCTAGTGTTGTGTCTTTGAGAGATCAAGGAAACAATTTGACTATCAGAGCATCATGGTGAAAGAATTTTGTACACATCATGTTGAAAGCTGAAACATGTGTTTGAGGGTCTCCTTTACCACCATACTTCTCAAACTTAGGAATTTCCATCCCTTGAGGGAAGGGAGTATTCAAGATCGTCACCAAAAAAGGGCTATGTTGTAAGAAAGGTTGAAAGATAGGTTGGGCAGAGGCTTGGGACAAGATTTCCATCTGGTTTTGCATTTGAGCCATATTTTGTAGTAGGTAGTTTAAAATAGGGTCAAATGAAGACATAGGACTAGTGGAGCCACCACCAAGACCACCGTCAGGGCCACCACCATGACCACCACCAGATCCACTAGCGTAGCCACCACCAGAGCCATCGTAATGACCATCACCAGGGCTACCGTTGTAGCCACCATCGAAGCCACCACTGTAGCCACCACTGTAGCCACCATCGTGAACACCATCGAAGCAACCAAACATACCAAGACCGCTAGCCCCCATTCCACTATAGATCCCACTACCAAGCATAGAGTTGTCCCCAGGAGGAAGAACATTGAATTCAAGGGTTACTTTGCTCGCTTTGATAGTAGGAGGCAGATAAAAAATGGAGATGTTGATGGAAGGGCCCATTTCAGCCAAACATACCAATGGCATAGGCATTGAGACACCAATTTATCTTTCATAAGCATCGAGAACATGACCTTGGGTAACATTTGACCCAAGGTTGTAGGAAGGGACATATGCTTCTATTAAATCGGTAAGGCCATAGAGAAACTCTATGCCTGTCCGATGCTTTTCTAACATATATCTTATTTCATTAACAACCCTAGCATGCCTAGCCATGCATTAATCTCCTCCTAGGTGATTTTTAAGATCCAATAGCCTCTTATATAGAGCCATGAGGTGCTCTACATGAATAGGGACGAATTTATTCTTGTCCAAAGGCAGAGCTGAAGGTGAGACAAGAGGAGTAGGGGCACGAGTGGTTTCATCGAAGAAAATTGTCTCTACCATTGATATCATCTCCTGGGATGCAAGAGCCGAAGTGACTTCATAAAGCCCATCTATAAGTGTCATTGTTGTGCGCTCCTTCTAACAATGTATCCAAAAGTTTTAAACAGAGTTGTGAAGCTCATAAAGCATCACAATGCACAAGTCCACAACTTATGTAGACACGAGAGATAACACCTCAACAAAAATAAAATAATATTACAAGTTTCACGTCAGGTTAACCAAAATGTAGAGGAGGGGGACTGACTGCTTAGGACCTCAGGTCATAGGAGGGTCTAGAAAAATCAGTTGACCTGATCTACCTCACACTAAGGATTGTTTAAGACAAGTTTAATGTTTGAGGAGGGTGAAAAGGAAGGAAAATTGATCTATCACTATCCTTTTATCAACCAATGAGTTTAGGAAACTAGGTAAGCGAATTCCCAAGTCTGGACTGTAACCTAGGAAGCTCTTTGCCAAAGGAATCTAGCACATAAGACAAATGACAACACGATGCACTGGCATCCTAGTCAAGTGTTGGAATCCGTATGGACAAAGAGTACGAAATATAGTTTAAACTAACAAGAATTCACTACTACATGATAAATACAATTTTATGCAATAACGAAAAGTATAAAAGAACTAAACTACTAAAATGACAAGAATATTTTAGCTGAAAAGATAGAGTTTGATAGAAGTAAAGGTGGTGAAAATCAAACTTACAAATGGTCCAGCCTCCCATAAGCTCCACTCGAATGCAATACCTACACACAACAAAACAAGAAAAATATGTTGGGGTTGTTTCGAGGCTTACCACAGTCAAACCCCCATTTCGGTGTTCCCACCTCCATGGACAACCAAGATAGCCATAATAGAAAGAATGCGATAAAGAGAGTATTGAAAGGAAATACTACCAAACAATACTAACAACAATGTGCTACGTAAATCAAATAATGATGCTAAGTAAAATGGATATCACCTCCCCAACAAGATGCCCTCAAGCACGTGAAGGGAGATGCAAGTTCACAAAATTGTAGATGCCAATGTTGCCACAACAATGAGAGTGAAACTAGAAGAGTGTTGACTTGGATCTTCAACAATGGAGAATTTTTTGTGAATGAAGTGTGTAGAGGTGAGTGTGATCAAGTGAATTTCAAGAAGATGAATTGAATGAAGAAAAAGATGTTTTGAAGGTGAATAGGAGCCCAAAAGAGTCATTCAAGGTCGGTCAAGGGTGTAGGGGTATTACGCTTCATTGCCAATGGAGAAAGGGTGTAGGGGTATTACACTTCATTGCCAATGGAGAAGTGTAATTCCTCTACAAATTCTAGAGGTGGGAATCCTATTAGGATGGCAGCGTGCTGCACAAACGTCTGTGTGTCGTGCTAGCGTCCTCGACAAAAATTACCTCACCGACACTACAAATAGCCACCAAGTGGGTGGAAAGCGAATGGATGAGGTGGAATAGCATCGTTGGGATTAATTATTCTAAGGTAAGGGGTATAAATGGGGAATTCACAAGGGGTGCAAATTCACTCCATTACAGGAACATTTTTTGAAAATATAAAGCGTCTACTCTAAAATGAAGCATAAAAAATATTGAAATGTAAAATTTCTCCTGGGTATATCCATGCATTCCTCAAGAAATAACTAAATCAAAGAAAACCATTCTATACTTCACCAGATTGCTTCACAACAAGGCATAGAAGGATGCAAGAGTTTAAAGAAAGAGGGATCAATTGCCATCGAATAGTGTCAGTATGCACCCTTACATGACACTACACATAATCTTTTTTGATAGGAACAAACAGTCAACTACATAAGATTTAATATTAAGAAATATCTTTGAATTGGATTTGATATTAGTTAACTTCTAATGAAACATACAAGTTTTTAGTCTGAAATGGAATAGAAAATAAGAAAAAGAATAAAACTTGAAAAAGTTTTAATTCTCCAGAATCCACAAATTCTAAACTTAACTAAAATAAAACAACTCTTCTTCCTTTTATAGAACATAAGGCCTCATAAAATCAATTAAAAATGATGAATGGTCATGATTCATCCTCCAAAATCAATGGTAGTAGATTAATCTCTTCACATGGGTGATGTCAATAAGTAGTCCCATTAGCAATCACTTGAATTTCTGGCAAAATGATTAATTAAACTTTATCAAATATCAAGTCATTTGTAAAATTCATTGACACATTTATTTAATTCATAACTTTAGAATTACATTTACAAATGCATTAATGTTTTCCAAACACCAAATAAGTTCAAATTTTTTAAGTTGTATTCTCGTGAAAATGTGATTTATTCCTATTTTAAACATTCATTTCCTGTTTTTTCATTTTAATGAATTACCTCAAACGATTTGTGGGTTTTGTTTCTTGTCTTTTCAACTTTCTAAACCATTTAAAAATTTTAAATTCCATTAATAAACAAGGGAGATATCGTTGTTTTCATGAAACTACTTTTTCAAAATTTGTGTTTTTGTAAAAAATCGAGACCTTTGAAATACCAAGACTTTTGAAAAAAATAGGAATTTTGAAATATCGAGACTTTTGAAATACTAGGAATTTTGAAAAAATCGGGACTTTTGAAATATGAGGATTTTTTGTGGTTTGAGTTTACAAATACACACTTTTCTTTGGGTAAACCATTTACCCTCTGAGCCATAACTTATTTATTTTAAGTATTTTCAAAATTTTCAAAAGGCAACCCACGTTATTTTCCTATGCTCTTTCCATCTATGATAAAAAAAATTAACTTTTTGGAAAATTTGAAAATACCAAGAATTTGGGCGTTTGGTGTGTAATTTCTGCACATAACACATAAAACCCTCTAAAAGCTCGAACATGCTTATTTCTTGAGTATTTTCCAAAATTCCAAAAAGTAACTCTTATTATTTTTTCGTGTTTTATCCATTAATGATGACATTTCAACCATTGAAAATACCAAATTTTAGATTTTAAATTTATGAGAAATTTTCAAGTGTTTTGGCCATTAGGGTAATTGAATTTGAGGTTTTGGTGGACCTAGATAAACTATTGAGACCACAAGGCAAGCCATACTGAATCCAAAAAAGAGGGGGTCCTTATTTTTCTAAAAGAAAAATGGGGCATGTTGTGAGACAGCTAACAACCAATTTAAAAAAAAAAAAATCAAAGAAATAAATAAAAATGTAAACATAGAATTTCCAATTTTAGTATATCCCAACTTGTTATCTAGCCACATAATAGTATAATTAACATAAATAAAAATATTTTCAAAGGAATTTAAGTGTGTGCATATGATTCATTCATTTCCTTGAAAAAGTAAGAAGATAGTAAATGCTTGTATTAAGCTAAATAGCTTGATTTAACCTTTTAAGTCAACCTTGGATAGAGCCTTGCTGCTAGTCAAGCATCCATAGCCCCAACAAGGTTATCTCTATAATTCCCCCAAGCATAGCTCTACTTCTAGCCATGTGTCTATAGCCCCAATAAAGATATTTGGATAGCCTAAAGAGTTGAATTCTCTGTTGATATATATATTTTTTTATTTTGATATTTCTTTGTAAGCTCTTTTCTTTTCATCTTGCTAGAAATGAAGCCCGCTACTAGGTTGGAAATTATAATGGTAGAAAAGGAAAACCTTTAGATTTTTCACTTAATACAAACATCCACTACCCCCAAAATAATTCAAAGAATTTTTTAAAGTGTGAATATGTATAATTTCTTGAATGTTTCATGTTATTCATTGTTAAGTAAACCTTCATGAGGCACATAAAAAAAATAGATTTACTGAAATTACAAACCTATACAAAATCTTACCATTATTTCTAGAATTAAAGAAATCTTGTAGTTTTCAAAAGTTATCAATTTGCTCCATTCAAACATTCCAGAAAAATAACAATCCCCAAAACAAGCACAACCAAAAACAAAAAAAAAGCAACTAACATATATTAGGAAAGCAAGAAAACTTAAGCAAAACTAACCTAATTATATACAACAAAAATATCTAGATGAAAATTACCTTAGATAATACATATTTACACCCAAATTTACATATTTAGAAAGAGTGTGCAATAGAAATAAGACATCAGTTAGGGTTCTCAGTCTGGAGAATTTATCTTTGTATTCTGAAAAGTAATTTTCTGCCCTATTGTTTTCATATTTTATGCAACAGTCCCCAATTATTAGTAGCCGAGGTAACTCGTCATTCTCATGATTGATCCATTTATAATTTTTACATTTAAAGTTGAACCACAAATTTTCGGGGACAAAGGGGGTTCTCTAGCACTTCTAGGGTTTTCACCTAAAAGGAGAGAATTCTTTCACACCCAAAATCTAAGGGTTTCATTCAAGATTAAGTTCTAATGTGATTAAGATGTGTTTTAAATGTAAATAAATTGATGAATGAAACTAACTATTGAATGCAAACTAATGACATGCAAATGTATTGAAAACACTATGTAAAATGACCTAAAAATGCATGCAAACTGTAACAGAAATGAAGAAAGCTCGAGAGGTGCACCTAGAAATTGAAGTGTGATGAAGAGGAGCTCTAGAATCTTCCATATTCTACTATTGAAGGAAAATAGGACACTTACACCAAGCTGGGTGACTTAGTCCTGCTTCGGGGAGACTCTGTCGGAACAAGTTTCGGGGAAATGGGTATCCAGATCTTCAAAAATCACTTTTCAGGCCTGACAGTGGGACTAATTCACCAATGATGGTGACAGTCCACCTGTAGCTTTTAGGAATCTCAAAGTTTGAATTTGTAGCTTTCCACCTGTACTTATTCTCTTGACATAAATCTAGATCTGAATCTAAAGACTTTGACCTATAGGTTGTCTCCAAGCTCCTTTTAGGGTTTGTTGACTTTGAATGATGTTGATGGGATGTTGACACCTTTTAACATCTTTCTCTTTGAAAAATCCGCATAAAAGACCTACAAAACACACATGAAAAGAGGGAAAAAAGGTTAGGGTTAGAGAATAGGGGTTTGCCTTAGTCAAACCCCATTTTGGTAATCAAACCCTAGAAAATGAAATGAAATGTAAAGGGAAAGATGATTGAACAACATGCAAGTGTCGCAACTCACCAAACCCTTGATGTAGAAGTTTGAAGATATGCAAGTAATCAACTCCAATGGATGAATGCTTGAAGTGCTTAGAGTTCTTGACTGCTTGATTGCTTCATTGAGAAGAATGAGTTGCTAGGAGATAGAGGATGAAAATGAGGGGAAACCCCTTTATTTATACATGATTTTCCCTAATTTCTCAAAAATACCTCGTCATAGGCCAACCTTAGGGTTTAGAGGATAATATCCCGCCAGAATATTGAAATAAATTTGATTTTTATGCCAAATGGGACTAAGTCGCCCAAGGTGGCGACCTGGTCCCACCAAGGCAATTTCGCTAATTGTTAAGAATTAAAGTGTAATTAATGATGCTTAATAGGATTTTCCTTTGAAACACACTTAAGTAGGGCCTATAAGTGCATTAAGGGGCCATTTTAACATAAGAAAGGGTCAATTTATTGATGACAAGCCTGCGAAAGTGTGAGCGTTTGTTACAACTCCTTACAACACTTTGAAATAAGGCTTGGTAAGTGATAAAAAGAGGTTGTTTAGGTGAATTATAATAGAAAGGTCCTAGAAAAGTGTGAAAGTGGGTTACAACACTTCATAACCCATTTGTAAGACATAATTAAGTTTTTGTTGTTTTACAAGAGTTCAAGGCCTAATGTGAATGTGTTGGCCACATTACAACATTAAATCTAGGAAAAATCAGGCCAAAATCCATAGGAAAGTCCCAAATGAGTGAAAAATGTCAATGATACATTTTTGTGACACATTTAACCCCTACTTTAGTGAGAGGATGAAATTGCTTCAAACTCATTTTAAAGTAGCCAAAAATGCACATCGAGAGGGATCTAAATGCACTCATGCTCGCAAGATGAGACAACCATAATCAAGAGGGATGATCAAGCCCCCAAAATCAAGATCCCATGGCAAACCAAACATCAATACAAAGGAACACACAAGAAAGTGATGTGAAAGAATGAAAAGAAAGGAAAATTTAGATCAAGCTTCGACCATTTGTCTAGCTAGTTGTGGATCAGATCTAGGATATTTGTCCAGAAAGATGTATACTCACTCTAAGGCAATGGAACTCATGGTTGTCTGCCCAGTGAGAAGGCCAAAAAGGTGAGAAACATACACCCATGGCTTGTATGCACTCACACACACATGTAGGTGGCTATGGAGAAAGTCATGCCACTAGTTGGGCTTCCCACTTAATCATACCAAAGTTATACATCCTAATAACTTTGATAAGGTACCACAAAAGAAAATGATAGTTCACGATTCATGAGGCAAGCAAAGCTTCGTATGCTTGGATCTCATGAACAATTGCAAGATGGCACCATAGGAATGCAAGTTGTGTTATGCAAGGTGGCCATATAAAATAATGTTCAAAGGAGGCTTGCTTACTTCATGCGAGGTCTTTAACTTAGGGAACATTGTGTCTAATGTCTCCAAGAGAGGACAAATAAAAGAATTGAAAATTTGCAAATTAGGGGATGCAATGCGTCGCATCAGGCCACCAAGAGGAATGTAATATGCTAAGATAGATCACGCTCATGAAGGACATTACACCCAATGTCATCCACAAAGCAAAAAATACATCATATGAAATAACAGGGCTTGCACTAAGAACCAAGAAAAATAAAAATACAAAAATAAATAAGGCCAATGTACACCCCCACTTTAAAGGAATTGTTACACACCGTTCTGTGAGCAATTACTTTAAAGTAGAAAAATGAAAAATGCAAAAAGGAAGAAAAGACATGAGAGCCAACTTGGAAAGCCCCTATGCCAAGTGATATGTTTCTGAGTAAGGATGCATCATGCAAAAGGAAAAAGAAGAAAGGATAGAGAAGGGGTTGCCACAAAAGGGAAAACAACAAACATATAAGGGATCTATGGATTTGGTGTCAGTATGTTTTTTGTTGCAATGTTTGTTTAGAGAGCTCGGAACTATCATCATCCCCCAAACACATAGAACTGGAAGAATGACACAAAGAGAGAAAAAAGAAAGAAAAAGAAAGAGATTCTTTTGGGTCAACATGGAAGAGACATAGGGTGTCTCGACGCTTTGCATTGTCCCCAAAAGGACAAAAAAATAAAAATAAAAATACAGAGGGAAAGGGCCTTTTGGGTCAACATGAAAGGGATATTTCTGTCTCAATGCATTGCATCATCCCCAAAAGTTGAACACAAGCAAAAAAAGAAAAAGGAAAAGAAAAAGAGAAGGGGCCTTTTGGGTCAACATGAAAGGGATGTTTTTGTCTCAATGCCTTGCATTATCCCCAAAAGGAAGGCGAAAGCCAAAGCGAAGAGAGAAAATGCAAAAGAAAAGGCATGACATATGGAAGAATGAAGGTACAAATAGAAGAATGTCACCAAGAGAGAGAACATTAATTAAAATAGTACGGGGGAACACATTACGCACATACACAAGAGAAAAAGGAAAATACAAGTCAACCATCTAACAAGCCATCCGCCTCCTAATCTCAATGGGTAAAAGTGGGAGGTGAATAATGCAGCTAAGGGATAAGAACAAATGCATTACTAGGGGAAGGCTAGCAACTTCTTGCCCCCACTAAATGCAAGGAAAGAATGATCCAAGTTAGGTGATGTGAAGGATCATATAATAGTGAGAAGAGAATGTTCTACAACTATTACATGCGAATGTGTGTGATAGTAGTTTATGGGTTGAGGGGATAGAAATTATCGCCATCAAAATGTACTTGCTCAATATTTCGTTCAATTGATGACATTCATTGCTTCTATGTCCAAGAACATGGTGATATGCACAATGTGGAACATTATCATCTTTAGGACATATCACCAACCTATTCCTAGGTGCAATATAATGAATTCTTTGTTTAGAAGTATTTGCAATTTCCTTTCACATTCAGGTGGTGGGCGAAGATGAAACTTAAGTTTTTGTAATTTGTAAGGCCTCTTGCGTCTACTAGATTCATCCTGTTCATGAATAGAAGGAGGGGGAGAACCCACTGGGATCCTAGCTTCCTTATTATTTTTAGTGAAGGGTTGTTCTTGAGGAAGAAGGATGTTCAAATCAGGGGAGAATCAAATATCATGGTGCCATCATCACGAAGCCTTAGATATTTTCTAGGAGGCTATTTGTTATGAGGCGGATCTTGATAGCCTATCCCCTTGGTGGTTTCATCAGGTGATAGTTGTTCATAAAATTGATGTATTTCATGTTCAGTTGTTGTGTTACCTCCTTGTTTGCTCAAAATGGTAAAAACTTTACCATAGGTTTTTTCAAGGTTGATTGGAGTATTTATCACTTGGTTATCATAAAATGGTTGAGTGGTTGCATGGTTAGAGGAACTAGGTTCACCTTGTGTAGGGAACTTAGGTTCTTTGTGTATTTCAGGATGTAGGTAACCAAATGTCTCATGACGTGATATGGTAGGAAGGTCTTGAGGTGTCATGGATGGATAGAAGGATGCATTAGCTTCAAGGTTGTCAACAAAATCGTTGAGGAACCTATTCATGCTAGCATCATCTTCTCCAATGATGTCAACATCACGAGGATGACATGCATTAGGATTTGATTGAGCAGGAGTGGGTTCAAGGTCATTAGGATCCATTCCAAAGGCACAACTTGACATGTCAACTAAGGATTTAAATGACATCCAAAACTTTTTGAAAGACAACCATAATGCAAGTGAATGAAAGCAAACTAAATTGTAAAAACCAACAAATTTGGAAACAATATTAGAGATGCAATAACAAAAAATAGAAATGCAGAGAATGGTCAAAAAAATGACAGAAATTACAATGCAGAATGTGCAGGTGGACTAAGTGGCCCAGTGTGGCGAATTAGTGTCAACAGTGAGTTTTTTAGCAATTTTTTGAATTTTTAAATGGTTTTTATGATTTTAAGGCTTTTCAAATGCAGCTACATAATGAAAATGAATTTTTTTTAGAATTTTTGATGAAAAAACAATGCAAAAATGCAAGCTATATGAGCTTTTCACTAATGCAATTTTAAAAACCTTAGAATGCAAAAAAATTCAAAACCCTAATGCAATGTTGATGCAAATTTTTCCTAGGATGCAAATGCACTTGAAATAAAAATTAAAAAGTGTTCAAAGGATGGGTTCACCAAAATGAATTGTAAATTTTGGGGGAAAATGGGGGTTCTCTAGCATTTCTAGGGTTTTCAGCTAAAAGGAGAGAATTCTTTCACACCCAAAATCTGAGGGGTTCATTCAAGATTAAGTGCTAATGTGATTAAGATGCATTTTAAATGCAAATAAACTGATAAATGAAACTAACTATTGAATGCAAATGAATGTCATGCAAATGTATTGAAAAAACTATGTAAAATGACCTAAAAATGCATGCAAACTGTAACAAAAATGAAGAAAGCTAGAGAGGTGCACCTGGAAGCTGAAGTGTGATGAAGATGAGCTCTAGAATCTTCCAGATTCTTCTATTAAAGGCCATTGGGACACTTATGCCAAATTGGGTGACTTAGTCTTGCTTCAGGAAGATTGCTAGAACATGTTTCAGGGAAATGGTTATCCAGATCTTCAAAAATCACTTTTCAAGCCCGCCAGTGGGACTAATTCGCCAATAATGGTGACTTAGTCCACCTGTAGCTTTCAAGAATCTCGAAGTTGGAATCTATACCTTTCCACCTGTACTTTTGCTCCTGACATAAATCTAGATCCGAATCTACAGGCTTTGACCTATAGGTTGTCTCCAAGCTCCTTTTAGGGTTTGTTGACTTTGAATGATGTTGATGGGATGTTGACACCTTTTAACATCTTTCTCTTTGACAAATCTGCATACAAGATCTGCAAAACAAACATGCAAAGAGGGAAAAAGGGTTAGGGTTAGAGAATAGGGGTTTGCCTTAGTCAAACCCCATTTTAGTAATCAAACCCTAGAAAATGAAATGAAATGTAAAGGGAAAGATGATTGAACAACATGCAAGTGCCACAACTCACCAAACCCTTGATGTAGAAGTCTAAAGATATGCAAGTAACCAACTCCAATGGATAAATGCTTGAAGTGCTTAGAGTGCTTGAATGCTTGATTGCTTTATTGAGAAGAATTAATTGCTAGGAGATAAAGGATGAAAATGAGGGGAAAACCCTTTATTTATACATGATTTTCCCTAAGTTTTTGAAAATACCTCATCACAGGCTGACCTTAGGGTTTAGAGGATAATATCTCGCCAGAATATTGAAATAAATTTGATTTATATGTCAAATGGGAATGTCGCCCAAGGTGGTGACTTGGTCCCACCAAGGCAATTTTGCTAATTGTTAGGAATTAAAGTGTAATTAATGATGCTTAACGAGATCGTCCTCCGAAACACACTTAAGTAGGGCCTATAAGTGCATTAAGGGGTCATTTTAACATAAGAAAAGGGTCAATTTATTGATGACAAGCCTACGAAAGTGTGAGAGTTTGTTACAACTCCTTACAACACTTTGAAATAAGGCTTTGTAAGTGATAAAAATAGATTGTTTAGGTGAATTATAATAGAAAGGTCCTAGAAAAGTGTGAAAGTGGGTTACAACACTTCACAACACCTTTGTAAGACATCATTAGGTTTTTGTTGATTTGCAAGCATTCAAGGCCTAATGTGAATGTGTTGGCCACATTACAACATTAAATCTAGGCAAAATCAGGCCAAAATCCATAGGAAATGCCCAAATGAGTGAAAAATGTCAAGGATACATTTTTTTGTGACACAAAAGTATCCATAATCAAAATAGTAAACATTAGAATTTACAGCAGGAAGGAAAGATACAACCTGATCAATTTTACATTTAATTGGAGAGGTTTGATGTTTATTTTCAAAAACAAATGTGTAGCTCTCCAATTTAGCATCCTGTGCAATCAACTCACACTCTAACTCAACGTCTTTTTGGATGTTTCCTACATCAAATTGATAATTAAAATTACAAGTAATTAATCTATTAGGGTGATCCCACAATATTGGTTTACAATTTTTGGGAAAACTGGACATTGAACTATTTTTTTTAACTAAATCTTCACTTTCGGGCTCGTATAGCGGCTAAACCGTGAAGAATTTGAAGATGATGCAAACTAGTGATTTGTGAAGTTTTGTCTATAGATTCTAAATATATGTTTTTCAATAATTTTGGAATCAGATTGCAGTTTTTTTTCACCTCCTTCGAAAACTAGTTTTTATCAATAAACAACATTTTTAAGGAGTGGTGCTCACCGTATACAACATAGCTTTTTTTGTATGAAGGATAAAATTCTATTTTTTTGAATTTAGATTTGTAACTATGATATCTAACCAGTTCATTTGGCTTCATAGTGTTTTATTAAACATTTTTTCTTTAATCAAGTTTCAAAGTCAAACCAATTACAATTCAAACATAAGTGGATTGTATACAACATAACTTCTTCTGTATGTATCAAAATTCAAATTTTTTAGTGGATCAAGGACATAAATACCCAGCCTAAACATATTTTTCAAAATTTTATTTTGACAATCTACTATTTTTCCACATGTGCAAAACAAAGAGCTTGATTTTCGGTGAAAAACCTACATTCACAAGAAATAAAAAATAAATATAATAATCAAATTAAATTAAACTAAAATTATACTTTTTTGGAAGCTTATAATAAGAACTACATACTTACAAAAAATAAAATTTAAATGAACTCATTTGGTCCCCCAAAAGGTAAATCAAAAGTGGTTTTTTATTAGCATTTTGATAGGTGTAAAGGAGTCTCTATTATAGGTATGGTTTAAAACTAGCAGGGTTCTATCCAAGGGGGCTTGGTCTAAGGTGGTTTGATCAAACCCTCTTCAATTGTAATCCTTTAAATATAGCTTTTCAAGGCTTAAATCATTATATTTTCTAAAAATATGTGATTTCAGAAAAAATAAGGATCTCCTAGAAAGTGTAAACCACTATTGTGGCAGCACCCATTATAAAAAATAAATTCATCATCCCTATCATCAAACACATGGAATTTATCACATTTAAAATTATTATGCAAAAAATAAAGATTTTTCATATGTTTGTTGAAATGAATCTACATATTTGGTATTAACCTCATCAATATCTTCTTTTAATTCTTCCTCAGTTGTCGTTTCTATTGCAGTATGTTTGCAATTTGCATCTTGCACAATCATGTGAGTTTTCACTTCTGAAAAAATAATGAAGTATTCTTTAATTTCCTGCACATCAGTATCAATTGTGTATAAATCTTCACTTTCCAAACAAGAAATATAAGATGCACATGACTCTTTGACATTTAATTCATATGACTGCAAAGGTGAAATGTAAGTTAAACTTGTTAATAATTCAACTTCCCTATCTCAGCATCAAATTGATTTGGTATTTGCATATTTGTAGCAATAGTGAAACTTTGTAAATCTTCAATCTCCACTATCTTTATCATATGTTGATATTCAAACAGTTTACCCCAATTGTTTGGTAATTTTTTTGACTGTATTGAGCTGCAACAATATTCTTGCAATGCATTATCTAATTTATAAAAAATAGATAATACATCATTATTTATTTTATTAGTTGTTACTTCTTTTGTTTCTATTGCAAACTCTTTTCCATTAATTGCATGTTTGGACTAATCTTCCATTTGTTCACATTTTCTCATATGACTATTTATATCAGCCACTTTAAAGAAAGAGTTTGTCATGATTTTAGACTTATATAATCAACTCTAATTTGATCATTTGAAGATTTCTTCATATGCTCATCAACTTATTTTTGTTGAATCCTTTCTTTTCTTTGAGGAACTTCATACTTGTACACTTCAAAAAAATGAATTAATTTTTTCAAAGCCAAATCTACTCTTGTAAGGAAAGTTATGCAACCGATTTCACCATGATTTGTTGTATTATGTATTCTACACTTGTCAAATGAAGCAAAATCAAGGAAACAATGAGGATAAAGCTTCCTATTTAAAATCCCTTGAAAAACAATAATGTTAACCTCAAAATTATTCTTATAATCAGACATACTACATTTCTGATTCATCATTTCAACTCAGTTTTTTTTACTTTTTATTTAATTTTTCAAATTTCAAAATTTTTTAATTTTTTTTTAGAGAGATATTTGCAATCTCAGATAAATATTTATAGCTCTTTATTAGTTCCAACAAGTGCGGGTCCTCCTTATAGCACCAATTTTGTTGACGTGGATGTTACACACACACACTAACAAGAAGATAAATTCTCATAGAGTACTGCAGGAACCTACCTTTTCTGAAAGATCCACCAAAAAAACCTAAATCTAAGGTAATCTTAGCTCAACCCTAAGGCTCGGGAATGTCAGGCTTGACGCACTAGGTTCACTCGAGGTTTTTTTATGATATTTCTATTAAACACAAAGGGGTCTATGGTTATTAGAAATTGGTTGGTATCCAAAGGATAGAAATATAATCTAAATTCGATCATTCATATGTTGCTCAATAACTTCATGAAATCAAAGAATTTGCAATAATATTTCATGAAACTCAAATTACTTGCATACATTGAAGTAGATTTAGCATTAAGCACTCAACATATTCATGGAATTGAAATATTTACAATAAAAATCCATGTATTTATCAATTTTGGAACATTTTCTAAAAATATTTAGCGTTTACTCTAAACTAAAGCATACAAATTTCTCCCAAGTATTATCCACGCATGCCTCAAGAAATAACTAAATCAAAGAAAACCATTTTACACTTCACCAGATTGCTTCACAACTAGGCATATAATGATGCAAGAGTTTAAAGAAAGAGGGATCATTTTCCACTGAATAGTGTAAGTATGCACCCTTACACGGTGCAACACACAATATTTTCTGATAGGAACAAACAATCAGCTATGCAAAATTTCATAAGAGTAAATAGCTTTGAATTGGCTATGATATTACTTAACTTAGATAATGAAACATACAAGTTTTTAGTCTGGAATGAAACATAAAGCAAGAAAAAGAATAAAACTTGAAAAAAAATTAATTCTCTGGAATCCACAAATTTTGAACTTAACTAAAATAAAACAACTCTCCTGCCTTTTATAGAACATAAGGCCTCATAAAATCAATTACAAATGATGAATGGTCATAATTTATCCTCCAAAATCAATGGTAGCAAATTAATCTCTTCACATGGGTGATGTCAGCAAGTAGTCCCGTTAGCTGTCTCTTGAATTACTTGCAAAATGAACAATTGGACTTTATCAAATATCGAGTCATTTGTAAAATTCATTGACACATTTATTTAATTCATAACTTTAGAATTATATTTATAAATGCATTAATATTTTCTGAACATCAAATAAGTTCAATTTTAAGTTGTATTCTTGTGAAAATGCGATTTATTCCTGTTTTAAACATTCATTTCCAATTTTTTCATTTTAGCGAATTACCTCAAATGATTTATGGGGTTTGTTTCTCGTCCTTTCAGCTTTCTAGACCAATTTAATTTTTTAAATTTTGTTAAGAAATGAGGGAGATATCGCTATTTTTGTGAAACTATTTTTTCAAATTTTGGGTTTTTGAAAAAAATTGGGACCTTTGAAATACCAGGACTTTTGAAAAAACAAGAATTTTGAAATATCAAACTTTTGAAATACCAATACTTTTGAAAAAATCAGGACTTTTTAAATACCGAGACTTTTTGTGGTTTGAGTTTACAAATGCACACTTTTCTTCCAGTAATCATTTACCCTTCGAGCCCTAACTTTCTTTATTTTTAAGTATTTTCAAAAATTTCAAAAGGAAACCCATGTTATTTTCTCGTGCTCTTTCCATCCATGATAAAAAAAATAATCTTTTCAATTTTTTTGAAAATATTGAGAATTTGGGTGTTTGGTGTGTAATTTCTGCACGTAACACATAAAAATCCTCTAAGCTCGAACATGCTTATTTCTTGAGTATTTTTTAAAATTCCAAAAGTAACTCATATTATTTTTTAGTGTTCTATCCATTCATGATGACATTTCAACCATTGAAAATACCAAATTTTGAATTTTGAATTTATGAGAAATTTTCAAGTGTTTTGACCATTAGGGTAATTGAATTTGAGGTTATGGTGGACCCAGATAAACTACTAAGACCGTAAGGAAATCCAAACCTAAGCCAAAAAAAGAGGGGGGTCCTTATTTTTCCAAAAGAAAAATGGGACGTGTTGTGAGACTACACAACACATCCTTTTTAAGAGAGAAAGGTCTAGAAGTCACACCCACCTTTATGGGTGTAGAGTGATTGCAAAAGTATCCAAACCCTTGCCTTGACCTTGGGTGTCTCTAAGAGTCATAGGAGAATTTTTACATATATGAAGATTAGTCCACTTCTTTTCAATGTTCCTTTCATTCCTTGGACTATCATCAACAACAAGTATCCCTTCTTTAGGATACACAGGGTTAGCAAGGGGATTAAGGGTAACAATGAAGGGTGTGTCTAGCTCTTCCTTGTTGAGGTCTTTTTGAACAACTTCAGTCCCAATATTTCCTATAAGACTCTTCATAACACATTTCCTCTTACCCTATGATTGAAGGGTGGTGAAGGGGGGTAAGGTCTTAGAGCCAAGAATAATAGCTTTGATGAGCTTACCAGGATAGAGGGAAAGGTGGAATTTATAAATCCTAAAAAATCAATCCCTAGTGTAAAGGCATGAAATCCTAATTTGACTACACTTATGAAACTAAAGTTTCCAAGGAGATAAGGATAAAGAGAAAGAAGCTAATGTTGGAAAACATTTTTTCGTTGTGCCAAAAGATCGACATGTTAACGTCCAATACAAGGGTAAGAGAAAGAAGATGATTCCATGAAACGTGGAAGTTTTTTCCTTAGGCAAAAAAATGAAATCAGCTTGCCAAAAATGGGATCCCACTTTTTAATAAATAGGATCCCTCTTTTAAAAAATGGGATTCCATTTAGCTTCGAGATCTTGAGCCTAAATTCTAAACGGGTTCTCATTTATTAATGGGTTCCAAATCGGTGGACAGGAAATGGGATCTCGATCTTTACAAAACGGGATCCCATTTTAAAGTGGTATTTATTTTTAAAATAAACGAAACTTAGTTATTCACAAAGCATAGGATCCCAAATTTTCAAAGATGATAGTGATGACAACGACCTCCAAGTATGCCTCCACCCCCAATATTTTTTCTTTTTTAATATTGTTTTGAAATTTTTAATACGATAATAGATTTTAGTATGTTTTTTTTTTCAATTTATTTAGCATTTTATGTATTTTATTTACCTGCAATAGAAGAAATAATGATTTGTAGAAGTAGAAGAAAAAATGAAATGAAACCCTCAAGATGTTGAATAGAAACAAAAAATCAACCTTAAATCGTATCTTAGGAACAAAATTTAGCTTTTGAAACCTAAAATTTTCAATCAAACCAAAAAAATTGCATTTGAAAACCCTAAATTTAAATAAAATAAAATAAATTACATTTGAAAACCCTAATTGCTTTTTGAAACCCTAAATTCAAATCAAACAAAAAAAATGCATTTGAAAACCCTAATTTGAAATGAAACAAAAAAAATTGCATTGAAAACCCTAATTGCTTCTTGAAACCGTAAATTGAAATCAAACAAATAATTTTGCATTTGAAAACCTTGATTTCAAGCTCAAGAATATTTGATAATGAAAAAAAATCATTTGCATTGTATGGAGACAAGTATGTAGGCATGCCTATGGAAGAAATTATTTGATAGATTTAGGTTGATACATAGTAAATTAGGGTCCTTGATATTGACAATGAAATAGGATTTAATAAAATTATACAATTAAATGTGTATTCATCAAGAGATGCAATCAATTAAACTTTATGAACATAGATATAATTAGAATATAAAAAAATATGTTAAACTTTACTTGCGGGACTAGTTGATCATTACAATTGATAAATTTTCAATGCTTGTTTGCAAATTTAGTTAGAAAATTCCTAAATCCTTGTACAATCCATTTCCACTTGTCACTTAATTAGATAATATTTGCATTCACTTATATTTTATGTTTTGATCTCTCTTAGTCATTCCTTGCTTCCATTTCTTGTTTGCATGTCTTGTCTCTTATCTTTCGACAATATTAACTCTCATTCTAAATCACAACACTTTCCTATTTTTCAATCTTTTAAAGAATAGTCAACATTATTACATCTTTCAACATCTACTAATTGTTGTCCAAAATCATTATCAACACTTTCATGCATACAAACTCTTAAGAATGAAATATTTTTACAACTAGTGCATTGTCCAAAAATACAAGAACTTAAATAAAACAATTTACCATTAGATCTTTCACAAATCAAACTTGAAATAAAATCCCTTATTGTTTTAGGTGGCATATTAATACCACATTCCTGCATAATCATGTTAGTATGTGTAGATAAGGGGGATTCACTACTCATGAGTTATCTTCACTCAAAGAGCCTCACAAGGTGAACTACCCTAAACTACATCAAGGAACAACGACGAGAGTTCTTGAATCAGAAAGAGTGAGTCACAGAGATTCTCTGGACAAACTGACGAGTTCTTGTCCAAAGGATGACAACACGGAATGAAAACGACAAAACAACGCGCTGGCATCCCCGAGGCGTGCTAGTGTCTCATACGGACCACAAAGTGAGTTTATCATAGAGAATGACAAAGTGACTACTTCTACTCTGATTGCTAAGAACTTCTAGAGTGTAAGGAAATGACAAAAGTGACAGAGCTAAGGAGAAGAAGGGAAAGGAAATGCTTACAACCATGCGAATAATGAAGTCTCCAACACGTGAATGTATTCAATACCTGCACACAAGAGAGAGAGAGAGAGAGAGAGAGAGAGAGAGAGAGAGAGAGAGAGAGAGAGAGAGAGAGAGAGATTGTTGGGGCTGTATAGGGGTTTTCCTTAGTCAAACCCCCATTTTGGTGTTCCCACTTCCATGGATAGCCAGATAGATAGAGAGAAAAGTAGTAAATGAAGTAAACACAAAAGCACTACAAAACAATTTTATGCTACTCAAACAAATAATAGAGGAGAGGAGTAGAAGATTACCACCTCCACCAAGAGTGATCAAGTCTAATGGGGGAGAAAAATGAGAGGAACTCAAGCCTCTGCTACAATGGTGTTTGTTCCACACTTGCTCTATTGAAGTGATGGAGATTTGATGTTTCTTAAGATTGAAGAGATGGGATGAATGCTTGGAATGTTTGGAGGAACAATAAAAGCTATAGAAGAGATGTGAAGGAAGAGAATTGTGAAGAGGAGCTGATGAAAAGCTAAGAGAGGGCTCAGGAGGAGATCAAGAGTAAAAAATGGATCAAGGAGAGGTGAACTTGAAGAAGGAGATGAAGGAAATAGCCATATTTGGGTCGGTCGGCCGAAGAGGGTGTTACAAGTCGACCCCCAATTAGAAGTGTAACACCTCTATAGGCTCTAAACGTTGGAATCTGTTAGGGAAATAAGCACGATGTGTGGATGTCTATGCATCGCACGAGCATCCCTGACAGTTATTCCTTTGTCAACACACAAAATGGATGCCAAGTGGAACGAAGGCAACGAGCTTAGGTGGAATTTTTCCTTCGTATTTGGTTTTCTAAAGTGAGAATGGGAGAAAGGGGAATTTGCGTAAGAGGTGCAAATTCGCTCCTATACATTTTTCCCCCACTTTAGCGAGCACAAATACTGATGAGTTCTTTGGTAAAGTAGATCAAAGAAGTAGTAGGGTTAGAAATGTGTACTCGAGCCATCGAGGAAATAAACCGCATTCTAGCAAACCCGAAAGTGTAGGACATAAAAAGGACTTCATAGCCTCGTAGAACTATGAAGCTAAAGAAATAAAGCACCTTACAGGCCCACGTACCTATAAGGAAGGTATCCTCCAAGAACTCTCACATGAAAAAAACCAAGGAAAGTGCCTTATAGACCCGCAAACCTACAAGGAAGGTATCCCCCAAGAACTCTCACATAAGGGAGACTGAGAAAAGAGGACTCCATAGAGTTAGAAAGGTGGCGATATGTTTACTCGCAGATAGAACATGCTAGGAAGTGGCTGCATAGGCTAGTAAGTGAACAGTCATGCAAATCGTCAAGTTGGAAGACTTTCAAAGGGGTCCCTTAGGAACCCTTCAAAAGGAAGGAGGGTCCACTCAAGGGACGCACTGTTCAAAATAAAGTTCTAGTCAGGTTGCCTCTAAGCTAGATGCAAAGATATGAAATAGGTCTATTCGGGCTGCCCCCAAGCTAGACGCCAGGATGTGAAATAGGTCTAGTTGGGTTGCCCCCAAGCTAGACGCCATGGAATTCATTCAAGATAAAAGATTTAAAAGGAGGGGTCCCTCAAGAACATTTCAAAAGGAAGAGGGGTCCACTCAAGGGATGCTTTAGTTGAAAGAAAGAGAAGAGAGAGAGGGGGTCCTTAAGAAGGACACACATCTCCAAGATAAGACATCACTACCCCCATCATATAGGGGAGGAGAACCATGCAAGATACTTAGAACATGTAGGATATAGGCATACCTTGATATCACTTGTTATTTGAAGAAGAGGCAGGTGCATCAACAAACAAATGAGTGATGGCACCTGAGTCATGAAGTTGTTGTATTTTGTTCTTCAAGGCCTTACATTCACTAGTGGAATGGCCAGGCACTCGATGGTATACATAGAAAGAATGTTTCACTTTATTATGTTTGTGACATTTCTTGCGTGTAGGAGGAGGAAGAGTAATCAAGTAGGATTTTATAAGCCACAAAAAGATACGCTCTTGCTCAGACAAAGGATGAGGAGAAAGACACAACCCTTTCTCTTGTGGAGAAATTTTTGACTGCTTAGAAGAAGGCATGAAGACAAAAGACGACAGAGGAGGATCTCCATAGAGAGAATTTTTATAGCAAGGGGGATCACACTCCTTTATGAGATCACCATCATCATTTTTAACAGGATTGCCAACATTATCCTCTTTAGCAGAGGTGTAATCATCTTCCTCAAAAGGAGGATCAACACCAAGAACATTACAATTTACACTAGCCCATGATACATAAGAATGATAATCTTTGATAGCGGGTGTGGATGATATTGTCAAAAGGTCTAAGTGGATCAAATCAAATTTATATTCTTGAATGAAGGAATCTGTAAAGTCTAGAGAACCCCAATCATCACCAAGACATGCATTCTTTTGAGAAGAGGTGGAAGGAGCAAACTTAAGATTTCTTGCTTCAAAATGATCTTCTTCAGGGACATCTATATCAAGAGTATCCTTTGTAGTAGGTACTACTAGAGTGAAAATCGATGCATTGGAAGACACTGAAGGAATAAGATTAGGCACAACCAAAGCTTGACCAACAACTGCCATCTCACACAAGTGCATAGCATCAGGGTCAACCTTAATTGTGACTACTTGATTATTGCAAGTGAACTTAATAGATTTATGCAAGGTAGACAGGATTGCACCCATAGCGTGAATCCATGGTCTACCAAGAAGAAGGTTATAAGATAACTTTTTTGACATAACATATACTAGAGTGGGTACAGTAGTGAGTACGAGTCCAATCTGTAGAGGTAATACTATTGTACCTAGAGCTTGTCTCCCAGCATTTTCAAACCCACGAATGTTAAAAGAATAAGCATTAATAGAAGATGGATCAATATTAATCTTAGGCAATAGATCAATGCTACATACATTAAGCACTGAACCAATGTCAACAAGAGTATGTATAATGCCAATTTAATCACTGTTAACTATGATCATTAAAGGGTCCACTTGTTTCTGTACTTTAGGAGGTGGGATTTCCTGAGGATAGAACACAATATTTGGAAAATCCACATGAATATGAGTTATCAATGCATCAAAATATACCGACCTAGCAGAAGAAGGCAAGAGGATATTTTTTAAGGCTTCCTGAAGAATACCTTGATAACCTAGAGCAGATTGAGGCAAATCCCACAGTGAGATATTAGCCGAAGTAACTTGGAGTTGCTCGACAAGATCGTAATCACTGGGTGCTTTAGTTGTAGGTTTAGGTTCTTGAGGAAGTCTTAGTTGTTTATTCATTTTAGTATCATAGGTACAGGCTACCGCTCTATAAGAAGGAGACTTATAAAGATCAGGAGAATCATCATCAAATGAATCACGATTAATAGAACAAACCCTTTTAGGAGAAGGACTAGTTGGAGTCATGTAAATGACCAGTCTCTTAGGCCTCTGAGGGGCAACAGAGGTAGATTATATTTATAGACTCATCAAAACTAGTAGAATAATTATTTGAATAAATATTCTCAACATCGATCCAAACAAGATCAAATGTGGAAGGAGATTCGTCATGCACCAATGCATCATCTCTAGAGGAGAGTGCATTAGAATAAATAAGAGATTCATCATTCAAAAATGCAACATCTCTAGAAGAGAGTGCATTGAAAGGAGTAGAAGGTTCATCACTCATGAATGCATCATCTCCAAAAGAGAGTGTACCAGAATGACTAGAAGGTTTGTCATTCACATATGCATCATCTCTAGAGGAGAGTGCATTGGAATGAAGAGAAGGTAGAGTAATGTTAAGAAAGGTATTAATGATCACATCTTGCAACAAAATATCCTCTGAAGCAAGAGGACTTTCGTTAGAAGGATCAAACATATTAAGTGACATAGGTAAAGCCAAGTCACCATCACATGCATGAAATGGAACATCATTAACATTTTGAACAAAATTAGATACAAAACTAATAAAATAAGATATTAAATTCATTATGATTTTTTCGGTATTTTCTATGTTCTAGTAATTTGCATTTTCGGAGGTCTTTGGAGCAGAATTTGAGGTTGGAACTTGCCTCGCTTCATAAAATTTAGTTGCCAAGGGCACTAGTATTTTAGGATTTGAACTAGTTCTCTAGGAGACCTTTCCAACGATGCAAGCCGTTCTAAATTTCGAGCACCAAGTAAAAAGTTATGAGCCCGCCAAGTAGGGGTAAATAATTTCCTTGTTTTTTGAAATATTTTCTCTTCATGTCAGGTTCAACAAAATGTAGAGAAGGGGGATTCACTACTCACGATCTCTCTTCACTAAGAGAGCCTCACGAGGTGAACTACCCTAAACTACCTCAAGGAACAGTGGCAAGAGTTCTCAAATCAGAAAGAGCGAGTCATAGAGATTCTCTGGACAAACTGATGAGTTCTCGTCCAAAGGACAACACAGAATACAGATGACAATGTGGAACGCTGGCATCCTCGAGGTGTGCTGGCATCTCGTACGAACTAGAGAGTGAGTTTATCACAGAGAATGAAAAAGTGACTACTACTCTGATTGCTAATAACTTCTAGAGTGTAAGGAAATGATAAAAAGTGACAAAGCTAAGGAGAAGAAGGGAAAGGAAATCCTTACAACCATGTGAATGATGAAGTCTCCAACATGTGAATGTCTTCAATACCTACACACAAGAAAGAGAGAGAGATAGAGAGAGATAAATTTTTGGGGCTGTATAGGGGTTTGCCTCAATCAAACCCCTGTTTTGGTGTTCCCACCTCCACAGATAGCCAAATAGATAGAGAGAAAAGTAGGAAATAAAGTAAACATAAAAGCACTACAAAACAGTGTTATGCTACTCGGCCAAATAATAGAGGAGAGGAGTAGAAGCTTACCACCTCCACCAAGAGCGCTCAAGGCTAATGGAGGAGAAAAATGAGAGGAACTCAAGCCTCTACTACAATGGTGTTTGTTCCACACTTGCTCTGCTGAAGTGATGGAGTGTTGATGTTGCTTAAGATTGAAGAGATGGAATAAATGCTTAGAATGTTTGGAGGAATAGTAGAAGTTGTAGAAGAGATGTGAAGGAAGAGAATTATGAAGAGGAGCTAATGAAAAGCTAAGAGAGGGCTCGGGGGAGCTCGAGAGTGAAATATGGATCAAGGAGAGGTGAATTTGAAGAAGGAGATGAAGGAAACGATCATATTCAGGTCGGTCGGCCGAAGAGGGCGTTACAAGTCGACCCCCAATGGGAAGGGTAACACCTCTATAGGCTCCAGATGCGAGAATCTACTAGGGACGTAAGCACATCGCGTGGACATCTACATGTCGTGTGGGTATCCCAGGCAATTATTCCTCTGTCGATGCACAAAACAGACACCAAGTGGAATGAAGGCAGCAGGCTTAGGTGGAATTTCTCCTTCGTCTTTGGTTTTCTAAATTGAAGAAGGGAAAAGGGGAATTTGCATAAGTGGTGCAAATTTGCTCCTATACAGTATGCAAAGTACAACATATATATCGAAAAATATCATAAAAATAACAAAATTGAACATGCATTTTACAACAACAAGATATTCGTTGCTTATTAATTTTTACATACCAGGGTTTACATTTTTCAAAAGACCTTTGACTTATTTTAATATTACCAAGTAACACTAAATCACCACAAAAATTTCTATAAAATTCAGCTTGTGTTGTATCTAATAGGTGTTTTGGATGAGGATCACGAATTTTGAACCCCACTCTTAGCTTTAAAACATCTCTAGCATTAGATGATACCCTAGTATTATCATGCCAATATTTTTCAATCAAAGATTTGATTTGATTATTCAATTTCCTGTTAGACCTTGGGATTTGACCACTAAAACTCCAACATTGGCTAATTGGATCATTTCTATACTTTCTCTTCTTTTTTCCGCTCTTAGCAATGTTTTAAGATGTATTTGTAGAACTTCACTAATATTGCTTACTATTCTTTTATTCAAAGTTGCTTTATTAACTATAGCAGTTGTTATAGCTCTTCTTGCTGCATTTTTATCTTTAAATCAATTATTTTTCCAATAGATTGAATGGCACTATCAATAGTAGACATAACATGTTTTAATGATTGATCTTTTCTTCTTGGTTTAACAAAAAATCTTAACTTTTTCATTTCTTTTCTCATTTTTTGCATTCTCATCAATTGCATCATTAGTTGACATTGAAATGCAAGTTTTTTACGATAGAATAATTTTTTGTATAATCTATTGGCATGTGTTCTTATTTGTCTCCAAGAAATCTTACCAAGAAGATCATCCAACACATCACTTTCAATTTAAAAAATATATATTTTCATTTTTAACATCATATTTTGAATTTTCAAATTCATTTTCATCTTCATTTTCATGTTCATTTTCATTTTCATCAACATAACGGTTTTCATTTTCATTTTCAACAAAAAGATCATTCTCATTTTCATTTTCAACAAAAGATTTTTCATTTTCATTTTCAACAAAATTTATACGATTTTCATTTTCATTTTCAACAACATTTAAATGATTTTCATTTTCATTTTCTAATTTATTTTCAACAAATTGTATTAAATTTTCTTCTCTCTGAATATTATCAATGTCAACATCATTAATTCCAACATCTTGTAAAACTTCTACAAACAAATTTTTTATTTCACTAAAATGTGGATTTGAAGACGTACTTGGATTTGTGCCTTTTGAAACATTCTCCATAGCATTGAAAGAGGGATTTGCAGACATACTAGGACTTGTTTGTATAATCATATTATTTTCCAAATTGACTTCTTGCAAATTAGCATTGTCTACAACCATGGTCTCATCAATGTTTTTATCTTCAATAGTTGTGGAATTGGATGCTTTAGCACGATTCATTGACTGAATCCTCATTCTTCTATCTCTTTCCTTGCTTCAAATTTATTCAAGAGTCAATTCCTTCCTATCTTTGCTCTTATTACGAGCTCTTGAACCCATGATTATAAAATTTTCAAGCACAAATGAATGTCAATAGTGAAAGTCTTCCAAAAATTCAATCCAAATTACAAGTTGAAGACCTGTAAAGACAAAAGTCTTCCCCTTTTGTTCCTCCAAATGAGTACAAAACTAACACAATTCCACTTTAAAAACTATTTACATGATGCCTCCTTTCAAAAATTCAATCCAAATTGCAAGTTGAAGACCTGTAAAGACAAAAGTCTTCCCCTTTTGTTCCTCCAAACGAGTACAAAACTAACACAATTCCACTTTAAAAACTATTTACATGATGCCTCCTTTCAAAAATTCAATCCAAATTGCAAGTTGAAGACCTGTAAAGACAAAAGTCTTCCTCTTTTGTTCCTCCAAATGAGTAGAAAACTAACACAATTCCACTTTAAAAACTGTTTACATGATGCCTCCTTTCAAAAATTCAATCCAAATTGCAAGTTGAAGACCTGTAAAGATAAAATTCTTCCTCTGTTGTTCCTCCAAACAAGTAGAAAACTAACACAATTCCACTTAAAAAACTATTTACATGATGCCTTCATTCAAAAAATCAATCCAAATTGCAAGTTGAAGGCCTGTAAAAACAAAATTTGATAGAAACTAGCTCAAATTATCGTAGTCAACCGTACATGTGAAGTTGCATAAATCACAATAAAAGTTTGCCAATAAATTATTATTTTTGGTTAAAAAAGAAACAAGACCTCGTTTTATAATCGGGATCTCATTTCTATGTTAACGGTCCAAACATTTAATATTATGAAACTAGATCTTGATTTACAAAACGAGATCTCGTTTCTAAAAATTTGAACTTGTGCTTGGTTTATGGTCAGATTTCTGGCTTGTATTTTGGTTTGGAAAAAGCATTTGGGATCCAAACTTAGGCCTTCGACTTGGTTTGACCTACAAGTTGAAGGTCTTGACAATGTCATAGAAAAATACTTAATTTGGACATATGGCTGACGATTTTTTTTGCAGAATTTTTCGACGAAATTAAAACCCATTAGAGATGAGACAGTGCAAATTCCAAATATGTAATTTTTCTTACAATTGGATTATTTTTTCTATTTTTCAATTAATTTCTAATGAAATGGGTCTATAAACTTGAAATATCATGATTTTTTAGTATTTTAATAACTTTTTATTAAAATATATTTTTAAAACGAATTGCATGAAAAATGTACTTCATAAAATTCTTTTCAATTTTAAAAAAAATAAAAAAATGATAAGTTTAGGTTATCTTATGCATGATGTACATGACATTTTTGCAAAATTACAATATGGCTAGTTAAAATTTTAAAAAAAAATTCAATAAAAAATTACAAAAAAAATAAAAAATGTGCTTCAGTGAGTTAAAAATCTTTTCCCAAAAGGATTTAGAAAAATACGATAATTTAGGTCAAAATATGGATGATGTACATGTGCATGGTATGGTAAAAAAGAAGTGACTTTAAACAATGGTTTTTAGAAATGCCTATTGAAAATCAATTTGTAGCATATGGGCATTGAAATAAATTACATATTTGGGAACTAGACTCCGAGTAATACATTTTATGATAAGTGACTTTTTTAAAGATTCCATCTCTAAGTGCTTCAAAATTTAAGGTCAAATATGTCAAATTCTGAAAATCAAGGAAAACACTTCCACTTTTTGGCCAAAAAGTGGACTCAACTTCTTGCCAACACCCACAAATGATAGAGATAAACGAATCCACGAGAGGTAGTTAATCCATGTCTCGAATATGAAGGGATATGTTGGTGACTAGTCCAACAATCCCACCCTCGACATCACTCAAGGGGATTCAAACCCGTGACCATGGCTCTGATACCATTTGTTGGAATACGTTTGTCGTTGTGCCAAAATACCGACCTGTTAACTCTGATACAAATGCTAGAGATAAACGGATCCACAAGACGTGTTTAGTCCATGTCCCAAATCCAAAGGAAGATGTTGGCGATTAGTCAAACAACTAACTTTGATATTACAGTGCAAGCGATTCAAGAGTGGAAAGTGATAGTGAGAAATACACTTGAAACAACCCTCAAGAGTAAAGTATTTTATTAGAATCCAACTTACCATCTGTTAGGGGTATGGAAAACCTTCCTATTTATAGCCATTATGATACTTGATTATCTCCTCACCATCTTTAAGAAAGGTTTTAAAGGCAAGTTGATGTGAACATGGTATTACCTAACTAGTTCGCCCAGTAGGTCTTATTCACACTTGTTCACATATTAAGTTTACTTAGGGATTTATAAATATTTCTAGAAGTCACTAGTACACATTATCTTATCTTATATTATTTTTAGTTGTCCCAGCGTAGGATTAAGAAACTTGTCACAATCTTGTCTTATCTCTCAAAATTTCCTATATTAGCAAGGTCTCATGTACATTATCTAATATAGGGGTAGTATCATTGATCCATTATTGATCATTGTTTCATTATTGCATCCATAATCAAGAAATCTATCCTCTTTCTCTACTCTCTTTTGGAAGGCTATCTTTGGTGTTCTGGGTGATTTTGGGCATTAAAGCTCACTATCAACTCTTATATGGTATTAGACCTCTAGATTTGCAAACACCTTCTCAAATCTAAGTGTGATTCAAAAGCATGAGATTTCAATGGGTGAATTTTGGGGGAAGAAAATATTTCACATTGAGTGCAAAAGACCCAAAACCCCTATTTTCATATAAAACACTTCATATTTTAGAATAAAAGTAGGATATTTTTGGGGGTTTTTTAGATTTGGTGGTAAATATGTATGAAAAACTATACATAATTTGTGCTATAGACCCTAGTCATTATCATTCTCTAGAATCAATAGATGCATTATCCTATGTAGGAAAAATTTGCAATGGAATATTTGGTTTGTGTATGTGGCACAATGCTAGCATAATCAAATTGTTGATGAGAAGGTATGGTTGAATTTTTTATTAAATATTTTTTTAGCTTTTTGCATCGATTTAGCACAAGGGAACTAAATCCCAAGTTATGATAGCCTATAGACTGTGGTTACCGCCAATTGGGAGGGCATAAACCTCACCCCACAATGCAAATCTGACCACTGAGTTGTGTCACCACCTAAGCAACTATTTTGTCGCTCCACTAATTTCTTTGACCACCCACCGCCCAAGTAGCTAAGAAAATTTTCTACCACCCTAGTTGATTAATACCACTAGATATGAAGTTCTTCGATTGTCCAGTCACTAGGGGGTCACCCCTTTACCACCTTTCTTACATAAGAGTCTACTTTTTTAGTGCCATAACTTTCCACCTAGGTATCAAATTTTTGAGTTCTTATAGTCATTGGAAAATTGGTTCTATGTAATTTTTAGTGGTGTATGTCTTATTATCAGATTTTGATGCTAGTACATTTTATTTTTGATTGAAGTGAAATCTCCCATTTTGGCATCCAAGCTCATATTTTTTTGTGTATTTATCTAATTTTCACAATTCTTGCAACATTGGAAAGGTATCGAGGAGCTCTTCTAAAAAATCCATGAACTTTTTTCAGGTTCGGTCCCTGGTACATTTTATTTATTTATTATAAATATTGTATTCTAATTGATAATTTTGACATCTTGACACTTGGAGAAGGTTTTTATTTCTTGGGGATCTTAATTTGGAGATCTATCTTAGTTCATTATGGGTTTTTCATTTCATCTTTATTTGATCTTCTTGAAAAGGGGAAACTATAAGCAATGGAGAGATGGCATTTTGAAACATCTTTGTTGGTTTCATCTTTTTCCATATTTGTATGGTAGTGTTCCTCAACTAGGCACACCTTGCAAGAAGTTCTTTCGGAATTACAAAACTAGCCATGTCATAGGAGTGATTAGTCTACATGTTGATAATGACACTTGGAGTGCCATTACACATTGAGTGTTATGATACTCTTTAGACCAACGTTTGGGAGATATATGGAGATTGTGATATATAGCCATTTCCATATGATCTTATTCCAAATTTTCTTGTACCTCTTGATTCAAACAAGATACCATATGACTATGACACTATTCAAAATTTTGATACTTTGGAGATTTGCATATTTAGATGATGATGATGAGGTTTTTCATAATCTCCTTCTCCTCTTATAGATATAGTTGTTGATCCTTCACTTTTATTGATTCCTTGTGCATAATAATTGATTGAGACTCACCTCATTCATGCTTAGCATGACCATCACAGTCTTTCAAATTTAGCTTTATGGGATGCCTACTTGATAGGTATATTATATTTTTTTGTGAGTCTCATATTGTGGATTTGGAGGAAACACTTGAGGATATTCATCTTTTATTTGATGATATTTATTTCACTACTATTGTCAAACCATCATTATCTTCGAATATTGTTCTACATGAGTTTCCACATAGTCTAGATTTGTCATCTTGCAACACTTGAGTTTTGTGTGGCATACTCTAGCATAGAGACACTTAAGAAGTCTTTAGAGACACCCATCATGAGAATTATTTCCTCATCTCTATTCTTGGTGTTGAAGTTTATTTTATGTATCTACCATTGGACTTGTTCTTCCCAAGGGGAGGAAAGTTTTTTGGAAGAATTGGATTGTATTTTGTCGTCAAGCATTCAACATTAAAAAAGGAGCTCCTTCATTATGGGGGGATCTATAGTCTATCTCTTTCTCTCCTATGGGGGATATATATTATATATTTGTGATGGATTTAGTCCTTAGGGGGTCATGTTTATTCCTCCATTCATCCTTATTTCATCACTTGTACGTGTTTTTTTTCTTACATTTTCTCTTTTAGAGAGGGGTTTTTTTCCATAGGCTTTTGTGTTCTCTCTTTTGATGAGAGTTTTTTCCATAGGATTTATCTCCTTTACTTTTTTGTGAGAGATAATTTGTAAATGGGTACCTAACATGACCTAGTTGATGAGACCCATATTTGCATCTATGCATCACCTTTGCATTCTTACATTTGTTTTCCTCCCTAAATTGCACTTAAGGGGGGTGTTGGTATGAATGTAGTACATTATCTAACTAGTTCATCTAATAGATCTTACTCACACATGTTCACATGTTAATTTTACTTAGGGATTTAGGAATATTTCTAGAAGTCACTAGTACACATGTGATCTTATCTTATATTTAGTTCTCTCATAGCATAGGATTAAGACACTTGTCACAATCTTGTCTTGTCCTATCTCTCAACCTTGCCTATATAAGCAAGGTCTCATGTACATTATATAATGTAGGTGGTAAGTAGTATCATTGATCCATTATTGATCATTGTATTATTATTGCATCCATAATCAAGCAATCTATCATCTTGCTTTACTCTCTTGTGGACGGCTATCTTTGGTGTTCTAGGTGATTGTGGGATATTAGAGCTCATTATCAATTCTTACAATAGTATCCTTGGATTTCCTCTTCTTTCTAACTTTTATACCATCAAATTTCAATCTTGTGGCTACTCCAATAATTTTCTCAAAGAATTTAAAACTAATACCCCCAACTTGTACCTTTTTTATGTTCCAAGAGTGTGAAAACTATCTAGAGAGGATTCAATCAAAATCACATAAGGTTTTGAGGTAAGGCATGATGCATCCCTATTTTACAATATGCTACAACATGCTATCTTTATGAAATCTTCAAAATAATTAGATTATGTTTGTATTATTCCTAGGATTTGATCTTAGGATTTACTTTAAATAAAACCAAATTAAAAAAACCTAACATATGTTGTTAGAAACTATGAATATAGAAAGAGCTATTACTTTAGGATAATACCACTCAACAAATGTACTCAATATCACTATTTTTCCATCAATAATTACAAAAAAGAAATAAACTACGTGTTGACCCTCTTACATGATAGTGTGTGCTAACATACAACCCTATTGGTAGTAGTTACAACACCCTACAATGTTGTAATATCTCACACAAGAAAAATGAAAACTCCATATTTGAATTATGATGAACTTTTGGAAAATTATTAAGCTTGGATGATGTGACTAGGGTTTCCAAAATTATTGGTTGGTTAACACTTTTTATGGAAAAATTTGGATCTGGTGTATAGAAAACCCAAATATGATGTTTACTCCCTTGCCTCATGACCTTGGATTATTGATTGGTCATTGTATGATTCTAAGCATTGTTTAATTTTGGTCAACGTAGAAAATATCATAGGATTATGGCCATATGGGGTGGTTGTTTAGATCTAGTTTCCTAAGAGGATATGGCATAAGTATGGTGCTCTAAGAGACAATCAAAATGATTTGTATCTATAGGTTGAACCTTAATTCCTTCATCCATATTTGGCTGTCCCCTTCAATGGTCCTCTAGGAAGTTGGTTGTGGGTGTTTGGATCTAGTGAACTATCTCCAATACTTGTATTGTCATGTTGAAGTAGTTTCCCTAGCTAGAACCCTCACTTGTTGGAATTTAGATTTGATACAAGTGTTGGATGTTGTGGTTATATTGCTGATATGTGATTTTCATTGATGTCAACACTATTAGCATTGGTGATTCTGAAGGCTGTATATATCGAGGATATTGAGAAAATTGTAATAAATATATTGCAGGTAGCCAGTGAAGCTGAGAAGGTCAAAGTGTTGGAAAGTGTTTTACATTAATAATCAGAAGGTGCACATTAAATATTTTGTTGCTAATTCTATCTAGTATGTTTTTCAAAAGTTTCAATGGTACGCATCAAGAATCAAGGAAGTTATGAAGCTCTGTGTTCCTACAGTCACTCTGTTACTGTAGTAGGTGCTCTTGGAAGAAGAGGATGAAATTATGGAAATTTTAGTTGTTTCGCATGTCCCTGTGACATTTGTGGATGAGTCTAGATCGTGCTCTATCCCTGTTGTACGTCCACATTGATTGGTGTGATCATGATCGAATATTTTTCTGATGTGTGCTTGAGTTTTCATGTTCTTGGCCGACATGATGGTGGTAGCGTGTTGCGGATCTATGAGATATAATATTTTATTGTTTGGCATGTTCGAGGATGTTGATTTAGGTCCTCACTATGTTGTGAATGACTTAGGTTGGTGCGCATCATGATTTGTTCATGTATTAAGGCCGACAATTGTAATTTATTCTTTATTTGTGGCCAATAGAGTAGTTGATGTAAATCCGTGTAGTGGATATATAATAGCAGTTATTTTCCTCATTTTGAAAGATGCTCGGTGTGTGTATGTGAAGTACATGTGTGAATAAAGATAAAATCATTCAAGAGCAAAGTAGAGTGTGAAAGATATTGAGCAGAGTGTGAAAGAGTTTTAGCAGATTGTGTAGAAGTTTTTCTGTGCCTAACCAGAACTGTCATTAGGATTTTCTAGAAGCTAATTTCTCAGTTCAAGCTCATTAGATGGATTTAATTCGATTGTCTTATGTAAGGCAGTGAGCCTTCCTCTGAGCAGTGAGCTCTAGGTAGTGTTCCTGAATGCATTTGCATTCCCTATTTACACTTCATTATACTTTTAACATGGTATAATCTTGTGGAGTAACATCCATTATGGTTTTTCCCCTAACAAGGTTTCCACATATAAAATCTTGGTGTTCATGTGTCTCTGATGTGCTATTGATTTATGCTTGCATTGTTAATTATTAGATATGAGATTGAATGTTGATTAATGTTGAATAAGTTTGATTTTGGTAACAACTGATTCACCCCCCCTCTCAGTTGTCTATCCTTGTTTTTCCAACAATTGGTATCAAAGCAAGTTCCTCTGAAGGGAAAGCTTAATAGCTTGAGGTGATCCGAGATGGCATCATACAATAAGGAAAGTCCTAGATTCAATGGAACAAACTACTCTCTGTGAAAAGTCAGAATGGAATTTCATTTGAAGTGTATTGGTGAGCCTTTTTGGAAGATTACAAAGAATGCATATACTATCCCTTAGAATGGTCCATCTACTACTGATGAAATCAAAGAAGCTGAAAAAATACTAGGGCTATTGAAGCATTGTTGAGTGCTTTGACAGATTCAGATATGAAAAATGTGATAAGTCTGAAGACTGCACATGAGATCTGGAAAAAATTGGAAACATTGTATGAAGGAGATCCACTAGTGAAAGTTGTAAAGCTACAGAGTCTAAAAGGAAAGTGGGAGGACATGAAGATGAGTGAAGATGAGAACATTCTTTCTTTCTCTCAAAAGGTAAATGAACTGGTGATGAGCATCAGATGTGCCGGTGGAACCTTGGATGAAAAAGAGATTGTGGCTAAAATACTTAGATCTATGACTCCTTCCTACAAATAAAAATCTCATGCTATTGATGAACTCAGGACAATGACAAATGTGACAAGAGACATGTTTATTGGAAAACTTTCTGCCTTTGAGTTAAGTGAATTTGGTGAATCTACTCCTAAGGCAAAATCTGCATTCAAGGCTACTGTATCCAAGAAAAGAAAGCAGAGATATGATCCGAGAGAGAGTTCCAAAAATACATTCAAGAATGAAGATGAGATGAAATAGATTGAAGATGAAGAAAGAGAATTATAAGAACTAGAAGCATTGATTGTGAAAAGAGAAGACAAAGGTCATGGTAAGTATGTAAAGGAAAGTTACCTATTAAATATTTTTCTTGCAGTAAAATAGGCCATTTTGCATCAAGGTGTCCTGAAAGAGTCTCTAAGTATAAACCTAAGAAGGCTATATTTCAAAATAAATGTTATTATGCTGAAGAAGGTGTTACTGATGATGAATATGATAAAGAAATTAGAAATGAAGATGAATGGGTATTTATTGCTATCAAAGAAAATGGTCAGGTGTCCACTGAATCTACTAGTAATGTGAATGTTGAGAAAGCTCTTGCAAAAAAAATTGAAGAAAAGGATGAGTGGCTAATTGACAGCGGATGTTCACATCATATGACTAGTGAAAAAAGCAAGTTTGTAAGCTTGGAAAACTATGGTGGTGGTGTTGTAATATTTGGAGACAACACTTCTGGTGTGATTCATGGCAGAGGCACTATTTCTTTTGGTGGTAAACATAATACTAATGATGTTCTTTATGTAGAAGGTCTAAAGAATAACTTGTTAAGTGTTGGATAGATGGTAGACAAGGGTTACAATCTTTAGTTCAAGGATGGTAAGTGAAGGATAAGGGGAAGTTCTGGAAATATGATTGCTTCAGATACAAATACAAGAGGTAATATTTTTCACTTAAGTGTTGCTAGTGAAAGTTGTTTAATTGATCAAGTTGATGTGAGCTGGTTATGGCATAGGAGGTTGTGTCATGTGAACTTTGATAACATTGTCAAGATAAGCTCTACTCAAGCAGCCAAAGATCTTCCTAAGTTAGTGAAGCCTACTAACACTATGTGCAAGGAATTTTAGATGGGAAAGCAGACTAGAAATTCTTTCTGGAGGAAACAATATGACTCTAATGGAGTACTGGAATTGATACATACTGAATTATGTGGTCCATCCAGAATCAAAAGTCTTCAAGCTGAAAGGTACTTGATGTTGCTTATTGATGATTACTCTAGAATGATATGGGTTGCTTTCTTAAGAGAAAAACATGAAGCATTAGAAAATGTAAAAAGCTTCAAAAGTATGGCAGAGAATGAGACAGGCAAAAGATCAAATGCTTAAGGTCAGACAGAGGTGGTGAATTCACTTCCCAAGAATTCAATTCTTTATGTGAAGAGAATGGAATCCAAAGACAATTATCTGCTCCCCGGACCCCTCAACAAAATGGAGTTGTTGAAAGAAAGAAAAAAACTGTTCTAGACACTGCTAAAACCATGATGTTGGAAACAAATGTTCCTTAGTTATACTGGAGAGAAGCTGTAAGTACTGTTGTGTATACCATTAATCAAGTAAATGTCAACAGTAGTTCTAGTAAGACCCTTTTTGAGATATGGTTTGGTTATAAGCCTACTGTCAAGTATTTCAAAAAATTTGGAAGCAAATGCTACATTAAGGGAGATGATGATATAGGAAAGTTTGATGCTAGAAGTGATGAAGGAATCTTTCTAGGTTACTCTACTAAGAGAAAAGCTTACCGGTGCTTTAATAAAAGGTTGAAATAAATGGTTGAAAGTGAAAATGTCAAAGTTGATGAAGATATTGATAGACCATCCAGATGTAGTGGATATGATTCAGATGATCAACATGATAGTAATAACAACAGAAATAATGTTCAAACATAGAATCAACTTCAAATTGTTCTGGTGAACCAAGGGAATCAAGAAGCAAAAACTAGCAGAAGTGCAAAAGAAAGAACACAAGAACAAGAAGTTAGAGAAAATCCTAAAACTCCCAAGTATGTAAGGAAAAATCATTCTGAAAGTCAAATCATAGGAGATAAGAGAAAATGTGTGCAAACTAGAAGAATAATTTTAGAAGACTATTGTCTAATTTCCAAATATGAGCCTAGCAATATCAATGAAGCATGCAAAGATGAATATTGGATGGAAGCCATGAAAGAAGAACTAATGTAGATAGAGAAAAATGATACATGGGATCTTGTTCCTAGACCTCAGAACAAAAATGTGATTGGAACCAAATGGGTGTTTCAGAATAAGCTGAATGAACAAGGTGAAGTGGTTAGAAACAAAGCAATACTAGTTTGCAAAGGGTGCTCACAGATGGAAGGTATTGATTTTGAAGAAACTTTTTCCCCTGTTGCTAAAATTGAAGCTGTAAGATTATTTCTTGCTTATGTTGCTTTCAAGAACTACAAAGTCTATCAGATGGATGTAAAGTCAAAATTTCTAAATGGTGAGGTAGAAAAGGAAGTCTATGTTGAGAAACTAGATGGATTTCAAATAACTGATGAAAAAGACATGGTATGCCGATTGAAGAAATCTCTCTATGGACTTAAGCAAGCTCCTAGAGATTGGTATGCTATATTGGATAAATACTTGTTGAAAATTGGATTCAATAAAGGTACTACTGATAGGAATCTGTATTTCAAGTTGGATCAGAATAAAGAGTTGATCATTGAAGTCTTTGTTGATGAAATTATTTTTAAAGGTGATGATGATTTGTGTATGAAGTTTGTTGATGAAATGAAAAGTGATTTTGAAATGTCAATGATTGGATTGGAGTACTGAAATTCTTCTTAGGATTAAAAATCACTCAGTTACATGATGGAATCTTTATATCCCAGTCCAAATATGTAAAAGAGTTACTAAAAAAGTTTGGCATGGAAGACTCAAAGCCAGTTGGTACACCTATGGTAACCGGATGCAAACTTACACACAATGATGTTTCTCCTAAAGCAAATCAAACAAGATACAATTCAATGGTTGGTGGATTACTCTACTTGACTCAGACAAGACCAGATATAATGAATGTTGTATGCATGGTTGCTAGATATCAAGCTGATCCTAAAGAGTCTCATGTGACTGTTGTGAAAATAATCTCCAGATACTTGAAAGGGACAGTTGATCTTGGTCTTTGGTATCCTAAGGATGATGATCTTAATCTGAATGCTTTTATAGATGTAGATTCGGCAAGTGATGTTAATGACAAGAAGAGTACTAGTGGTGGTGTATTCTTCTTACAAAAGAAGTTGGTATCTTGGCTAAGCAAAAAGCAAAATTTTGTTTCATTATCTACTATTGAGGTAGAATATATTGCTGCTACAAATAGTTGTACTCAAGTATTGTGGATTAAGCAGATGCTGAGAGATGTTAAAATTGAGTATGAAGAACCCATTTCCATATTATGTGACAACTCAAGCACCATAAACATTTCTAAGAATCCAGTACTGCATTCAAAGACAAATAATATATCCATCAAATATTACTTCTTGAGAGATAAATTAAGTGACAAAGAAGTTAGACTGGAGTATATACCTACAAAGGAGAAAATTGCAGACATCTTTACTAAGCCATTGCCTAAGGATACTTTTGAGTACCTCAGAGGAAAGTTAGGGGTGATTTCCCTTCCTAATCTGAACTAAGATGCATGTATTTGCATCAATCCATGAACTCATAGCCATATCTTATTCTGGATTGATGTTGTGGTGGCTGCTACTCAGGGGGAGTAGTAAGATGTGCTAAATACGAGGATCAAAGAATGCGTACCTTTTCCATTGATTTCAAAGGGGGAGAGGAGAAATGTGAAAAACATGGGAGAAGAAAACATGAAAAGAGTGCACAATCTAAGGGGGATATTGTTGGAGAAGAGATATTTGTGTTGATGGCATTATTTTTCACATCATGTGTTGCCATCAATGCCAAAGGGGGAGATTGTTGGATGTTGTGGTTGTCATTGATGTAAACACTATTAGAATTAGTGATTCTAAAGGCTGTATATATCAAAGATATTGAGAAAATTGTAATAAATATATTGTAGGTAGCCAATGAAGCTGAGAAGGTCAAAGTGTTGGAAAGTGTTGTGCATTGATAATCAGAAAGTGTGCATTGAAGGGTTTTTTGCTAAGTCTATCTAGTATGTTGTCTGAAATTTTCAGTGGTACGCATCAAGAATCAAGGAATTTATGAAGCTCTGTGTTCCTATAGTCACTTTGTTACTGTAGCAGGTGCTCTTGGAAGAAGAGGACAAAATTATGGAAATTTAAGTTGTTTCGCATGTTCCTATGATGTTCGTGGATGAGTCTAGATCATTTTCTATCCCTACTATACGTCCACATTGATTGGTGTGATCGTGATCAGAGATTTTTCTGATGTGTGCTCAAGTTTTCATGTTCTTGGCCGACATGATGGTGGTAGTGTGTTACGGATCCATGCAGATTGATATTTTATTGTTTGGCATGTTTGAAGATGTTGATTTAGGTCCTCACTATGTTGTGATCAGCTTAGGTTGGTGCACATCATGATTTGTTCATGTATTAAGGCTGACAGTTGTAATTTATTCTTTATTTGTGGCCGATAGAGTAGTTGATGTAAATATGTGTAGCGGATATGTAAGAGCGGTTATTTTCCTCTTTTTGAAGTATGATCAGTGTGTGTATGCGAATTACATGTGCAAATAAAGATCAAATCATTCAAGAGCAGAGCATAGTGTGAAAGAGATTGAGAAGAGTGTGAAAGAGTTTGAGCAGAGTGTGTAGAATTTTTTCTGTGCCTAACTAGAACTATTATCAGGATTTTGTAGAAGCTAATTTATCAGTTCAACCTCATTAGATGAATTTAATCTGATTGTCTTATGTAAGGCAGTGAGCCTTCCTCTGAGTAGTGAGCTCTAGGTAGTGTGCCTGAATACATGTGCATTCCCTATTTAATCTTCATTATACTTTTAGCAAGGTATAATCTTGTGGACTAACATCCACCATTATTTTTACCCTTACAGGGTTTCCACGTATAAAATCTTGGTGTTCATGTGTCTCTGATGTGTTATTGATTTATGCTTGCACTGTTAATTATCAGATCTAAGATTACAGGTTGATTAATGTTGAATAAGTTTGATTTTGGTAACAATTGATTCACCCCCCCTCTCAGCTGTCTATCCTTGTTTTGCCAATAACAAGTCCCAAAACTAAGGATTAGTTTATTTAAAAATCTAAAATTATGTGTAATAGTAAATATGAGAAGAAGGTTTCCATCCTTTCCCCACTGCACTCAATCATAGAGGTTTTTGTCTCTATTTAAAATAGACAAATCATTGCACGACAATGTATATCCTCCAAAAAGTGGTTCTAGTTGGCGCCTAGGATAGGTTTTATAGTGGATCACTAAATAAGACCCTGGGCCCCGAATTTTGCTGCCAAATATCAAATTTAGAATTTATTATTTAATTTTAATTTTATTAGTTTATTAATATTTTATATTTAAATATGTTGAAGTGGTGTTTAAAAACATCTTTATTAAATAGGTGCATTGGGAAATGACCAAAACTTAGATTTTTTTTCATTTTATCTTTTATTATTAATAAATAGCACAAGTAGGTTCAATTATGGCAAGGTAGTATTCAATAATAGAATCCCCAATTGGAGCTGGAATGATATGCAAGACCTTGACGCTCCACAAGTCCAGAAAGACACATTGATAGAAATACTCAGGAATAGATACTTCAACCCCACCAATGACAAGGATGTAATCAAGTGGTGTGGGTCATCCATAGGCACATATAAAATGAAGTTTGGATACAAAACTAAAGAGCTAGCTATGGAAAGACGGGACTGGTCATGCAAATTGTTGTGGGGGAATAAATGCCTCCGCAAAGCAGGGGTATTTGCATGGATGGAAATTCAAAAATGATTTCTCATTGAAGAAAGATTAGCAACATTTGGAGTTCAAGGCTCAGGAAGATCTGTAATGTGCAAAAAGAGCGAAGAGACAACGAATCATTTACTTTTGACATGCCCATTTGTGATTGCCTGCTAGAATATAGTTAGGAGCAAACTAAAACTGCAATGCCCCATGTTGGAAGACATTGAAACTTGGTTCAAAATGTGGCCACTAGGAGGAAAAAATTCAGTATTTGGTGGAATATGGAAATTAACCCCATCCACAGTGATTTGGGAAATCTAGAAGGAGAGAAATAGAAAGATTTTCCAAGGGAAGGAGATGAGTGAGGATGGGCTTTGGGAAAATATTGAAAGGGCCATAGAAAAAATAGTTAATGAGGATTCTCATAGCAAAGTAAGCAAGTGGAAAATCCTCACCAGTTGGGATGACAAACTAGTCAAATCAATTAGTGGTTTGAAACCACCACTACTCAGTGGAAGTAGTGAGCCTCATACACAAAAGGTTAAAAGATCAGAAGTAGTATGGAAAGATCTAGAAGAAGATTGGATTGGAATCAAATTTTATGGAGCCTCTCGTGGTAACCCAGGCCCCAAAGGAGCAAGTTGCATTGCCAGGGATGCTCAAGGTAAAATTATATCAGAAAAGTCCATTCCCTTGGGACTGTGCACAAATAATGAAGCAAAATTTTGAGCAGCTACAATAGGATTGTAATTGGGATTGGAGTTGGGAGAAAATCATATTCATCTAGAGGGGAAATCACTCATTACTGTCAATTCTATTCGAAGAAGTAGTGCTACGAACTGGAAGTTAAACCATTTGTTGCAATTCATCAAACAATTGGCAAGAAAATTTGAGGTATTCCAGACAAGCCATGTATACGTAGAAGGGAACAACAAGGTGGATGAGCTAGCAAAAAAGGTGTTAGATGGCAACACGTAAGAAAAAATTGAGGAGATGGGAATTCGTTAGAATGTTGGGACTTTCAATCCACAAAAATGAGAAAGGACATTGGGGAAGATCAAAACAATCGGTGGCCAATAAAGCATGCCATATAATTAAACCAAAATTGAAGTGGACCAGAATGACAAGACAACAACCATAAATAGAAGGCAAGGAGCGGGATGTGATAACAAGTCCCAAGGCAAGGGAAGTGGTGGGCTAAGCATGATCTTTTAAAGATTTACAGATTCATATCACTTGCAAGGATGCAAATTTGTAAACACGCCCCAAACATCACAGATGTTGAGCTAGTTATTATCACGAGGCAAGGATGTTCTCTATTAAAAGGACAAAGTTGGCGATTTCTTAAGAAAAAGCGAGAATGAGCCAATTTAGCATGGAGAGGAAAGGTGCTTAGGCAATGACGAGTTTGAGTTTGTTTCTGGTACTAGGAGCAATGGACACCTCATTGTTTGTGAATACTAAGAAGCAACAACAATCCTTTCTAGGAGAAATAATGGATAAAAGGTTGAGAGGGTTGTTGGCTTCTTCCCATCTGTTGGTGCTCTGGGTGACCAAAAGGTTTTGGGTCTAGAATTTTTGAAGGCATACCAAAGATTCAGGTTGAATGCAGACATCTCCACCATGTTCTTAGAAATGTTGTTGTATTTGGGCATGTCCAAGGTGAGAGGAAAGAAATTGACTCAAATGGTATTCATCCATGCATGGTTGGGTGAAATCGATGAAGCCCTGGACAACATCGATGGATACTTGATGATTCCTATGCCACACAAATACTATATGACACGTCAGGGTAGAGGGGAGGTGATGAAATTCTCGATGATAAGAACTCTCGACCCAACGGGGTTCAAAAAATTGTGGGATGAGAGAGAGAGGAATATCTTGTTCCTGCTCAAAGTGGTAAAAATGATGGTAGACCCTCTGCATGGCTTGGCAATGAGGTATGTGGAGGATAAGGGCTAGCGGGCGAGATAGTTGTGGGTGATGATGATGACTAGGACCTTGGCGCAGGAGAGGAGTGGATGTTGAATGATGACAAAGACCTTGAATAGAAGGTGAAAGACTTGGCTCACCAGAATTGTGATGTAGATTGTCCAATGGTGGCAGACTATATGGCCTACAAGAAGATAGCGGTATCAGATGACAAGGATGAATGAGCAAGGTAGGTTCAATAATGGTCTCTTTTTGTGGTTCCAAGAGTCAATCTTCATGTAAATTTGATGTTATAGAATAGTAGAAAAATACTTAGTAAGGAATAGGAGTTAGTCCTGAGTATGGCCAATTCCTGTGCTGGTAACATGCCATTTTGTAACAACAAATTTTTTTGAGTATTAAGTCTTTTGGGTGGTGGCCATTTTGTTTAGAGGCCGGTAGAATAGTATACGGGGATGGTAAAGGCACAACTAGCTTTCATTGGAACCTATGTAAACTCATATTTTCTAAGCAATATAGGGTGTTTCCCCTTAGCAATTATTTACCTACAAAAACAAAATTAGCACAAGTAGGTTTTGAACCTAAATTTCTTAGTGGAACCTCCTTTAATCATTAAAAATTGTGTGTACATGGATTCTACAATGTACTCAAGAAATTTATATTTGGCATGTGGAGTAACATAATGGATATTATATACCATTTCAAGGAGGCTTGTACCCACTTCCCAATTGCTATCTAATCTAAGGAAAATTGCTATCATGGAAATAGTATCTTGAAATCATGGTTTAAAAATATTAATTTTATAAGGAGGTTTATGATTATCTTTGAATAAGTTACTATCCACTGTTATTTTTTAGAAAATAATTTTTGGACTCTTGATGGATTGCTTCATAATTACTAGCAAGGTTTTATAGGTCAATTTGGACATTTCCAAAATCTTCGGCTATAAACCCCAACACACCTCCAAATTCTTCTACAATATTGGGTAACATTTATCCTTTGCTATTTTTATTAACAATTAATTTTTTTATATTATCATAATTTTGAGAACACACCATGATAAATTTTGGGTAAGAGAAAGCCTCATATAACATCATGCATCCCAATCCAACTACCTATGGTGCAGTGACACTATTAATTGGAATTTTTTTACTATTGGTAGTTTTAATTTGCATTGTAGCCTTATTCTCACATGAAAATATTAGTTCTAAATTACAAGATCATAAATATCATGGTATTTATCCATGAAACCAAAGGTTTTAAGCAATCCAACATAGTAATGGTGGTATACATGCTTGCAAAGTGTAAAATATCAACCCTAAACTCCAAGATTGAAAAATAAGAAATGATGGAACATAGCATTTCTATATTTCACTTACCTAAAATTTGACTCTTGAAAAGATTAATACAAAGACATACGCAAAATAGATCTATTGGATCCCAAAATATCCTTGGTGCATTGCAATGATCAATTTCGCCAAGTCCCGACCCTCTTGTTTTAAAATTATATCACTTAATAGTAGCAAGTTCACTTCTTATTTTTTTCTTTTTCTCAGATATTAAAGTCAATGAAAGTTGTTACCTCTGAACTACACAATTAGTACATTAAATTTTTATACTCACTTCCAATGAAATTCGACAGTTGGTTTTTGTTTTTATAACACCAAGTAATTGATCACTTTTGATGAGAGGTGGTGTTATTAGATCTCAAATAAATTCTTAATTTTTTATCATTGCAAATCTAACAATTTTGGGATGATTCTAAAGTTTTGAGTTCACAATTCTAGTGCTCCATGCATTTCATTGCAAAATTCAACTACAATCATCCATTAAAAATTTATCGAACAATCAAATAATTTAATACATTTTTTCTAATTTTCTAAGGCACAATATTATGTCATATCAATATGAAATAACAATATTAATTACAAAATATTACATAGTTAACAAGATCATGCGATTAACTACTTTCTTGTAGTACCAATAGGATGATGTCAATTAGGAATGATGCATACAATTCAATAACACTTTAGCACCTACAAGCCACATGTCATCATGATGCACCATCTCAACTTGAAGGCTTTGTAGCAAAGGAGAACACACAAAAAAGTAAAAGTGTGTGATGCAATAAGAATGTGGCATTTGGTGCTTGCAATGATTAAAGTAGGGACCACCATATGGGTACATTTTGAAGGTGACTTGAGTGATTTTAATAGAACATATGTTAATGTTCAAACATAGTCACTAGGAAAAGGGGTTGGTTAATCAATGAATATAAAATATTTCTATTACAACTTAAGAAAATAGGAATGGGTCGAACAAGTCTAATATCAAAATACGTTGACATGTGTTCCTATTCCAAAGACTTTATGTATAAATTTGTGTGTAAAAAGTTTGGCCTGGAATGAATGAATGAATTTTTAAAATTTATCCGTGAAACTAGCTAGTTTTTGGGGCCCAAGAAATGTTTTTATACTATTATAATTACTAAAATGTAATCATTCTTTGATTGTGTTGACACTTGTCTCTTTTTTGGAGACTTTATGTAGGAATCTGGGTGTGTGAATTAGCCTGGAATAGAACAATAAAATTATTTTTTATATATTAATTCTAATTTTTTAAAGATATATCATTATGTCATATGAAATGAAACTCTTTTTATAGTTATTTTAATTATTATATATCAGATTTCACATTGAAAGAGTAAAATTTGTAATTATTGTCAGTTAAACTCTTTTTGTTTTTTATTTTGGAATCTAGATTGTGGATTTTATTTCATGATCCAAATATATATAATTCCTCTCAAGATCTCATCACAACATTTCAAACATATTCTAGTGTATAATTGTTTATTATTGACTTGCAATTAAATATCCTACAAATAGCATTCAAATGCAATTCTAGTTCTATTTAAGAATATGTATACAATTATACAACACCCCCTGTATCTTATACAGAGTACTTAATCTACTCCTTGAACATGAAATAATTTATAAAATAATTGACACGTGAGGTCAAGTGAAAATAAACTCAAAAATCCATAAGAGTGAATTGCATTACAATTTGGAGTATACTTTTCATATATTTCAAATGAAAATGTACATTGGTGCTTTAGGAAATAGCACTTTACAGTTTACAAACTACTTTTCTCTAACACTAAAACCTAGAGAATAATTTTGAAGGTCCAAAAACTATTCCACGATTGTTGATGAATATTTTTAACCTGCTATTTGCATTGTCATCAATCTGTCTAGATTCATCTATGATGTTTTCACTAAAAGGTGATGGTCGATTGAAATGCAACTCAATGTAGGTATTCATGATTATTATATTTTTCCATCCAATATGCAAAAGTATTTTCTGTAGGCCATTGAAATGTTGATACTTTTGCAATTCTTTCTAAGTGTGCTATATATCTTGCATCCAAAATTACTTTCACATCTTTACCAAAATTGTCCAAGTTTGATTCCAATTCAAATAATTCATCTAAAGTATTATTTAACAATAGTAATTCTATTTCCCCATTAGCGTAAATGAATGAGGAAAGAGAAGGGGAAACTATGCCAAATTCACTCTTCCACTGGTTGAGTGGATTTATATTTCCATTGCCCAAAATACTTGGCATAATCTTCTCTTCAATGTTTTCTAGTAACTTGAACTTTCCCCTTAGTTCTTGCTCCAATTTTGTTTGATATGAACAACTTATCCTATTGAGCCAATCATTTGATGTGTGTCAAAAAACCTTCTATAATATTGGGGTCAAACTTGAAACACTTGTAAGCTTCTCACATTAAAAAAATCCTTGGAATCAAATTACCTAAAATAGCCTTCAAGCTATCCTAGTGCTACAAATATTGTACATATGCATTCCTTAAGCTTGTGTATCCATGCCAAGTATCCTTAAGTATTTTGACTATTTTTGATACCCTATACCCAATTAGGTCATCCACCAAATCAATTTCTCTTTTTCATGTCCTCTTTGTCTTCTTTCAATTTCTCCTCCACCTCTTTAAGTTTCAATTATAAAGCATCCTTGTCCTACATTTATACATCTACAAAGCTTGATGGGGTAGTGATAATTGGAACAAAATCACTTTGTGTTGAGATAATAATTGGTGTAGCAGTTCTCTATGGACATGGTAGTAATTATTGCACCTTATTGTATTTTTACATCAACCATATGTGATCTATGTGTATCTTATCATAATTATCTTGGAGCTTATTTGTAGTTGCTTAACTAAATAAGGTTGTTTCTATAGAAAAAAAGCTTCCTAGGGAGCATAAGTATCAAACAATCTCTTAATAATTAAATTTCCATTCAATTCCTTGATGTTTCCTATCACTTGTGGCTTATTTTTGGATGGGTCCATAGACCAAATAGCCAAGGTTTCATACATTGTGTTAAAACCAAACCAAAAGTATGCATGTCCATCTTTCTCTTTAGTATCAAAAGCCTCTTCATGATGTCTTATAATTGTGTCCAATGCTATGGCAGAGGCTATAAATCAATCTGATAATAGAAGTAAACCAACATCTTGCACCATTTTCCTTCCTTCTATAGGAGTGATATTTTTGACTTTGAAGTCAACCTCTTTCAAAATTTCCTTCATTAACTTCTCTATTTGTGTTGTGTTTTCCTCTCCTTTGGCTTTATTCAAGCTTTCTTGGAATTCTTTCCTCTTCATCCTTAGGACAAAATCTTTGAATTATTTTGACTTGAAAATTAATCATTTGAGATCAATTATGTACAACCCAAGGCCCTTACATAATTTTATTCATATCCCCCACCTCTAATATTGATATCTAATTACCTTGGCGTATACCCAAAATTGCACCCTTTGGGAAGAATGTGTCATTTGATTTACTTCTTCCTCCCCCACTATATTCTCTCTTATCTCTTTAGTTTACTCTACTTCTCCATCATCTATGGAATATGCCGCTAGAGGTGGTTGCATTTAACCTTCCTCCTTTTCTTGTATTGCTCTACAATAAATACAAATGATTGTTCAAGTCCTTCCTACACTTATTGCACTTCCATAGGTTTTTCTCTTTTTCTTCAAAGTTCTTAGTCTTAGAAATTCTTTGTGGGTCTTCCTCATGATGTGATCTCTCTAGTTTTCTTTCTAATGTACCAAAAGAGGATTGTAGGCCAAATTATTTTTATTATCCATCATAATTTTGATCCTAGCAATATGATCTTTGATCTCATGGAAATCCCTTAGATAATTTGGATTTTCTTTCATTCTTTGTTCTTCTCCCTTCTATATAGCAACCCATTTTATTATTTTCATCTTTATATCCTTAGTAGCTAAGCGATTTTTAATCAAAGCCTCTTCAAATAACACTCAATGACAAAATGTTGATCTCTTGGCATTGAGATTGACTTGATTTATTAAAAAAATTCGGTCATGGTATCTTTTAACATCAAAATTCATTATGTAGGACTAAAAAATTGGATATACAATCTTTGATCCTTCCTTAATAGTGAGGAAAAAGTCTGAAAACAAAAGATAACTAGGGAAGAATGATCCATTTTTATGATTTTTTGAATGAGTCTTATCTGACTCATTTATTGTCAAATGATTTTCATATATTCCAACCTTTTAGGCACATGTCTTGGTAGGATATGAGGCCTAATGAGAGACCCATTAACTCTGACCACAATGTTATGTGAATGGAAATAATAATCTCCTCAATTATGTTGAATGCCCAGTATAGGTACCCTATTCTTTGTTATTAAGAAATCCATTATTTCCTTTGGAAATCTATCCAATATTGCACCTAAATAACACAATATTTTCTTAATAAACATTCCTCAAACACTAAATAGTTTGAATTTGGGTAATGCATGCCTCAAATATATATCCAACATTCCACAAGAAGTAAGAAATTGTTGTCACCATGAAACCTTATGTGTAAAGCCTTATCCCAAACATTTCTTCGTCCATATAAAAAAATGTGACACAACAATGAATACCACTTGAAATGCATAACCTTTCTATCATTTTTTATTGCCACTAATTATTTTTCCATTCTTTCAACTATAAATGAAGTAAAGTCAAATTCTTAATTTTGTCTATATTTTGTATATATATAGCCATCATAATCAAATACATGGGTATTTGAGATTTTACATCCACTCATAGAACCTGGCATAAGGCATGATAAGTTTTAATGAAATAATATTTAAATGTCTTAATTGAAAGGTTCCAATTCTATGAGAGTAAACCTTACTGGTCTTCTATTTGCACCTGTTACTTTATTCTTTAGTAACCAATTCACCCTATAGCTACCCTTATCATTATGATACTCCTTGTTTAATAAATTGAAATTAATAACCTTATTGGGAGTTGAATTTAGCTTGAAAAACTCTATTATTGACCCCTTATCAATTCTTACTAATTCACCATCATTCTTAGCCAAAACAACCCTAACATCAAAATCATAATTTTTTGTTACTATTATGATGAAATTCACATTAATGAAAATATTTGGAATAAGAAATTTTCCCAAGTCAAAATTCCAAACATGTGAAATAGGTCTCTTCGAGGACCTCCTTTTATACCAATGCTCAAAAAGCAACCATTCATTTATAGGAATTGTCGCATTTGTACAGTCTTTGTATTGACCTATCAACCGGTTTGATAAAATCCATGCCCCTTGTGCATGCTTAACTTTCCTTGATGATCCCAAGAATTGGACATGAGGTCCTCACCCAATTTTCTTTTTTATTTTGAGGGTTGGGAACTAGTATGACCCATTTTAGGGTTTCTAAATTCTGGTGCACTTTAAGGTTTTGATTCTTTTGAACTATGGTGCAAATTTTAGAATTTAGGATGACTCAACTACTTTGTTTTGTTCTTAGTGTGGAAGGAAGACCCTAATGATGAGGAAGTATGTAGATTAATAGATAATTCAAAAAATTAGAACATAATTGAATACTTGAATTATGGGCCCGAAAACTCTAATTCTCTTCTAAGAACACTAGAGAGCTAAAAAAATCCATAAATTATCGACACAAAAAAATAGCTTTATGAATTTTTATGAGCTCAACTGAATATTTATGAAGTAAAAATCCAATATCTGGAAGATATTAATTGATTTCACCATTTTTTTTATTTGTAAGATTTCACCATTAGTAATTGGTTGCACGAACAATGTACCCTCAACAAACCCTTCCACAAGCTTGAATGTCAGTCATCAATCAATGATGATTGCTAAATTTCACTATATTTTATTGAACAGTAAAATATTTTCGTCACATGTGATTAGGAATGACACAACATATAGCAAGATATCACTTTAGCACTGATAAGCCACATGTTATCATATTGCACCATCGTAACTTGAAGGTTTTGTAGCAAATGAGAACACATGATGAACTAAAAGTGTGATACAATAGGAACATGAAATTTGACACTAACAAGGATTAAAGCGGTTAGTGGGGACCGCCATACAAGTAAATAAAAAGGGAAACTTAAGTGATTTTAAAAGAACATGATCACTAACTCATTTGATTACAAAATCCGATGAAAATTTCTAACGAAAGCTATATAATCAGATGTATCGTCGGGTACTTGTGCAAAATTTTCATTTTTAAAATTTTTTTATCCCCGATGTTCGTCAGAATTTCGACGAACCTTATTTTGCGTCAAAGATTTGACGAATACTTTTCGCCAAAATTTTGATAGAATTGCACTGTTAAATTGTGGCCGACATAAATAAAAATGAGCTCGACTATTTATTGCGACATTGTTTTGCTCAACGATTTTATTGGGAAAAATTAAAAAAAAATCAAGAAGATATCGCTAGGTTGAGGGTAGTCATTGTCATTTTCCAGAATTCATTTGTGAAGTCAGATTTGTACTTCCATGTTTGAAATTCATATTTGAAAGCAACATCTCATCAAATTTCATTTCTATATTTTAGACCTGACTTCACAAATTTTTTATAAGGGAATTGTTTATAACTGATGGAAAATTCTTGATGGATTTGGACAAAGATTATATTTGCAAGGTTTCAATTTTAACCCTAATGATCAATTTTCAATAGATTTGGGAGCCATAACTAGATAATATCAAAGGCATAGGGATAGCTACAGAGTGAAATAGCTATCAAGATTTAGGCCTAAAGGGTTGAACAAAGAACTGGGAATGTTTGATAGTGGATAGTTAGTGTAACATAGAATTAATGAATTATTGCACAATAAGATGGTTAAATCTAATCTAACAAACATAAATCTAAATAAAACAACTAAGAATGAATTAAATGAACTAAAACAATAAAAATTATAATGAAACAATCTCACTGAATATCAGTACACCTCTTCGAATTATCTTGATTGTCATTATCCATTTTGTCATATCGGTATTCTTGCCCTCAGATTTTGTATGTATGCAAGCATAGCCTGGATGTATTGTCTAAGCAAAATATCAAAGATTATAAGTTCTTCTCGAAAGTATTGATTTCGGGGAGGAGGAATAATGATAATGACAGGTCATTTTATAGATTTTGGGTTTTCGAATGATCAACTTAGATTCAAAAGAAAGATCAACAATCGAGATTGATGAATGCCATGTGATGTGAGTTAGGAAATTCTGCAGGATAAAGATTAAATTAGAACAATAACTTAATCTTGTGTCAAGACTGTTTGAAAATAGAAAGAACATGAGTTCCAGATCAAATAAACAATTTAATTTTCAGTTAAGAGTCTTCAAAAATAGAAGAAATAGACTTTGAATGAAAAATACAAAGTTATAACTCGAAGAATAATCTGTTCGAATGCACACATGAATTAATTAACTAAATAAAGATATTTAATTAATAAATACATTCATGCATATGAGTTAGAACTAGTTAACTGATTGGTTGTGACAGAGAGTCCTTTTGCAGAGACAATCAGATATCGAGTCCAAAGATAACTGGCGGATTTAAATAGATCTTGAGTCATAGGGTGAGTGAATGATTAGATAACTGGATGATAGAAGAATGCAACAAAAACAATTAATTATGAATTAAATGTTAATTTAATTCAACATTCGAAATTGAAAGATTTAATTAAATAAATAAATAATGATAATTTATTTAATTGATTGTTGAAAAGGATTAATTAATAATTAAATAAGGAATATTTAATTATAGTTGAAATATGATAAAGGGGTTAATTAAATAATAAATTATTTAATTAAGAAATAGAATTAATTAGTTAGCAACATAATTAAATAAATATGATTTATTTAATTAATCAAAGTTGAATAAGGGTCATAATGAATTAATTAAATAGTTAAAAAGGGTTATTTAATTAATAGAGGAAATATGTGTTTAGAAAGGTAATTAAATAATTAACATTATTTAATCAAGACCATGGACATTAGAAAATTATGTCGAAATTGGTGCTCGCAGGCCTAGACCAATTTTCAGTGTCTACAGTTTTCCCCTCTTTGATACAATGTCATTTCGGCGTTGTGTCAAAGAAAATATGCCTCGATTGTGCCCTAGTATGAAATAGGTTAGGGTATGCTCCCTCGGGAAAATTGACAAATATTTGATTTTTTTTTTTTAAATCAGGAAATATTCTCAATAAGTCAATTTGATGTTCAAAAATGCTATGGAGTTGAAGAAATTGAATTTGGAAGTGTTATGGACGTGTACGGGTCAATAGAAGTTGGAAGTTTAAGCGGCCAATAGACAAGGTTAGAAGAAATGCCACCCAAACCCTAGGTATAAATAGAAATTAGGTTGAAAACCAATTCATTTGCACCCGGAAGAGTTGAAGAATTGAGAAGTTTGCTCTGAGTATTGGACAAAGATGTCTCCAGTTCCCTACGTTGTGCATCGCGGATATCGGATCCAAACATTTAGGCGGCCAGCCGACACAGGACCCTCGGTATGTACCCTAAAATGAGCTTTTGAAATTTCATTTTGCACGTAGTTTTAGGCACTTAAAAATTATTTTGCACATGTGGTCTTTCTGTCAACGCATATGCGTTCGTATGTAATGTGTTTGCTTGCGGAATGACGCATTTGCAAAAAGACGTCTTGGCTAATTTAGGTCATTTAGGTATTAGTTTCATATGAGAATAAATGCACCACATTTGAATTTATGCATCACATTTGTGTTTTAGTTAGGTGCATGTAGGTTAATGAAACACATGTGTTATTTCGAAATGCATATGCATATAGGTAGACAGATAGAATTGCACCACATTTGAAATTTTTGAAATGAATTTGCTTGGGTGTGAATTGGAGTGATTTTTGTAATGCATTTGAGATAAGTGATGTAAATGCCTTGTCATGCAACACAAGTGGAAAATAGCACCGCATGTGATTATGTGAACTGCATTTGGTTTGTAAAATGTTTTGAGAAAAATATGACATTTGACATCATGGTTGAAATGCAATTTGTAGGTTATTTTAGATCCGATCTATACTCGGGAGTCACGTCCTGATACTTTCGAGCCAAGAGAGCGACTGGTTAGCGCAGAGTCATGATTACTATGGAGACTGGGACTACATCATGTGCTGACTATGCCCACAATTTGGGAAAACAGAGGTATGCTTACCGCTTTGTGCGAGCGATGGCATTCTGAGACCTCATTGTTTCATTTTCCGACTGGGGAGGTGACGGTTACATTAGAGGATGTTTATAGGATTTTGAGACTACCTATTAGAGGAGAGAGGGTTATGTATGACACACAACTTGGGTACAACGAGCTGACTAGATTTTATGTTGTTGACGACATTAGGAGATTAGGGATAGAGCACTATGAGATCAGATGGTAGGTTCTAGTTGATAGGTATGAGTTGATAGATTGTATTTTATGTACATTGATTGGAGGGATAGTTCTTCCTGACCGACGGGGTCATGGATTTCCTGTCGAGTGGGGAGAGATGCTTGTCAGGATGTTAGAGAGGGAGACTGTGTATGCCTGGGGTCCCTGTCTATTAGGCATGTTATATTTTCACTTACATGATATAGTGTAACGAGATGCATAGTCTATGAGCTGTGGTACCACTCTTCTCATGGTTTGGGCATGGGAGCGTATTTCCGTATTTCTCCCTCCTGTTACTACAAAGTGAGAGGCTACATCTCCTTATGTTTTTTGTTATATGAGAAACATTACTTAGAGTCATGTAGGAGACACATGTTATTGGACACATGCACTGGACACATTGGTTCAGTTTATGTGGAGGCCATACATGGATTGTGAGAGATGGTCAGATGAGGATGGGCATTTGACCTACTGTTGACAGACACAGTACCTGATTGGTAGGATTGTTTTGAGTTTACACATTATTGAGAGACACCTGCCCTATCATGTATTGAGACAGTTTGGAGAGGTTCAGGATCAGCCTAGAGGGAGAGTAGAGTTTGCTCAATCTTCCAGAGAGGTTCCTTACTGGGGGCCTATGATACCAGTGGCTACTATAGAGGCAAAGATTTAGGCTTTACAACCTTTACATTGGGGATGGAGAGGTAGAGCAGTAGATCCAAGGACTATAGCTGCATATGACACTTGGTGAGTAGAGCATTGTCCTATTCCTTATACAGATCTGGATCAATCAGCACCAGTAGAGAGACGAGGTATAGGGCCGAGAGGGTGGCGTAGAGGTAGAGGTGGTGGTAGGGGTGGTGGTGATGATGGCAGAGGTGGTGATGGTAGATGAGGATGACGAGGATGGAGAGGTGGTCGGGTAGGTGGAGGATGTACCGATGTTGGACCTTGAAGGTGGAGCAAAGGCATAGGTTGGAGATGAGCATGCTGCTAAGGAGGCAGTAGTAGAGGAGCATGCAGAGGTAGATATTAGCTGAGAGGACCTTGTAGAGGAGGAGGAGGATGATGTGGATATTGATCCTCTTGGTATTTTGGTAGATTATGGGGAGGATGATGTTAAGGAGGAGATACCTATGGAGGAGTAGGAGAGAGAGCTTTGGGATCAGATTGTAGAGGGGCGACAGGATGAGGAGGCTCCTAGGGATAATGACATGGAGGCATTGGAGGAGAGGCTGAGAGTGTTTACAGTAGAGTTGGATGCCTTGCAGATAGAGAGAGACAGTGATTTTACAGAGAGAGATAATGCTTTTATGGAGAGAGATACTGCTCTTATGGAGAGGGACTAGGTAGTAGCCCAGAGCCAGGAGATAGAGCAGTAGTTCATAGAGGTCAGACGCCTTTACAGTGATACTCCATTTGATGGGTTGGCACATGAGCTAGTCAAATTAGTAGAGAGGGCTTCATATTATAGAGATCTATATGAGTCAGTGGTGCCAATAAAGAGATGAGCTCCTAGCTTTTTAGAGGTTCGGAGTCATAGATCACAGAGCAGGAGTTAGACTAGGACACAAAGTACAGAGGGTGTGGTAGGACCACTGAGGACAGGTCTGTATGATAGGCCTTCCACCTCACAGAGAGTACCTCTGAGGCAGTTTCCTCCACCTTCACCACGTGACAGTAGCGGTAGTGGGACACATTGACACTTTATATTTGTGGACACTGTATTTTGATCAGAGAGAGCCTGCGAGCTCATTTTTATTTATGGATACATTTTGATATTGTACTATGACACATTATTTTGAGCGATATATATATATATATATATATATATGATTTTTGGTGGCTTCTACATGATATGCAGTTCTATTTTATGATGATATATTTTTTTTCTATATGATTATGTTTCCTAGATGATGTATGTACATGTGTTATGAATGATTGTTTCTACATTATGATGAGTTTATGCAGTCTATGATGTTATGAATGACTCTATTTACTTATGATAATGGAATGCAATTTTTATATGATGTTATTTATATGTGATGGTGATATGTACATGCAATTTTTTCATTATGTATCTTATGATGATGGAATGCCTATTATGCAATGATTTCGTGGATATGCAATGAAGATGTTAATGTTCCTATTTGTTTGAAATGCAATGTAACTGTAAGATGTATTACATTGTTTACATAATGCTTATAGAATGTATGCATATGCAAATTATCTAATTTTTTTTTTGTGTCACAGGACTCTATCATTATGTCGGACAAGAGAAATGTTAGCGTAGATAATTTCATAATGTTAGTAAGAAACAACAAAGGTGGTTGATTGAAAAACATATAATCTTTGATATTTTTCCATATATGCTAAGCTTGCATTTTTATCATCATTGGGCAGGACTGACACAAATGGATAGTACACACAATGATATGAGATAGACCATAGTGTACAAAGTCATCCATCTACAAAAAAAAGACAGTCGCAGACAAGGAGTGTCTTAACTCATACTAAGGACAAGATTTCCCTAGTCGTTTTGTATTGACAAACCATAGACAACAAACAAATAAAAGACGGGTCATGAGACATCATTGCTCCTCTAAATCCTTGATAGGAAATCCTTGAGGAAACTAGTAACATGACTCAAAATCCAAAGTTAAAAGATAGTTGACAGACAATAGTCAAAGAAAAAGAGTCCCGAGACATCCTTGCTTCTCTAAATCCTTCAAGGGACATCCTTGAGAAAGCTAGTAACTGGACTTATGCACAAATCGATAAAAAGATAAGACAAAGTAAGATATAAAGTCAAAAATCCAAATAAAAGTATTCCCAAAAACTTGATCTTGTGGGATTGTTTGATGTTTGCCATAGCATAATGTGAGGGATGACACATACCGCATAAGAGGTTGAGTCTGGTTTCGACTTGGTGACTATCTGTGTAAGGCATGACAAAGCCTGGTTTCAAAAAGACACATGTCATATAAGACATTGGAGCCTGATGACGTTGATGTGACAAGCTACATGAGGCTATGACAATTTGACGATGTCTATTGACAAGAAAGACATATCTTGCTAAGACATCAGTTGATCACTTTGACAATGTGTTTGATTTTGACTTGATGACTTTGAGATGTTTGCCTTGTTGATGCATGACTTGTTTTGATTCCTTGATTAATTTGATTGTGTGTGTGTGTATTGACAGTGTATGACTTGAGACGATATACACTAAAGGACTAGCCTAATGTGGCGTCAGGAGCTCATCGATTGATTAGCCTTTCCTACATTGTACACGCAGAGACCTTGTAGTTCGACCAAACTTTTTTGACATAATTGACTAAAGATATACACCTAAGTTGATGATATGCAATGTGTGTGACAGTGAATGTGATAAACCCTATTGGACTGACCTAGTGCAGTCTTAGGGGCTCATTGGCTGATTAGCCTTGCCTACATTGTACACGCATAGACCTCGTAGTTCGACATAACCAATGAATTTGAATGTACAAAGAGTCATGATTTTTATGTGGGTGATACATGACAAACCTAGACAGACAGACCTAATGCCTCGGGGGTACATCGATTGATGGCCTTGCCTATGTCTAGTAGCAGAAGCAACGTAGTTCAACTATGTCTACGACTAACTTAACATGACCGATCTGACTCTATTTTTGGGATTTTCTGACATGTTTTGATTTTTTTATCTTTTTTGAGGTTTTCTATTGTTTTTGAATTTTTTCAGGATATTTTATGATGTTATTGGATTTTTTTAGAACATTTTTTGATGTTTGGATTTTTTCAGGACATTTTCTAATGTTGGGTTGCTATGTACAAGGTCCACATGACACAGAACAAGGATTTGCCCCCAGTCGGGAATAAGACATGCAAGATGGAGTGGGGAATGTGATGGAACGGACTTGATGTCAATCGTTCCAAGCAATGGATAAGACAACCATTTATTATGAGGGATGGTGAAAAAGTCTTATTGGAATGATGGTAGATGAAGGAGTGAGTTTGACTACACATGCTACCTATTTGCTAGGTTTTCACCATGGTACTTATCCATAGCCCCACCGAAGTGGTTTTCACTATTGGACGGATTATTTCTCTTTACTATTTTATTTATTTTTTAATTTTTTTTTTTTGGTGTTACAAAGATGCCTGTTTGCCAAGTTTTCATCAAGGTAACCATTGTTTTTGTTTTTTCCATTTTTTTGTATTTTCTCAATTAAGACAAAGACTCTTAGAAGCTACGCATAGAACCTCTTTAGATGAAGGTTGTTGATTGGTGACAAAAGTGGTTCTCCTTCAGGGGTAGAGAGTTGGTATGCTCTTGATCCAAACGCTTCTGTGACAATATAGGGCCCTAACCAGTTAGGTTCAAACTTACCTGGATTTTCTTGTTTAGCTTGATTTTTGGGATTCTCCATTAAAACCAAGTCACCAATGTTAAAGTGTCTATTTAGAACTTTCCTGTTATAGTTACGATGAAGACGATTCTGATATGCTTGCAAATGGTCTAGTGATTTCTGTCTTTGTTCATCCAGTAATTCTAACTCTTGTAATTTGGATACATGGTACTCTTCATCGTCAATGTGACCTTTAAAGGACATCCTCAGGGAAGGAATTTCAACCTCAATAGGTTAGATAGCTTCAAATCCGAATACTAGGGAGTATGGAGTGGCGCCAGTGGGAGTACGGATGCTTGTGTGGTAAGCCCATAAGGAAGGATTTAGCTGTAGGTGCCAGTCATGACCAATGTCATTGATAGTCATTTTTAGGATTCTAATAATTATTTTATTAGATGCCTCAACTTGGCCATTACCTTGTGGGTAATACGCGGTGGAAAAATGATGTTTCATATGGAAGTCTTCACATAAATGGCATACTTCTTGGTTTTTGAATGGGCGGCCATTGTTTGTGATAATGGATTGGGGTACACCATACTGAGAAATGATATAGTTTAGGATAAACTTGGATATTTGCTTTTCGGTGATGTAGGTCATGGGAATAGCTTCGATCCATTTGGTGAAGTATTCAGTGGTAGTTATGATGAATTTATGGTCATTGGATGATGGAGGGTGTATCTTACCTATGAGGTCAAGTCCCCATTGGGCAAAGGGCCATGGTGATGTAATTGGACGAAGCTCCTGTGTTGGTGCTCTTATCAAATCTTCGTGTATCTAAAACTATCTACATTTATTTACAAAGATATATGAGTCTTTTTCCATTATAGGCCAATAATAACCTAATCTCATAATCTTATGGGCTAAAGTAGGACCACTAGAATGGGATCCACATATACCTTTGTGCACCACTCGCAAGGTTTCTTGTGCTTCTTCAGCATCAAGACATCTCATTAGGGCATTATCTAAGGTACGTCTATACAGGGTATCTCTGATGATGGTGTATTTAGCTAACTTACGGATAAAGGTTCTACATTGGTTGTTCGATAGGTCTAATGGTAAGGTTTTGTCATTTAGATAGTTGAATACGTCTTTGTACCAAGGGGAAGTAGGACCAACAATCATACACACCATCACAGAATTGGGGACATCGTAGGCAGGGACCAACAACTGTTCAACCAAAAACTCAAACTTAGGCACGTTGCTCGGAATATCCAATAAGGAACCCATGGTTTCCATAACATATGTTGCCCTATTCTGAATATGTGGTATTTTTTGAAAAGTGATTTCATCAAAGTACTGCTTGAAACTATTGGCCATGTTCTTGTAGGGGGCAAGTTTCTCATCCTTAGTCTCATAATCATCATTTACTTGCCAGACTACTAGCTGAGAATCGCCAAAAACATGTAGACTCTTAATCTTCCACTAGGTTTCCATTCTTAATCCTGTCACTAAGGCTTCATACTCTACTATGTTGTTGGTTCAAGGGAAAACAATCTTGAATTATTTAGGAATAGTATCGCCCTGAGGTGTAACAAATAGGATACCTTCTCCTGAACCACGATTTGTATGTAACCCATCAAAGTATAATTTCCATTCGGTTCTAGTGTCAATGTTGAAGATAAATTCATCAGGAAAATCGACCACTAAAGGATGGTCTGCCTTCATGGGTGCATTTGCTACTGATCTACAATCACTTTTCTTTTTATATATTTCCTTTCCACATATTGAATTTCATAATCACTAAGTATCATAACCCATTTAGCCAATTGTCCTATTAATGCTACTTATAGGAGATATTTGAGGGGATCAATCTTTGCGACCAACATTGTTTGTTGATTTAGCATATAGTGCTGAAGTTTTTGAGTAGCAAAGAATACTGCAAGACATGCATGTTCTATGTTATTGTAATTTAATTCATATCCACCAAGGTACGACTAATGTAGTACACTGCTCTTTCATGACCTTGATCATCATTTTGTGCGAGAAGAGCTCCTAATACTAACTGAGTTGCTGAAATGCATAGTATCAATGATTTTCCATCTGTAGGTGGCATTAAGATAGGTGGAGTGAGTAGATAATCCTTGATTTGTTGGAAATATTCTTGACATTTAGGTTTCCACACAAATGGTACTCCTTTCTTGAGTAAATGTTGAAATGGGTGTATTTTGTCTGCCAGTTGTACAATGAAATGCCTGATAGACTGTAATCTTCCCTGTAGTGTTCTTAGTTGACCAATGCTAACTAGAGGAGGCATTTATACGATATCTTTTACCTTCTCTGGATCTACTTCAATGCCTCTTCTAGAAATGATATACCCTAGAAGTTTCCCTGATTTCACTCCAAAGACACATTTCTTTGGATTTAGCCTGATGTTGTAATTCTCTAGCCTCTGGAATATCTTGTCTAGAACCTTCAAATGATCTACCCTTGTTATCAATTTATCTATAATTTAATCGACATAATCTTCCATGAGAGTATGTACAAAGTCATGGAAAATAGTAGTAATTTCCTATTGATAGGTAGCTCCTGCATTCTTAAGCCCAAAAGTCATAACATTCCAACAGTATGTTCCCCATGGACACGTGAAATTTGTCTTGTGTTGGTCTTCAGCTGTAATTTTGATTTGGTTATATCCAGAGAAACCATCCATGAGGGATAGAATCTCGTATCCTATTGTAAGATCTACTATCATGTCTATGTTCGGCAAAGGGAAGTCATCCTTAGGACATGCCTTGTTGATGTCCCTAAATTCTGTACAACTACGGATGCCCCCAGTTGGTTTCATCACTAGCACAAGATTTGAAATCCAGTCTGCATAGTCTATGGTTCTTATGAATCCGACATCTAATAGTTTCTTAAGTTCTTCTTTGACGAGTAGAGCAATTTGTGGATGCATTTTCCTTAACTTATGTTTGAATGGCTTAATACCTGGTTGTAATTGTAGATGGTGCAATATAAGGTCGGGATCCAACCCAGGCATGACTGCATATAACCATGCAAAGTTTATTTGTCTCTTGGTGAAGAAGTCCCGAAACTCAGGTTGTTTTATTTGTCAAAGAGGCTGCCAAGTATATTACCCGAGGGTCTTCTTCTTTGTTTATGTTGACTGCAACAGACTCCTCTACTAACATTGGTGACTTTTCCTAAGCAACGGGGAGAATATTCAAACCTCCATCCTTGGGTGCCTCAGAGAGGTTTTCACCCTCAGATACGTCCTTTATTTTTACTGTTTCTTTGTCCAAAGGTGCCTTTCGGTTTTCACTTAGGGACTTGTCATTTTTCTCATTTTTCTTTTTATTTTCATTTTTGCGACTAGAGGTGTAAATAGACTCCCCAAAATATGCTTTTTCATCCAAGTCTATGGTAAAACCAACTTTATGATCCCCTCTTGGTATGCCTTCTCGAAGTCCCATGAACTGAACTATTGCTTCATCATTCTTGAATACATCTAGGATGGGTGTACCTTGTTGATCCCAGTCAATAAGTTGGGGATATATGAGAGGCATGTCATCATCAGAGTTATCAAATGTGGAAGCTGACAAGGTGAATATAGACTGGTTGACATGGTCACAAAAGTTTTGGATTAACTCCTTCTTGTTCTTTTTCCTATGGGTAGGTAAACTCTGTTGTGGGACTATTGTAACGACTAGGTCATCAGAAGATGGTTTGTCAGGTTCCCAAGATGCATGATCAAGGGTTTCCCAATAATAGTGCTTAAACCATTCTTCTTTGGACAAGGACTTCTTATTATGGGGACTAGATGGCTTTGGTACGAGTTTTTTCATTTGGTCCAATTCTCCAAATAGATTATCTAGGTTCATGGTACTGGTAGAGGAAAGGGAATCCCATTCATAATCGCTTGAGTTAGGAGATTCATCGTAAACTAGGGCAAGGGGTTCGTGAGATATCTCGATGTCTGCATAAGCACTCACTTCCTCTTGAAATGGTGATGAAGTACTATAAAACCAATTCTAAGTGGATGAAACCCTAGCCCTAGGTATTTCGGTCGTGGCGAGACAATGATTGGTTCTGTCCTTCCATTTTGATGTATTCCTAACCCACTATATCCATCATAGCCTTTGCTTTGCATTATCTTAAAGCATTTTCCATATTGATCCTTAGCTATTTGAATAGATGATGAGGGGTATTCATTGTCTTCTTGGTACAACCAAGAGGTAATATCACCTTGATCCACAATTTCTTCACTTAACTCTCCCCATTTGGTCAATGTCATTGTAGGGGGAACATGAAATGTGACTATTGACTGTTTTCTATTTGCCATGGGTAAGCCATATGCCTTAGGTGGAACCAGCTGATTGACACAATAGGATGCCTTCATGTAATACTCTCCACAACCCTTGTCTTGGATCTCGACCTTAGGAGTGGATGATGGTGGTTTTAATGAAATGGAATTGATGAGATGTGATGGGTCAATTATAGGGATAAAGTGGATGATGAAGCTTCTTGATTAACGGGAACCTGTCGTTGTGGAATTTCCCTTAGGCTTTTACAATATTGAAACGGGTCTGGATCACCATCAATCATGATCTCGGTGCCATTATATGAGAATTTAAGATATTGGTGATATGTGGAAGGTATGGATTTCATTGCATGTATCCACGGTCTACCTAACAATAGGTTATACAGAAGGGTGAGATCCAAGACTTGGAAGTTGGTGTTCATAACTGTTGGGCCAATTCTGATAGGGAGTGTGGCAACTCCTTTGGATGATCTTTCCTCATCATCGTAAGCCTTGATGAGTATACTCTTAGAGGTTTCTACGCATTATTTTGAGAATCCTAATGCCTTAACCAATTTCAGGGTACACAGGTTCAAACCTGCTCCTCCATCTACCAAGACTCATCTGACTTTGGTTTGATGGACTAGGACTTCAAGATGTAATGGGTCATTATGATCGGTCTTTTTTGTTGAATAATCATGTTGAGAAAATGTGGCATGATGGGAGTTGGTTAAGTATCCTACCATTTCTTCAAAATGATTGACATCTAAGTTGGTAGGGACAGTCGTGCTCTATAAGGCTTTGTCAAGAATGGATTAGTGCTCAGGTGATAAAGTCAACAGCTCCAAAATGGATATTTGTGTTGAAGTCTTATTTAGTTGATCAAGCAGATTGTACTTAGACTTGGAAGATTGTGTGGGTGGCTCAGAAGGACCTAGTTATCTTAGTTATGTGTGTGTTTACAACATATTCAGGACGCTTCTTAATGGTGATGGTATGGACATTTTTATTTGTAGCTCGGAGGTGGTTTACGATCGTACCTTTTCCATAGTCATACTGTAATGCCCCGCCAAGTAACCCTAAATGAAGTTGCAATTAACATCTTAAGCGAACCAATTTTTTTTATAAAGTGCATTTAACATACACATTCACTTATTAATTAACAACAACCTCTAAGGCTACAAGGTTAGGATTACTTAAACCCACATATACATATTACATATAACCATAGCCTTATGAACTTTATGAAATAAACATCATACATCATAAGAATACCACATAACATAATAAGATAATCAACCAAGATACAATCTTATAATCATTATCTTAAACCAATAGTTACATCACTCATTCCCAGAATGAGGCAATAGTATATAAGATTATAATTACAAACTCCACCTCATACAGAAGAGGGATAAAGTAACTTATACAAGTTAAAATATTACAATGCAAGATAATACAACAAGAACCGCGAGCTGTCCATCTGGATGTCTCGCCACTAAGTACTGAAAATCGATGGGGACCCAACAATTTTGGTGCATGTTCCACCCTACCAATGTGGTACCCGAAGGCCCACCCCCCATGCTAGGAGATAGTAATAAAGTAACATGGACAAAGATTCTACTACCTCTAACCAAAGGCAAACTCATACTGACTCATACTGTTATAACCAACCAAATGAATTAACAAGTACAACTCATTCACCATACAAGTACGAATCAAATACAATGCATGTACAAATCTAGTACAATACAAGTACAAATCAAATACCATACATGTACACATCAAGTACAATTCAAGTACCACTCCAACATCACTGACATAGGTCACATTGCTTCCAGACATAAAGTAGATCAAGTATGTTCAAATAACCATACACATAAAATAATTAACAACAGTTGTCATAGATAGAGTGTCATCGCAAGGTTTGTCATGAGATCTCCTCTGGGCATTCTTCATAGGCTCCGGCACAAGTAATCCTGGTGGCCTCAACCGAATCTCGACTCATACTCACTCATGGAATCAACTACCTCTCGTAAGAACTAAATAGTTGATCTTGCCATTCCAGGCCTTCTCACTCATCCCAAGTCTAAACAAGCCCTTGTGTCTATGAGTGAGGATTAAATTATCTTGATTAATGTGAAGTTAATCCTAATCTTCTAAGTACATTATTTTAATTATCACTTGTTTAAATCACTCCTGAAGGTTATCCAGTTTACCTCTTTGGGCTCTGGCGCCTAACAGAAGCCACTCTTCTATTCGACAACACACATCCAAACAATCCACCAAGGGAACCACAAGTGCATACCAACTAGGCATCATAATCCACTCCAATACAAGGAGGATACAAATAATAGAAACTCACTCCAAACATCTTGGAGGAAACAACACATAGTCCACTCCTTTCACAAGAGGCAACAAGATGAAACCACATCACAAGGTCACTCCATAGAAGGAGACACGGATCCCATAATCCGCTCCTAAACCAAGGAGGTGCAAACATCTTCATTCATAAAAACTGGATAAAACTGAAAAGACGCCATGCACTACCCAAGGGAAAACAACTGGATGGCATAAAGATTCAACAACCCTTATCATCTAAGTTCTTCTGGAAGACTTATAATTTAGGACTAACACTAAATCCCAAAACCAACAATGCAATTTGACGACATGGCAACAAAAGCATTCAAGTCATCAATCAAATTTAATATTTGGATTTCCTAAATCCATACTCATTCAATAGGTAGTGTTGACAAGTCAAAGACACGATAACTAGATCATCTAAAATAATCATAACCTCTATTTCCCTTTTCATTATTGAAAATCTAAAACAATTAAACTTACTTCCCTTTACTGAATACAAAGAATTAAATCCTTTAAGATAATCATGAGGAAGATACTACTTTTGGATATACTAAATCCATATCTCTTTCATAATCCAATCACAATGATTCAATTTATCTAAATAGAAATTAATAAATAACATAATTGATTGTCTCATCAATAAAACAACTTCTTAATTTACTTTTAAATTGACACAAATCCATGCAAGTAACTCTTTCCATTTCCTGACCAAATCTTACATATCATTCACTTTTCTATTTAAAACATTCAATCACCTTAATATAATAACATATTGTTTCTCTATCCATTTAAAAACATGTAATTTCATCAATGTATAAAACTATTTTTTGGCTTGTCTATTTGGCCACGCATTCATATTGTTTCTAATTAACTATCATTAATTAAAACAAACATTTAAATATAAATATTTCTATAATTTTTCAATATATTTAAATATCTTTCTCTATACATTTTCTACACATACTAATTATTTCTTTTAGAACACTAATAATACCCAATTTGCAAACAACAGAATAAAATAAGATAAAATATTATTTATTCTTTCAAATGGATATATATATCTTCACTATATATATACTAAATATAAATTAATATATTTAAATATATTTAATCAATAAAATATCTTCTATCCTTTGCAGAATATCAAATTGATTAATTCAAAATAAAATATCCTTTATCATCAATATTCCAAAATATAAATATATTTTTCCAATTAAATCAAATTAATAATTGGACCTTTTACATATGGATTTAAATTTTACAATTCAATTTTAAATTATGCATTCTTTAAATCAAATATTTAACTCCTTCAATTAAACTTTAACATGCCATTTTAAAATAAACATTAATTTCCCCATATGTTTATAATTTTAATTCCACTAATCTAATATACAAATTTTATTTAAAATAATATAAATAAATATAATACTTTAGTATTATAAATTATAATATAAAATATTATTAAATAATATTTTAATATTATAATAATAATACATAAAATATTAATATTTATAAATATCAATTTATTATTATTTTGTTTTCAGAACAGCCATGGGAAAATACTTTCACAGCAGTCTTATGTTTCAAGCATAACTCAAAAACTACGATCTGCGTATTTGAGATTTTTAGACAGGGGTTAGAAAATTTCAAAATGCAAAAACCCTTTAAATTTCCTGAAAACCCAGTTTGTAAAAGTGAAGTTATAGGCGACGCAATCAGACCATTTTACCATGAAAATATAACTATACTGCAGATTTTAAAATCCGTTTTTTCATAATAAACAGAAAGTTTCATTTTCTAAAAATATTCTAAATGCATTGTTCAATCTCTATGTTTGATTTCAATAACAAAAAAATTGATTTCCCCAAATAATTTAAATTCAACTAAGGTTTTCACAATTTTCACTCAAGAATTTTCACAAGCAAAGGCTGTAAATTTGTTTAATTCTTTTCCTCTAATATCAAATCTATTTTCTAAAACAGATTTAACAAACAAATCTTTAATCATTACTATTTTAAAGAAAACAATCAAGAACAATAAAACACAAAGAGGAAAACCTGGTACAAGAAGCTACAGGAAGAGATGAATTTCTGATGCAAGCCTCCTCCAAAGATTTCCTGAATTTTCTTCAATCCTCCAATGAATTCAATCCAAAATCCAACAAATACAAACAATCTTTCCTTCAATCAATTCTACAATCAAACTTTCTTCAAACCCTTGTGCAAATTTTCCAAAATTTCTTCCCTGCTGTAAAAATGTATTTTTCTAAAAAACTTTCTGCCCTAAAATTAAAACATGTATTCTTATAAATCAAAAATACCTAATTCAACCCTAATTCACATTACATGCAAATTAGATATTTCAATTTCAATTTCAATTTCAATATTTACAACCCTAATTCACATTACATGCAAATTAGATATTTCAATTTCAATTTCAATTTCAATTTCAATTTCACTTTTCAAAACCCACTTTCAATTTAAAATGAAATTTCAAATAATAAATTAATTTCCAAAGTTGCAACCAATTTCCCAAATAAACATTTAATTACAATTTCTAATTTAATTCTCACACGTTGGAATTAAATTCCAAAATTAATTCTAATTCTTTTATTTCCTTTCATTCTCTTGCATCACATTTAATTAATTAATTTAATTATTTAATAACTAAATTCAACCCCTTGGATTAAATTTAATTAATTAAATAAACTAAATATAATTAATTAATTTAAGTATAAACTTTTATCCACATTGCATTATTTAAATTAAATAACCATCAACATGATTTAAATGCAATTATTCTAAATATCTATTTCCAAATCAAGAATGCTTCAGAATTAAATAACATCAAAGCAAGACAAACAATGACTCGACACACACAACTGATGACACACTAAGGCTAGGGTATAGACTTGACACATGTTACCTAGCTACTATCTCCCGTTCAACTTAACTGTTGGATTGACACGCTCAAACCTGTGAAACCAGGTGGAGTCGATGTCATGTACCTGCAATCCTGCAACCAAGTAAACAATATCGTACAGTATATCCAGCATATAATACACACCGTGAAGAAGAAATTACGGATTCGTAGGGCGCTCGCAAGCGAGTGATGTGAAACCGTCCTCTTCACCAATACACTCATCGAAACTAACACTTCCATCATAATTCCAATAGTCTCATAATAACATCTCATGCTAACTCTACAACATCATTAATTTATAATACATGTGAAACAATAATCAGATAATTACATCCCACAATAATGTTGTCGCTCAATAGTAGCGATCAAAACATCATAACAAAATGTATCCAATATCAAAGTAACTGCAACCAAACATAACATAAAGCAACTTGAACAAAAATCAAAACGAAGGGGTGTTACACATACTTGGTATTTGCATATTGGCTGATGGAGTATTCTTGATTCTTGAACTGGAGGATTTTCCTTTCGTGTGGTCATGTAATGGGTCTGTGAACACCTTATGATCACTTTTCTTGGTATTTTTATGCCCATTGACCTCTATGGTTTCATCTTTAACAAATTCTTGTATGATATTCTTTAGTTGTCGACATTGTTGTAGGTTGTGTAATTTTGTTCGATGGTATTCACAATAGGCGTTATCATCCCACCATGAAGGTTTAAACTATCTAGGATCATATTCTCTTGGTTCTAACAGTTTTATGAGATCATGTTTAATCAGCTCTTTGAAAATTGTCTTGATTGGTTGCCCTAAAGGGGTAAATTCATGTTTAGGAAATCTCCTTTGTGGTCGGTGTTGTTGTGAATTTTGGACAAAATTTGTTGTTTGATCTGGACTATTCGTCATGTCTTGATTGGGGTTGTAACCTCTAAGTGTGATAATCGGTCCTGTATGTATGGCCTTAGCATCAACAATACCGTCATTTGTAACATTTTTGTTTCTAGACCAGAACTTGTTTCTATCGTTGGGAACGTTTTGATGTTGAACAACTAGGTTTCTACTTGGTACTTTAATTTCTCCTTTGTCAATAAGGCCTTTTTCAAGGATGATGCCCTTTTGTACCAAGTCTAGGAATGATGTACAACAATGTACCCTTAAGTCACCTCTTAGTTTTGGATTGATATTTTCAAGGAATATCGTGACCTTTTGTTTTTCTAGTATTTTAACTAGACATCTGCTAGCTAGACTTCTCCATCTTTGGAAGAAAGTGATGAAAGTTTCACCATCTTCTTGTGTTGTATGGAACGAGGTAGCTATTTTTACTTCATTGTCTATGTTAAAGGAAAAGTGTTCGACAAAATTCTCAGCTAATTCACCCCAGGATCGTATGCCATATGGTAATTTTGAGAACCATTCCAGTGCTATCCCGACAAGGGTTCATGGAAATAGTCTCATAAAGTATGTGGGGTCATATGATATGTCCATGCATGTTGTAGAGAATTCTCTAATGTGTTCTAAAGGATTTTTCCTCCCATTATACTTAGGAAAATTTGGTATAATGTATCCATGTGGGAAGGGTGTCATGTATAGCGCTTTGTCAAAAGGACATGGACATAGATCTTGCACTAAGATAGTTTGTTTGCTTGACATAGACATGTTGTCCATCTATTGTTGAAGCATTTGCATTTGGTTTTGGAGAACATCTACTTGTGTCAAGGACATGTTGTTTGTGTTGTTTGGATCAATGTAGGTGTTTTGAAATGTTGTGTTCTATGATGGATTGTGATTTGGCGAGGGTATATATCCTGTTTGAATGTTCTAATTTGGTGTAGGAATATTTCCTATCTGAATGTTCTTATTTGGTATAGGAATTTTTCCTGTCTGAATGTTCTAATTTGGTATAGGAATATTCATGCCAACTTTGGATCTCTTACCAGTAGTGTTTGTGCCAAAGGGGTTTGATGAAGTTGCTCTTACAGTAAATTGTAAACCTTGTGTTACGTTGAAAGGGATTGTGCTTACAATTGACGATGTTTGAGTAGGTATGCCAGTTGGTATCGCTGCGGTAATTTGAGGAATAGAAACACTTGACATTATGGTTTGTGTTGGTTGAGTAGACGGTGTTTTCAAAGTATAAATATCAAATCCTGGTGGTAGTGTGGCACCTTCTACTAGCAACGTTGCTAGATATCATTGGGGATCATTTGTGAAACACTCATCCATGAAGGATGCAAATTCAAGATCTTGTACGATGGCATCTATTTCTTCAACATAAATTTGTCCATGTGTGTCTCTAGTGACGTGTTTTCCAAGAAAAGGTTTGTGTGGTCTCTCTTTTTCTGATGGTTGATGTAACACCCCTCCGTTTTGCTTTATGGACTGGATAATGTGTCCTTGTTTTGCGTTGATTTATACTTTTGGATACTCAGATACTTTATCTTGTGTGTATTGGATCGCCATTTATTGAGCGATAGACTATTCTATGTGATGTGACTTGAGTTATCTGATGATTTATGTTATATGTTTTAATGGTGTAATGATATTAGTTGATATAACATGTTAGTGCATATGAGAATATTTGATGTATTGTGGAAGTGTCAGTTTTGTTGAGTGTATTGGTGAAGGAGATAGATTCGCATCACTCGCTTGCGAGCACCCTACAAATCTGAGATTTCTTCTTCACAGTGTGTATTATATGCTGTTATATTTTATGATGTTGGTTACTATGCTTTAAGGTTTGCAGGTACATGACACCAACTCCGCCTAGTTTCACAGGTCTGAGTGTGTCGATCCAATGGTTAAGTTGAAGGGAGATAGTAGCTAGGTAACATGTGTCAAGTCTACACCCTAGCCTTAGTGTGTCGTCAGTCGTCTGTGTCGAGTCGTTGTTTGCCTTACTTTAATGTTATTTAATTTTGAAAGATTCTTGATTTGGAAATAGATGTTTTGAATAATTGCATTATATCATGTTGATGGTTATTTGATTTAAATTGATTAATTATATTTAATTTATTTAATTGATTAAATTTAATCCAAGGGGTTGAATCTAATTATTAAATAATTAAATTAATTAATTAAATGTGGTGCAAGAAAATTAAAAGAAATAAAAGAATTAAAATTAATTTGGAATTTAATTTCAAATTGTTGAAATTTAATTATTTTGGAATTTCATTTGAATTAAGTTGAAATTAATTTAGAAATTGAAATTGGATTTGTAAAGCAAAGTTAGTTTTCAATTTTTGGAGTTAATTCATATTAAGATATTTTAAAATTGAGATTTGCATGCAAAATCAGATTTGGTTGTGCAAGATATTTTCAATTAGGCATGCATGTGTGAGTTGAATTTAGAAATTAAGGTTGGTTGTAAAATTCATTTTTGAGAGAGAATTTTTGAGGAGGAAAAACTTCTTCTAGTGTGAGAGGATAATTTTGGGAAAATTACACAGAGGAAGGGTTGAAGATTTTGGATTGGATCCATTGCATGTTTAAGAAAAAAATACAGGGAATCCTTGGAGAAGGCTTGCATCAGAAATTTATTCTCTTCCTGTAGCTTCAAATTCCAAGTTTTGTTCTGTGGTTTTCTAGTTCTAGTTTGTTCAAAACAAATATATTTTGTTCAAGAAATCTGTTTGTTGAATTCATTGAGAATTAGGATTTGATAATTGAAACTAGATTTAAATTAAACCAAAACTGTGTGGAAAATTGTGTAAATCTCTATAGAAAACAAATTTGTTTTGAAAAACTTCTGGTTTTAATTTAGATCCTTTTATTATTATTGTTCTTTTATAATTCATGAATTCGAGAAAATGGTTTAAAATAAATTATTTTTTTTAGCATCTATGCAATTTGGGGATTTTCTGGAAAAGTTTTACAATTTCACTGTAGGGGAGTATTTTTCACCAAATTTCCTCAATTTGTTTATGATATTAAATCCATTTATATATATATTCATATGAATTTATATATATATATACAGTTTTATTGTATTAAAAATATACTGGTTTTATTTTAATGTTTATTCGTCGTCCGTATGATGTTTTTGGGAAACGAATTCTGAAAAATTCGTTGAAATCATAAAATTGTAGGTTCTGCTTTTAAAACCAAAAATAAAATAAAAAGAATAAAAATAAATAGAAATTAAAAAAAAATATATAAGTTTTGTTTTATGTTGGTGGTTGGTGGGGAGGTCAACTCCCACTTCCCATCGTACTAAGCCTGGGAGCGCGTGGTCATGTAGTACCACCGCCCCATACGCCAGGGTCCGGGCTGTACATTGTATAGATTGACACCCATTACAAGGGTCGACCGACTATACAAGGTGCAGTCCGGCAAACTGTGTGCAATCCCCGGTGATGGAACGGGCTCGCAGAGCTTTGGGGTCCATAGTTGAACGGCTTTTGTCCATTTATTTTTCCTGTGTTATGTCTTTTATTTTATTTCAAATATATATACAATATAAATAGGTATATATATAATTTATATATAGATATATATATTGTAAATACATTTTATTAATTTCGTGTTCAGTTGGTTATTAATATATATATAATTTATATACTGTGTATATATACATTTATATGTATATAATAACAATTTAAGTGTTGTTAATCTGTTTTTATAAGAAATATATAAACTTGCTTTAATAAAGAGAAGTTGTGAAATATTTATGAACAGTTAATTAAATGATTATCTAATTTAATTATTTATATTTAAAGGGCTTGTGTATATTGTTTAATTTGGAAAATTGTTGAAATTAGATAAGTTAAGTTGGGGAAACTGAAAGAAACGTTCTTGCATGTGTGTAATATGATTTAAATACAATAGAATATCTTGCTTTGCTAAATTTAGAATTTATCCTTTCCTAGATAAAGTAAGGGTAATTATTTTAGTTTATTAATTATCTAATTGAAACAATTGGCTAATTATTGAAAATAATTAGATAGAGAAATGGATTTAAGATATCCGAAAAATAGTGTATTACCTTGTCCTTGCTTTTTGTTATTATTTTTCATACGTTCATAATAAGGGGAAAAAGGGGTTATTTGAGTTAACCCAGTCATTGAGTATTTGACTTTGTCAGTGTTATCTATTGAATGAGTATGGATTTAGGAAATCCAAATATTAGATTTGATTAATGACTTGATTGCTTTTGTAGCTATGTCGTCATAATGTATTTTGGGATATGGGATTATGTGTTAGTCCAAATTTGTAAGTCTTCCAAAGAATCTTAGAGGATCTAAGAGGGTTGTCGTTTTCATTATGTCAACCTGTTGTTTTTCCCTTGGGCAGTGCATGGTGTCTTATTATTATTTACCCAGTTTCCATGAACGGGGTTGTTGTGTACCTCCTATGAAAGGAGTTGATTATGTGTTTGTTGCCTCCAAGATGTTTGGAGTGTGTTCTATTATTTGTTTCCTCCTTGTGATGGAGTGGTTTTGATACCTAGGTTGTATGCACTTGTGAGTCCCTTGGTGATTAGTTTGTTTGTGTGTTGTCGAATAGAAGAGTGGCTTCCATTAGGGGCCAGAGCCTGGAAGAGGTAGGATTTGGGTAACCTATGGAAATGAGTTTAATCAAGTGATAACTAAAATTGAAATGAATATTGGGGAGTACTACACACTAAAAAGATAAGTTCTAGCTTCACTCATAGTCCAGTGCTAGTTAAGGCTTGGAATGAGTGGAAAGGCCTGGAATGGCATAGTCATCTATCTCGTCAGCACGAGAGGTATTTGATTCCACACTAGTAAGTATGAGGGCCGAGGGTCAGTAGAGGCCACCAGGATTACCGAAGCCTATGAAGATCCGCCGAGGGTGTGCGATGACACTCTGTCTAGGACAACTGGTTGTTGATTGTATTTTTTTTGTGTATGGTTCTTTGAACATACTTGATCTATCTTATGTCTGGAAGCAATGTGACCTGTGTCAATGATGTGAGAGTTGTACTTGTATTGTACTTGTATTGTACTTATGTTGTACTTTTGTTTGGTTGAGTCAGTATGAGTCTGCCTATGGTTAGAGGTTGTAGAACTTTGTCCATGTTATGTCGTTACTATCTCCTAGCATGGGGGGTGGTCCTTTGGGTACCACTTGGTTGGGTGGAACATGCACCAAAACTGTTGGGTCCCCATTCTTCTTCAGTACTTGGTGGCGAGATTTCCGGTTGGACAGCTTGCGGTTCTTGTGTTATTCATGCATTGTAATATTTCAAATTGTATAAGTTATTTTATCCCTCTTATGTTTATGAGGTGGAATTATGTAATTGTTATACTTTTGTACTATTTTCTTATTCTGGGAATGAGTGATGTAACTATTGGATTATGTAAATGAATATGAAATAGTATCTTGGATGTATATATTTATTATGTTATGAGGTATCTTTACGTTGTATGATGTTTAATTCGTAAAGTATTTTAATGCTATGGTGTTATGTAAGATGTTTGTGTGGGTTAAGTAATTCCAACCTTGTAGCCTTAAAGGTTGTTAATTAGTAAGTGAATGTGTATGCTAATTGCACTTTAAAAAAAAATTGGTTCACTTAAATCGTTAATTACAACTTCTTTTAGGGTTACTTGGTGGGGCATTACAGTTGATTTCTGAAAGGATTGACAAATTCGTTAGGGTTTGACATTGCTTTTTGTTTCTTTTTAGACCTTGTTTCAACCATCAAAAGTTTCCCAAAATGGGGTAATGCAAACTATGTCTAAAAATCGGTATGTCCTATTTCTATATTTTTTGGATTTTCTAAAAATAAAGGATATTGCTAAAGATTTCTAAAATGATGTATACTAAGATGACGTATGGTAGAACGAACAATATGAAAAATCTTGAGTAGAATATGATGGTAAATGATTCTAAGATGGGTATAACCTACCACCTATGGAATAAATCCAAGAAATGATTTGAGTTGACTGAGGAACCTGATTGTAGGAGAAAGACAGTTGACAAGGTGAATTTCCCAAACTAGACTGTTGAGCTGGAAAGTTTCACAAATAGGATAATGGTGACTAGGTTCAATGATAGTGACAAATCAAAGCATGAATGTATTCAATGATGAGGAAATTTATTCTATTCTACGATATGCAATTTCCTAGGGAGTGTCTAAATGTATGAAATTTAGGATGGCTATGACTAGGACGTATATGACACCTAATAATGCAAGGTTTTGAGAAAATTTTCTCCAGTTTCTGTCCAAGGTTGATCTTTAGAAACATAAGCAAAAAAGACAGTTATGCTTTCAGACTCAGTTTGCAGTTTTCAAAGTTTTCTGTTGACAATCAAATGCAGTTCACCTATCAAATGCATTGATATTTTTGACATATGTGGTTTAAGTTGCACATGCGGTGATTTGACTCAAAAAGGTTTCAAATGTTGACAGGCAATTATAGTTTTTGGATAGATGCGGTTTACTGTATGGAAAATGTGACTCAAAAATAGACACTTGCGGCTTTTTGCTTAATAGTTGCAGCTTGCAAATACACATGTGACCCACAAATAACAATTGCAGCTCAGAAACTATGTGAACTAAAAAATGTTAACATACACATGCAGTGTTTAACTTAACAATTGAGACTCTCTAAGACATATTCGGTTCTAAAAACGACAGTTGCGACTCTGTTTTGACAGTTGCAGTTTTCTAAAGATGTTGTTTCGACTGAATCCATTTGATGATCAAGTTTTTTGATGAATACAACAAAAAAAAGCACATAATTCAATGTGTTTTTAGTTTGTAGTGATGGATTTGTTAAAATCAGAGAACAATTACACCCTAGGCTATGTTGGACAATATTTACTGAGTTCTTACTTGGATAAATCCAACTACGCATATTCAAGGCAGATGACTAGTAGCTTGACCCCACTGGCTCCCCTCCATGATACTCACTTATACAAGGCAGCCAAGCTACTGTACCCATGAAACTCCCATGGCATACATCTCATCTCCACACATGAACTATAAATATGTAAGACGACTTCACAGGTTTGAACCTACTGCACCAGCAAATAGAAAGGATTTTGACAAAACTACAACATGGCTTTTAGTAAGGGAATTCCGTTCATGGGGCACCATCCAGTATGATGAGAGACCATTTTTTCCCTTCTCATCAGAACAATGAGCGTGATTTTTGGGGTTTCCCCCAAAAATCCACTTTTATATACCGGGTGGAAGTCACTGGCTAAAGTGTGTTACCGGTCTGAGTCATCTTGGGGTGAGTACTTTATCCCACCAAGACAGGTCCAAATTCTAGAGTTAGTAATAATTTATCTTACACCCAGGATTGCACGAATGCGTAAGGGGAGAGGATACTTCGATATACCAAATCGTGGGGTTCTAAACTAACATGAACAAACACGAAAAACACTAGTTAATTTTTAAACCCAAATGACAATTTTTTAACTACCAAACATAAAGCCTTTAAAATAAACTAAACAAATCAATGTCTTCATAAGGTCCTACATGCAAATGATTAGTAGTTTCCTTTGTCTCTTCGACTTTCGTCCTGCAGAAAAAAGAAGATGTTTTGGTTTTTATTTTGGTCTTCTATGCTTCGTCCTGCAAAAACTAAGTTATCCCCCTAAACATAGTTGCAAACAAAAATTAATGAAAACAAAACAAGACAAAACTAAAAAAAAAATCACGAAAATACGAAAGTTAATAAAAAATGAAAAGAAATTTTACAAGGCAGATGCAGTGCGATGTTGACAGTCAGATGCGGTGGGGCGTTGACAGTCGGATGCGGTGCAAAATGTTGACAATCGGATGTGGTGCAGGATTGCACTGATGTAGTGCGTGTTTTTGGATGTGTCGTGAGATGTATCAGATGTGGTTCATGGGAACATATGTGTCATTTCTTCAATCAATTGCGGTTCACCGTGATTCCTGCAAAACAAAAAATGATATGCGAATTTTGAAGCGTGTTTCACGTCGGGTTCACCAAATGTAATGTAGAATTAATGAATTGCTACACAATAAGATGGTTAAATCTAATCTAACAAACATAAATATAAATCAAACAACTAAGAATGAATTAAATGAACTAAAACAATAAAAATGATAATGAAACAATCTCACTGAATATTAGTCCACCTTTTCGAATTATCTTGATTGTCCTTCTCCATTTTTCCTTATCGATATTCTTGCCCTCAAATTTTATGTATGCATGCAAGCATAGCCTAGATGTATTGTCTAAGCAAAATATCGAATATTATAAGTTCTTCTCAAAAGTATTGATTTCGAGGAGGAGGAATAATGATAATGACAGGTCATTTTAGAGATTTTTGGTTTTTGAACGATCGGCTCAAATTCAAAAGAGAGATCAACGATCGAGATTGATGAATGCCATGCAATGTGAGTTCTATGTCAGTTAGAACGTGAGTTAGGAAATTCTACAGGATAAAGATTAAATTAGAACAATAACTTAATCTTGTGTCAAGATTGTTCGAAAATAGAAAGAACATGAGTTCCAGATTAAATAAACAATTTAATCTTTAGTTAAGAGTCTTCAAAAATAGAAGAAATAGACTTTGAATAAAAAACAATTGAATAAAAAAACAAAGTTAGAAATTGAAGAATAATCCATTTGAATGCACACATGAATTAATTAACTAAATAAAGATATTTAATTAATAAATACATTCATGCATATGAGTTAGAACTAGTTAACTGATTGGTTGTGACAGAGAGTCCTTTCACAAAGACGATCAGATATTGATTTCGGAGATAATTGACGGATTTAAATAGATCTTGAGTTAGAGGGTGAGTGAATGATTAGATAACTGGATGACAAAAGAATGTGACAAAAATAATTAGTTATGAATTAAATGTTAATTTAATTCAACATTCAAAATTGAAAGATTTAATTAAATAAATAAATAATGATAATTTATTTAATTCACTGTTGAAAAGGATTAATTGAATAATTAAATAAGGAATATTTAATTACAGTTGAAATATGATAAAGGGGTTAATTAAATAATAAATTATTTAATTAAGAAATATAATTAATTAGTTAGCAACATAATTAAATAAATATGATTTATTTAATTAGTCAAAGTTGAATAAGGGTCATAATGAACTAATTAAATAATTAAAAAGGGTTATTTAATTAATAGAGGAAATATGTGTTTAGAAAGGTAATTAAATAATTAACATTATTTAATCATGACCATGGACATTAGAAAATTATGTTGAAAGTGGTGCTCGTAGGCCTAGACCAATTTTCAGTGTCTACAGTTAGAGCCATTTAGCTATGATATTTTTGAAGACTACTTCATAAAGATGTATTTTTCCCTTTGCCAAGTTTCAGAAATAGATTTTAGACCTTAGATGCCAGTGTCTTATAAAAGAAGTTATGGTATATTTGTTACCTGAAGTTCTTGAATTCGTCTTGACTCTATACAAATGTATCTATTTTTGATTTGAACAAGAAAGAAAGAAACCAATTTGTAAATATTGTGAGATATTTAGAGCAACAAACTAAAAAATGAAAAAATGAAGGTCAAGGCCTCTCTATTTTTCTCGGTTCACTTAAACTTTTTAGATGCTACCAAACATCTAGCAAGCTATAACTATCATGCAAATTATATGATTTCTATTTGTTTTGTACTTTGGAACAATTTACAAGATGAAATTGTCTCCTCATGTACAAGTATAAGCTGCCAAATTCCTTCAGAAGTTGGTACAGGAATCAAAAGATGAACCTGTCAAATTGGAAACCAAAATTTTTGTGGTAAGAAGATTTGATTTTGACATGAATGGCATGTTGTAACAGTTTTATTAAGTAATACAATCTATTTAGTTATTTGACAATTTGGTGATTTGTGTGTAGATATGTCACCATATGAAACTGAGTGGAAAAGAGCACTCCTTACCTTATCAAGTAATATCTAGGTAAGATGTTATAAAAAATAACTTGTGCTTTTAGTGAAGCTGGTCAACCTACTCATGCTTTTCCATGCTTAATTTTTTCCTTTTGGATTGAGCTACTTATGATAAATTTTTAACTTTCATTGCAACCTATGTATTACCCTCTCAAGTTTTTAACTGGTTAAAAGAAATATCTTATAAAGGATATAAAATTCCTTAGTACTTTAGATTGTCCTTTATGTTAAGGGAGGCATCTGACTATTGTTTATATAATTCAACTTTATTTGAGAGTAAGCATATTCAATCTCTATGTGGTAGATTCAGACACTAAAAGAAAGTATTTGACCTTATTAGGAAAAACAAAGAAAAAAACGTAAAAGTGCATCACATCTCTGTTGAAAGTGATCCCATATCCTTTGTGATACCCACCCTCTAGCAACTTGACTATCCTTTGTCTTTTAGGTTATGCATGAGTTTATTCATTTGATTTGAATGGCCTTGCATAACACTTGAAGAAATTAATTGTGGTAGCTCCTTGAGAAATTGTCCATGCACTCCTTAATACACTTGTAGGTTGTCCTCTTTTGAAAATTTGTGAGATGGAAATATTTATTAGTTTACCATACTTCTATGAAGAAAATGAACCCTTGACAAGATTTATGATGTTTTAAAAGCCCTCTTGACTACTCAGTTACTTTTCTTTATGTATCTTTTAAAGTTCGTCATACTACCCTATCACTGTTATTATTAATTTCAATGCCCCCTTCATGGTTATGACATGGAATAATCATTGTTTATTTGAATAGTCATGACTGTGATCTCCTTTTGGGAATCTATAGTAAAGTGGCATGCCTTTCTTTGAAGTCCATTTCCTTAAATCTTTTCTCTTTGCTTGTTGCTCCTTACGTCTATAGTATCCCTATATTGCATATACATAACAATAACAATTATGGTGATAACTAGTGGACATGGGTATAACATCAAGCATCATACAAATGTAGTTTATATCTGCATATATAATACCCCGAGATACTAATATTGTAGCACTAGTCAAAGAATCATCATCAAACTATATTTTTTGATCAAATACAATGAAAAATAAAATATAAAACATTGATCTTTTCTATCTACTCCACTGTAAATAATAAAGACTTCCAACACTCAAATTGGAAGGAAATTTCTACAATTTTTATTATTTACAGTGGAGTAGATAGAAAAGATCACTGTTTTATATTTTACTATATTTTATTTTGCAAATAGCATTGGACAGTAAACTGACCAATACACTGTCAAACATAATGATTGGACCCTATGAATATAGGTTATCAATATTTAATCAATTCACGTGAGAAATTATACTGACCAATAGTATCAATGAAACTTTGATACTATATAACAATGACTAGTCTCAGTTTGATGGCATTTCAAGACCAATGCATGAATATCATTTGGTCCTCATGGAATTGAACATTGTTTTCATTCAACCATGATATAATGTTCTTACAGGAAGCACAATACTAGTATAATTGAATGTATTAGAGGAAATAGGAGTTAGAGAAGATAAAAAGAGAACAAAAATATTATAGTGTAACCTTATTATTATATAAATAAACAAAAAAATAGTAAGAGTAGGAACCCCAGTTATCATGTTCATTGTCTATGTGAATATGCGTGGAATAGAGTGACCCCTTATCTATTTCAATTGTTGATAAGGTTACAGTTTATTCTTATTCTCCTTTACATAGTATAAGCTCTAACCAATTTTTAATATTTAGCTTAAAAGTCAAGATAGTATTCCATACTAATTCTATGTCAATAGGAGGGAGGAAGTTGTATATGGATTCTAGAATAAACATTGTGACCAAAGACATGAATTACATGGATGGAATAAAATTCAATACAAATGGCAATAGATTTGACATATAAAACCAGAGGATGGCCCTATGATATTTTGAAGCACTATTGTAATGGTGAAGTCAATTTAGATAGAGGCTTGCTTCATAAGTAGATGGAAGTGTACGAGACATTTGAAGTTGCTTGTGAGAACAAGATTTAGCTTAACCTACAAAACTAGGCAAATGAAGTGTTGTCCTTACAAAACAATTTTGTCGAGAGTATGGAAGTGAAGGTCTATACAAGATTGTTTGTATGTATTGTATTCAACATAAATATGTTAGGATCGGTCTCAACAATCATTTTAGTCTTTCAAAATGATATCATCCTTATTCAACCATACACTATTTTGTGTCAGATGGATGTAATCATTAAGGAATACCCTTTCTTTATTCCCTTAATAGATTGAACTTTCAAGGAGGCCATTTAATGGTGTTTCCTATTGATATCCAAAGCAGGGATGTGAATAAGACTGATGACTATGCAGGCTATATTGTAGATAAAATTCATAGATCTTTTAACTTTATCAAGGCATATAATAGGGTGGTCCACTTCAAATGAAACTCTTTATTATGCCATACTATTTTATTTCTAGAATTCATTTGTGAAGTTAGATTTGTACTTCTAGGTTTGAAAATCATATTTTAAAGAAACATCTCATCAAATTTTATTTTTAGACTTGTGCATTTTCAGAATTTCATTTCCAAATTTTGTTGTGCAAGTTCAATATTCTGATTTTAGGAGTCTAACAGTTGGAAATCATAGTAGAATCAGAATTTAATAATTTCTAGAATTAGCATTTTAAAGTGTTTTTTGAGGTCATTAACTTCAGACTATCCTCTCTTTTGCAGGGGTGGTTTGTAACACCCCTCCGTTTTGTTTTCTTGATTGGACAGTGTGTCCTTGTTTTGTTTTGGTTTATGTTTCTGGATATTCTGATACTATATCTTGTGTTTGTATTTGATCACCAGTTATTGAGCGATAGACTATTTGATGTGATTCAATTTATCTGATGACTATTTTACATGGTTTAATGGTGTAATTATGTTAGTAGTTATAACATGTGATTTTAATATGAGATTATTGGATTATGATGGAAGTATCAGTTTCGATGAGTGTATTGGTGAAGAGGACGGGTTCACATCACTTGCTTGCGAGTGCCCTACGAATTCGTGATTTTTTTTTCACGGTGTGTATTATATGCTAGATATATTGTATGATGTTGTTGGTTTGGTTTTCAAGATTGCAGGTACATGGCATCGACTCCACCTGGTTTCACAGGTTTGAGCATGTCGATCCAACGGTTAAGTTGAATGGGAGATAGTAGCTAGGTAACTTGTGTCAAGTCTACACCCTAGCCATAGTGTGTCGTTAGTCGTGTGTGTCGAGTCATTTATTGCCTTGCTTTAATGTTATTTAATTCTGAAAGGATTCTTGATCTGAAAATAATTATTTAGAATAATTGCATTAAATCATGTTGATGGTTATTTAATTTAAATTATGCAATGTGGAAAGAAGTTTATATTTGAATTAATTAATTAAATTAAATTTATTTAATTAATTAAATTTAATCCATGGGGATGAATTTAATTATTAAATAATTAAATTAATTAATTAGATGTGATGCAAGAAAATTAAAAGAAAGAAAAGAATTAAAATTCATTATAGAATTTTATTTCAATTAGTGGGAATTTAATTATTTTGGGATTTTATTTCAATTAAGTTGGAATTAAATTAGAATTTGAAATTGCATTTTAAAGTCAATTTGGGTTTTCGAAAATGGGAAATGAAATTAAAATCTAATTTTCAATTTTGCATGCATTGAGATTTAGGGTTGTATAAGATATTTTAGAATTATGAGAATTGTAGGTTTTTATTTTTGGAGAAGTTTTTGGGTGGAGAATTCATTCACGGTAGTGAAGGATTTTTGGAAAATTTGCAAGAGAAGGGTTTGAAACAGTTTTAATTGTAGAATTGTTGGGAGGATAATCTGGTTGCAATTATTGAAGTTTTTGGATTGGATTCGTTGCACATTTGAAGAAAGTTCAGGAATTCTTTGGAGAAGGCTTTCCTTTAGAAATTCATCTTCTTCTGTAGCTTCGGATTCTAGGTTTTGATTTGTGATTTTTGTTCTTGTTTGGTTTAAAAATATATATATATTGTTTAAGAAATTTGTTGTTAAATTCGTTGGCTATTGGAATTTATTAATGGAAATTAGATATCAATTAATCAAAAATTTGGAAGATTGCATAAATATACTGTAGGATTCAATTTTTAATTGAGGAATTTGTAGAAACCTTGTTAAATTAAATCTTTGATTGTGCATGAAACATAAATTGTTGAAGAGATTTTATCTCTTTAGAAAACTATTAGATCTGGTTTTGAAAACAAACCCTCTGTAGAAAACTTGCAAAACTTGCAATGGAGAAATCTAGATTCCTTTTATTTTTCCTATTTTGTATTGCTAGGTATTTGATGAAATGATTTATTAAAAGAAAGCAAATCAGTTATTAAGTCTTTATGAATTTAGAAAAGGAATTATGGAAAATTTTATTCAGTTTCTTGTAGCTAGTTATTTTTATTTATTTTTCTCAATTTTACCAAAAATATTATTCTGTGTAAATTTATATATAATTATATTATGTGTATTTATAGTATTCTGTGTAAATATTGATTTAAATATCCCTTTTTCCATCCGTACGCGATTTCGTTTGTTCATGAAAATTGTGAAATTTTATTGAAGCGAATTTCATTCGCTGTTTGCTTTTGGGTATTTACGAATTCCAGTTGTTTTAGCTTTTAAACTATTTTTTTTAAGTTTATTAAAAAATAAAAAAAATGTGTTGATGTACTGTGGTTGGTGGGGGCGGTTATATTCCCCACCGCCCACATGCTTCATTGGGTGGAGCGCTGCCTATGAGGCAGTGCACCCACCTTTTAGGGGGACGCGCTGCCCCCTTTGGTGGCTCTTGGGGAGTGGCCGGATTGTACTTAGTATAGCCGACACCCCCTCTACATATGATTTGACCCTGTAAAGTGACGAATCTATTAGTACTATACGCAAATTTCGAGGTTAGATGCTATTAAATACTTCAAATTTATTAAATCATTTATTCCAACATATGTTATATATAATGTGTATATATATTGTATATATGTATTAGTTGGTTATTTCATAATTTTATAATATATTTAATTTGGGTTGAAATAAAATATTTATTTTGTGTTATATATTTAAATATATTTATGGTATATATATTATACATATATTATATTTAATATATGTTGGTATATATACACATGAATATATATTCATATATTTTGGAAAACTGATAATAATGTGTATTGTATTTTGAATTATTTAATTTGGTATTTTGTAAAATGATAGAAGATATGATAATGAATATATATAGTTAAATATATTAATTTATATTTAATATATATATCGAAGGTATTTATACATTTGAGTGAAGAAATAATATCTTATCTTATTTTATTTTGTTGTTTGCAAATTAAGTATTATTGGTGATTTAAAAGAAATTAATTGCATGCATGGGTAAATGTTTATAGAAAGATATTTTATTGAATATAAGTAATTATTTGATTTAGATGAAAATTGAAAAATTACTTACAATAGATTTACGTTGTTTTAAAAGGAATCGGATGTTTTGCTTCTGAATAAATAGGTGTTTTCCTTCTCTTAATTTAGTGAGACAATTAGTTATTTTTATTTAATTGTTGTGATAAGATTATTTTTGTACATTTAAATAAACATATATATATATATATATATATATATCTTATATATATGTATATATTTAAATGTGTTTATCTACAAGTGGTTGTGTCTATTGTAATTGAGGAATGGTAGAAATTAGACGTGTTAGTTTAAAACTGAAGAAATGATTTAAATGCATGGAGTTTTTAAAAGATAAGATTTGAAAGCATGATCAAATAGATATGGAAAAATATATTTTATTTTGAAAATATTAGAAAATTGGAAGAGACTTAGATTCTGGATAGAAAATTAAAAAGATTTAATTGCATAGATTTATGTCGTTTTAAAAGTAAAAGAGTTTTATTGAAGAAGCAAGTAATTATTTTAATCTATTATCATCTATTAGGGAAATTTAATCATTGTGATTGGAATAAGAAAGGAATATGGATTTAGAATATCCAAAAATAGTAATATTCTTCATGATTGCCTTAAGTGTTTTATTTTCTGTGTATTTCGCATAGGGATGTAAGTTTAAACTGTTTATGATTCCCTATTATGAAAAATGGTAAAGGGGTATGTGAGTAATTGAGTTAATCCAATTATCATGCCTTTGACTTTGTCAACATTATCTATTGAATGAGTATGGATTTAGGAAATCCAAATGTTAGATTTGAATTATGACTTGAATGCTTTTGTAGCTATGTCGTCAGGTTGTATTATGGGATATGGAATTTTGTGTTAGTCCAAATTGGTAAGTCTTCCAGAAGATCTCGAGGGTGAGGGTTGTCGATTCTTTATGTCAACCAATTGTTTTTCCCTTGGGTAGTGCATGGTGTCTTTTCAGTTTTACCCGGTTTCCATGAATGGGGATGTTTTGTACCTCCTGTGAAAGGAGTGGACTATGTGACTTGTTTTCTCCAAGATGTTGGAGTGAGTTCTATTATTTGTTTCCTCCTTGAATTGGAGTGGTTATGATGCCTAGTTTGTATGCACTTGTGATTCCCTTGGTGGATTGTTTGGGTGTGTGTTGTCGAATAGAAGAGTGGCTTTTGTTAGGCATTAGAGCCCAAAGAGGTAAACCGGGTAACCTTCAGAAGTGATTTAATCAAGTGATAACTAAATTAATGTACTTAGATGATTAGGATGCCTTCCACACTAATCAAGATAATTTAAGCCTCACTCATAGACACAAGGGCCTGTTTAGACTTGGGATGAGTGAGAAGGCCTGAAATGGCATAGTCATTTATCTTGTCAGTACGAGAGGTATTTGATGCCGCATGAGTGAGTATGAGGGTCGGGATTTGGTTGAGGTCACCAGGATTATCGGAGCCTATGAAGGATGCCCAGAGGAGATCTCATGACTACTATGCGATGACACTCTATCTAGGAAAATTGTTGTTAATTGTTTTATTTGTATGGTTCCTTGAACATACTTGATCTATTATATGTCTAGAAGCAATGTGACCTATGTTAGTGATGTGAATGTGGCACTTGAGTTGTACTTGTTTAGTGCATTTGTTTGGTTATGTCAATATGAGTCTGCCTTTGGTTAGAGGTAGTAGATTCTTTGTCCTTGTTGTGTTGTTACTATCTCCTAGCATGGGGGTGGGCCTTCGGGTACCACTTGGTTGGGTGGAACATGCACCAAAACCATTGGGTCCCCATTGATCTTCAGTTCATGGAGGCGAGACATCCAGATGGATAGCTCGCGGTTCTTATTGTATTTTCTTGCATTGTAATATTTCTATTTGTATAAATTATTTATCCCTCTTATGTTTATGAGGTGAAATGTTGTAATTGTAACACTTTTGTATTATTGCCTCATTCTGGGAATGAGTGATGTAACTATTGGATTAAGTTAATGATTATGAGATTGTATCTTGGATATTTATCTTATTATGTTATGTGGTATCCTTATGATGTATGATGTTTATTTCATAAATTATATAATGTTATGGTTATATGTATGTGTGGGTTTAAGTAATCCTAACCTTCTAGCCTTAGAGGTTGTTGTTAATTAGAAAGTGAATGTGTATGTTAAATGCACTTTAAAAAAAAAAAAAAATTGGTTCGCTTAAGACGTTAATTGCAACTTCCTTTAAGGTTACTTGGCGGGCCATTACATGGTTGCATGCCGATTTCTTTTGGTGTAAAATATCAAAATTATTAGATTTTGTTACTTGCCTATGATTAAAAATTATTGGAGTGTGAGTTTGATATTTTTTGAAGATCTAAATATTCAAGCTTGGTAAAGAAAAATCATTTTAGATAATATTAGTCCAGAACAAAATGAAGAGTCACTTGATAGATTGTGGGCTAGATTGAAAAGAAAGGGTGATGGGAAATGTTATTGTCCTTGCAATAATTGCAAGGGCTTAAAGATGAGAAGACTTTTAATCACAACAGCTGAGAAACATTGTAGGCAACATGGTCACATTGAAGGGGGGCATGATTATCATCCATTAGTAAGTTGTTCATTATATGTGTTTATATTGATTGAATTTGTAAATGTTTATATTGTTTTAACATTTTATATATATAAAAAATCACTTGATCATGATCATGGTTTATTTGTGTCTATCATTATTATAAAGGTGGGGCACCTTAGGGCACATGATATGGATTATCACGGCTCAAAAAATATGGTTTTGCAAGTGGAGGAACATGGAGCTGTGAATATCGAAGATGGAGTTAATGATCCTATGGAAGAAAATGATCATGCGCTAGAAAACATAGTTGAAAATGATGGTACAAATACATTGATCCATGACACATTTAGTGGCACAACTGATCATGTTGATCGAGATGACTTTGATGATGTTCATGATTTACTTGTACTTGAGAAGGCATACAAGCCCCTTTATGAAGGCTCCCAAACAACTCTTCTCTTTGTTGTATTGTTGCTGGTGAACTTGAAGGTTATGAATGGTTTATCCAACATAGCAATCTCACGGATGTTAAGGTATGTCATATATGTCATATTTTTTCATCTATTTTAATTGTTGTTAGTTCATCACTAGTAAATAAATGATGAAATATGTACCATTAATATTCTTTATATTAACAAATTATTTTTTGTTGTAGATTGATTGGTGAATTTTTGTTACCAACATCAAATATTTTACCTCGCTCATACTGAGATTTATCTAGCATTATGAAAACTACTGGAATGGAGTGTCAAGAAATAGATGCATGTCCTAATGATCATATTATATATCATAAACAACATGAATTTGCAACAGAATGCCTAAAATGTCATATCAGTAGATATCAAATGAATCAACTAACAAAAAAGGTGCCTCGTAAGGTTCTTCGTTATATTCCCATTATTCCACGTATGCAACAATTATTTAGGTGCGAAAGCTTAGCACAATTTATGGATTACCATGCACATAATAGAAGTGGAGATGACATTCTTCAAATTCTTGCAAATGGTTCTTCATTTAGGGACATGGAGGAAAAATGGCCACACTTTAAAGAAGAATCTCGTAATCTCAGGCTTTCATTGGCAGCGGATGGTGTCAATCCATTTGGAGAGTTGAGATCTATTTACTCGATGTGGCCTATTTTTGTTATCAATAATAAAATTCGTCCATGGATGTCAATAAAGAGGGAGCACATAATGTTGGCAATGATTGTTCCAGGTTTTTTTTTACATCAATTTTCTTTAACGTAGTAGCATCTCATTTGTCTTATTTGTTGCATAATGACTTATATTTTTTTCATTTAATAGTCATGTACATTAATTTATATATAATGCAGTAAAATGGTTATAATAATTATGTAGTGTTTATGTTCATTCAACTAGGTAAGTACCAAGTTAAAGATATGAATGTATATATCGAGCCTCTTATCGAGAAGTTACTAAAGTTATGGAATGGAATCACTATGTATGACGTATCTAGACCAATAGGACAAAGACAATTTCAATTCCATGCAATGCTTGTATGGATAATTCATGATGCCCCAGGGCTAACACATTTTTGTGGTATGTTATAATGTTCACTTGCATGACTTTAACAATATTTAATTTTATGAAGTAGATATCATGCATATTTTTTAAATAATCTATTTATTATATATAATTATAAAAATTGACATATTTAATCCAATTTATGTGATTTGCAGGTCTTCAAACAAAGGGAAAATTTGCATGTCCAATTTGTGGTCCAAAGATGAAATCTTATCGTTCAACAAATTTAGGAAAGCAGGTGTTTGATGAGTATAGGCACTTCCTCCACAGAAATCATAAGTATCAAACTATTGAAAAACATCTTTTCAATGGGAAAGAAGAGACTACATCAAAATCACGAAGAATGAAACCTCGCCTATGTAAGTTGGAATATAATAGAATTAATTGTCAAGGTTATACATCGGATCAAATTGTTTATCTATCATATATGATATGTTTTGAATTTTTATTTTTATATTGTGTTGTGTTTACTCATGCTGTAATTGACAATGATTGTCGTTGTTAATTTTTTTAACTTATATGCTTCATCAAGGTCATCAAGGCATTAATGGGTGGCTTCCACAAAGACTGAAAAGTTATCCTAGACAATTTAGTAGGTTGCCCTTCTATGAGCAACTACAAATTGTTCATTTGTTTGATACAATGCATATTAGAAAGAATATAACAGAAACGTTATGGAAAATATTAGATGGAAGGCATGACAAAGAAAAAAATATGAAATTTTTTAGTGACATTCAGGAAGCCAATCATGCAATGAAAAGTGTCATTCAATTAAATAGCGATGGAGACCGAATTAATATAAGTTCCCTTCCTTGGTTATTAACGGAAAAGCAAAGCAATGCTATAAAATAATTCATATGAAAAATTTGATTTCCCACAGGATTTTCTGCGAACATAAACAATATAATAACAAAGAAAGGTGAATTTGGGTCAGGGATGAAAACGTATGATTGACATATCTTCATTAAGGTAATTATTCTGGTATATTATATATATATATATATATATATTTATACTGCATGTACTTTTCAGTGTATTATGTTTACTACTTTTGGAAAAATAATGAAAAGATCATTTTATAATTGTTGCAGTACATTCTACCTCTATCTCTCCCAGACAACTTCGACAACAATGTCAAACAAGTTATATATGATCTTGGAAAATACATGAGGTAAGTAGCGATATTTGTTCAATTTGTTGTATAGATCTTATAATTTCCATTTGTTTTACTTTTTATGTAATATATTGTATATTTTTGTTAAATCTCGTTAATATATTTGTGCCTTGAATCACTTGTAGATGGTTGTCATCTAAAAGAATCCATAAAGAAGATATAAATTATTGGAAGAGAAAAATTCCTCATCTAATGTGTGAAATGAAAAAGTGTCTACCTTGGACATTTTTCAATGCACAAGAACACTACCTCATACACTAAGTTGAGGAGATTGAATTGTGTGGACCTATACACACAAGGTCAATGTGGATGGTTGAGAGGCAGTTGAATTTTTTGAAGGCTTTGGTTAGACAAAGAGCACATCTTGAGGGTTCTATGATGGAGGGATATATGGTACACGAGACCATGGTGTACATTACTGAATATCTTTCTAAGTTTGCAACAAAGATCCATGTAGATCAAATTTGGGACCCCAACTCCATTAAAAAATTCAAAAGGGAGTACCTGATGGGGAAAGGTAGATTGAAGAAAGTGACAAGTAATTATAAGATGGTCATGGAGATTAATTAGAATACGTTTTACATTTGGTTTTTATGTATATTGTACTTATTTAATTATTAATCTAAAATACATGAGGTAAGTAGCGATATTTGTTCAATTTGTTGTATAGATCTTATAATTTCCATTTGTTTTACTTTTTATGTAATATATTGTATATTTTTGTTAAATCTCGTTAATATATTTGTGTCTTGAATCACTTGTAGATGGTTGTCATCTAAAGCAATCCATAAAGAAGATATAAATTATTGGAAGAGAAAAATTCCTCGTCTAATGTGTGAAACGAAAAAGTGTCTACCTTCAACATTTTTCAATGCACAAGAACACTACCTCATACACCAAGTTGAGGATATTGAATTGTGTGGACCTATACACACAAGGTCAATGTGGATGGTTGAGAGGCACTTGAATTTTTTGAAGGCTTTGGTTAGACAAAGAGCACATCTTGAGGGTTCTATGATGGAGGGATATATGGTACACCAGACCATGGTGTACATTACTGAATATCTTCCTAAGTTTGCAACAAAGATCCATGTAGATGAAATTTGGGATCCCAACTCCATTAACAAATTCAAAAGGGAGTACCTGATGGGGAAAGGTAGATTGAGGAAAGTGACAGGTAATTATAAGATGGTCATGGAGATTAATTAGAATACATTTTACATTTGGTTTTTATGTATATTGTACTTATTTAATTATTAATCTTCAATATACATCAATTATAAATTAAGGCTGTATACCGTGGTAATTAACTAATTATACGTCATTTGTGAATTTCATTTTGTTTTGATATAGTTGGTCGAGAGTGGGATTCACTACATTTGTACATCACAAACAATCTTGATTAGATGATGTATGGATTGAACGATGTCAACAATCTGGTCGCGCATTAACATGGGAAGGTGTGGCTTCATTGGTTAAAGAAGCTCATCGTAATGGAGATTTCAATGTTACACCAAGGGAAATTGATTTAGCATATGGTTTAAGAGATAAAAAGGTACGTATAAATATATTAATCACCCACATTATTTAATTATTTTCAATTATATTGATGTATATATATGTTGAGATTTTTTCTTTGCATACATTCGGCTAAGAATAAATATATTTATCAACTGACAATATTACAATAATTTTTACATGTTTGACATATTGCAGGTGAAACACCACAAGGCTATGTGGTGCAATGGTCATAAATTTTGAATCAAAAAGTTGGATGACATGAAGAAAACTTGTGATTCTAGGATAACTACAGTCTTTTAGGTGACTAATGTTTCATCTAGAAGCGACATACATCTAGAAGTCTCATAAAATCGATACTATGGGATTTTGGATGATATACTTGAGTGTGACTTTAAGTCCTTTAAATTAGTTATGTTCGTTGTCTTATGGTACAGGCTACGATTGAATGAAAATGATCTCGAGAGAACTATTATTGAACATGATAATGGATTTACTATGGTTAATACAAGGTATTTCTAGCAACCTGGAAATGAGCCCTATGTTCTTCCAAGCCAATGTGAGTAGGTATTTTACTTAGAGGTTCCAGGTAAACCGGGTTGGTCATATGTTGTTAGACATGATCCAAGAGGAAGGCCGGTAAAGTTTAATGTGGTGGAAGAAGAAGATACCGAAGAACTAGAAGATGATGTAGATGATGATGTGCCTGACGAAGATTTCGAAGAGGAGGAACTAGATCATGATGATGTAGGAGTTAATGTTCATGAAGATGATATCCATGTGGATGATGACATTATTGAAACTGATATCAATGATGATGATGATGATATGACCAATCCTTACAATGTCGAATCTAGATCGGATAATACAAACAAAGAGTTGGATGAAGAAGAATATTAATGACATTGAAATGTATGAGTTATGTGACTGTATTATCTATTTGATATTAATTTCTTGATAGAATTATATTTGACTTATGTGGTTACATAATTAATTCATGATGTTTTTAATTTTTATGCCATTACATAATTAATTCATGATGTAATTTTTAATGTTTAATTTTAATTCATGATGTTACAACTATTGTAGCTCTCCTAGAAATCTCCATATGATCATAATGAATAGTTTTTTGGGAAATTTCATGAAAGATGACACATTGATTGTAGTAGTGAAATAATTGCAAAGTCATTTAGATTTTTTAGACCAATCACCCTTCGTAATGCCATTTTTAGGATCATCTCCAATTTGATTACTAGGACACATAAGGTAGGATTTGATTGGATTATCTTGGATGGACATTGTGGCTTTGTGTAATGTGAGAAAATTTTGGATGGGGTAGTGGTGAATGAGAACCTACACCTCATCTTCTATGCTTAATCATGTGATGATAATTAGGGAGGTCAATAGGTTTGTTTAGGAATTTTGAGAATGTTTTATTGTGAATAAGGTCACTCAAGACCATTAGTCATGTTCTAGGTGAAGTTTTGAGTTATGAGTTTGAGTCTTGCACTAAAGAGTTTTGTAGCCTTTTAAGGAAAATTGGAGAATTTACATGTAAAAGGGTGCAAGGTTAGTGTCTTATCAATAATAAGGCTATTATCAAGCCACTATCATGGTATTAGAGGTGTCCTAGGAGTTTCAATACATTTGAAAGGTCAAAAAATTAAAACATTTCAATAGTGATGTTAACAACCTTGAAATTAGTGTGTTTTATGTTTCATGTGATCATAAAAGATTAAAAAGTCAATTGTAGAGGTGGTTGTTTGGTGTTTGAGGTGTAAAAGAATTTAAAAGGCATAAATTGATCATTGTAAAGGTTGTTGATGGTTGAGGATTTAAAATACAAGCTCTTGGCATTCCAAAATCTATGTTTTTCTTCAAAATTTCTGTATTTTTCCTATTTTGCAGCACTGTACGGTTACATACAGCCATATTTTGATGTGAAATGAATTCCATGCCATGAAAATATGTGTTATCTTTGATTTGAATCTGATTTGAGTTCTTAAGGCGTTGAATTGAGTTAGAAAGCTTCATTTCTTTGCGTACAACCCGGTTACCCTATTTTTGAGGGTTTTGTAGTCCAAACATGATATAAAGGGGCTCTTACACTTTTTGTGATTATTGTAGCTTGTGTAAGAGGCCCCATAGATATTGTTTTAATTGTAGGATGCATGAATAGGGTGTAGGAGGAGAAATAAAGAAGGTATAGTTGTTGTCCTCAAGAGTTTTGTGAAGAAAAGCATGTGGAATGAGAGATCCAAGCCTAGGTTTCAACAAAATATGTATGGGAGATCTTATTTTATGAATTTTTATCCATGTATAGACCTAATATGTTGTGTCTGAGTTGGTTTTGAGGTCTGGGAGGTTGTGGAAGTAGGAGATTCAATAAACCCTCATGATTTTTGTCTAAAACAAGGGTTTTTGGGTTTGGCAAGAATTTGGTCGTACAAGTGGAATATTTTTGTGGATTTGGAGGTTTGGAGGTTGTTAGCTTTGAAAAATGCAGGTAAGAATACCTCAAGAGGTTTCCAATCTCTTGATATGTTTTAGGGTAACAAACAAGGCCAAATGATTTGAACCTTCTTCTCTTCAGGTGTTGCCAAACCTAGGTGGGTCTACCTTTGTGAACTGAGCAGACTTAAGTGATGTGATTTTGTTTACAACAATCTATTCACAATGGAAATATTATAGTGAACAAATATAATCCTAATAAAGTGTATGTGTAATATTAGAATATGTTCAGTTAACAGATGTAAAAAATAAAATGGACAAACAACTTTGTCAATTTAACTATATTTATATATAACTTTAAGTTATTTTTATTTTAACTAAAAGTACTAAAGTTACAACATACAAATTAAATGATATTTATGATTGTAAAATTTATGATTAAATATATCTCTTAGAATCCTTTTTGTCCCAATTTGAAAATAATTCTATATTATAGAATACATTTTTTAAAATTTTAAGATGAAAATAGCAAGGAAAAATCAAACAAATATCTTTATGAAAGAAGTATATTGGCATGAAATTAAATATGATTTGTATTCCAATGTAAAAACTAAAAAGAATGGAAACAATTCTTTCAACACATCAACTATTATGTAGTAGTCAATTAAAATGATCTAAATAGTCTAATAATTTGACCATTAACATATTGAAATTTCTATAGAGTCATAGATCTCTTCAATTTCAAAAACACAAAACAATATTAGGTAGATAATCAAACATCTTTCATTTCTATAGTGACTTATTTATCCTAGAGGGACTAGTATATAGTATACAAAGAAAACTAACAAACCCACAACTACCCCTATTTTGAAGGAGTTTAGTTTTCTCCCCTTCCTGATCTCCCTAATATTGTCTAATTATTTTAAAGAGACCAAGGGTCATAACACAACTTTATTCAGCCCACTAAATAGCTTGGTTAATGAAACTTGACAAAAGCAACAAAACAATTGCTACATTTGGCATTAAAACTAGATTTTGTTTACAACAATCTATTCACAATGGAAATCTTACAGTGAACAAATATAATTCTAATAATGTGTATGTGTAATATTAGAATATGTTCAATTAAAAGATGTAAAAAATAAAATAGATATAATAAAAGATGAAAGTGTGAGACCAGTGCCTTGTTGGGTGTATGGAGTCTAATGAAGATCTAGAAAAGTGTAATCTATGATGGCAATAATTCAAACTGTTTGGCACACAGATGTAGTTTATAACTTGTATAAACGTGCAAGTAAATGACTGACAAAATCTACTTGATTCTTCTTATTGATCCAATTAATACTCTTCAGTTACTGTGATTGACTAGAAGGGTTTAATCTTTACTTGAAAGAACCAAATAATCACATCACACAAATACAACAAATGTGTATCGGTAAACTGAATATATGCTTGATATAACAATTTAAACAACATAAAAGTAACAAAATGAAGACAACCAGATAACTATATAATTCCACAAACAGTTGATACCAAGAATAAGCCACAAGTTTAGACATCTTCATTAACTTCATCAAAATTCATACATGCATCTGAGTCTTTTAAAGGAAAGTTTCATTGCAAAATATCTACTATATCTTTCTCCTATCCACCTATATCTATTTTACATTATGAAATAGATATAAATATATCAAAATTGTGAAAGGGTGCGTCCTTTTAGAAATGTCTTTTGCTTAACAACAATAACAAACTAGAAATTATGCTTTATTAAGCCATAAATAGATGTTTGACAAATAATATTGGTAAGTTGGTCACTTGCGTGTATCGACATCCTCTAGCACATTCCTTATGGCTATCTCCATTTCGAACATCTTCTCATTTTGTTCACATGCCCCGTCCATTGTTAAATTGTTTCCTGTGGTTGTCTCTAGAATTGTTTGCATCATCGTCTCGCATTCCTTGATCCATCTATCTTTTCCCTTTAGTTCCCCTCCATCTTTTAACAGCATTGGTACTCCCTTTTTTGTGAAATTGATCATCCCCTGCTCATCACCTTGCAATTCATCATGGAAGTCTTTATGTTTTTTCATAAAATGGTTTCCAGAATCAATAGCTATGTTATCAAGAGCATCCCTTTGGTTTATTTCCTAGAAATTCTCTCGGATCCTTCCATCTATCCTCTTATGTTCTTGTAGTGCAATAAAATTGTGTGAATGTGTTCCTAGAGCTTACTCAACCAAGTCATTAAATTGGTCTGCATCTTCCTTATTATTGCAGTGAGTGCATCACATTTACCTTGTGAGTACGCATTTGATTCTTCCCACTAGTCTCTTGCCTGGGAGCTTTCACCATGAGTCAATTGCTTTCTGGATCCTAGTGTGATTCCCATCATGTCCTTCAAGTGATCATTTTGTCTGATTAGTCTCTCGTTATTAATCTTATACATTTCATTTTCCTTGATTAGCTTTTGGATTTGAGCTTTATTTAATTTGGCCACATTAATGCCAATTTTTGTTGTAGCTATTGGATCAACCTCACCAAATTTTAGTGTCATTACATGTCCAAAATCCTTTTCAGTATCGATTACAATAGATTTCTTGTGTGGAGGATACAAGGCCCATATCATAAGTGATCCCTCATCTGGGTTATACTTAGATCCTGCATAAATATTTGTTACCCCCTCACGAGTGAGTTTATGTGTGGTGTTACTATTCTTCAGAAAACTATCAAAAACCAAAGTAGAGTTTAAATCCAACCCAGGAAAGATCATGACACCTACATCTTCTAATAATTTCCTTCCTTTCTTAGGGGTCATGCTCTTCATTTATTCTTCCACACTTGATTTTAAGTTATTCAACAGTTGTTCCTCATTACTTGGTGTAATATCCTCCACTAATTCCCTTATTGATTTTCCTTTTAATTTGCACAAAAAGGTTTTAAATTATGAGGTTTTAATGAATTCATCATTAGCGACAAATGATTTATATGCTATCTGCCTTGTGTCAGTATCTGCACTCTCTTCAACATCTGGTTCCCTGGGAACATACTTGTAGTCTTGAGTTCTGAATCTAGAAATTTTATCAATTGTACTACTAGGCCTACCATCAGTATATGCCTCTTCATCAGAAGATAATAGTTATGTATCTTGCAATCCCCTATTATACTCATCAACAACTTTTTCTACTTCCTCTGCTTCCAAATTCCTGATCAAGTCTTCATACAGATAGGGTATGTGATTGTATCCTCCCAAGTTCATTTTATTTTTAGAAAAATCAATATACCCTTCTAGATCAAATCCTTTTTGTGGTGGACCCTTCTTCATGTTGTATTGCAGAAATTTGTTGAGAACCATTTCATATCCATCCCTTGCTAATACAGTGAAATCATCGAAACATAATGTACTAGGCATAAATGCCTGCTTTCCAAAAGAAATAGATTCATAACATCTGAAAAGTCCAATTGCCTAGAAATCTCCAAATATGCAATCCTATTAGGCATTGTCTTGGGCAGAATGAAGGGTCTATCTTCAAATCCATATACTCTTATCATGGTCGCATCTTCTAGACAGTACCAGTCTCCTCAATTGTGGTTGATAGGTCCATTGAAATCCTTAGGCCTTAAAAACCTTTTTTTTCATTGGACAATGAGTATTCATAACGATGATTGTAAAATTTGTACAGTGGTTTCACAAAAAACTCTTCAAAATGTAAATAACAAGAATTAGCAAATCTGCAATCCCAGGTGGCAGTCCAGAGTTGTACTGGTAATAACCTTCCTTCCTTATTAAATTGTACAACCCTCAGTTTTTCAGGCCACATCTGCAATTCTTGTCCATAATAAAGTATCATATGCATTAGGATTGAATAAGCATCCAAATGCAAGATAGGAGCTCCACTTTTTAATGCCATCAGTCCTGAATCAAGTACTTTAAAGATGTGTGAAGCATAATAAAAAAAACTTGAATTGTGACATTGGATGTCCGCTACAATTACCATGGGTACAATTGACATGTGCTCAGGGGCCTCCATTCCCAACACTTGACACACTAAAAAATATGTGTACCTCATGTAGGGTTCAAACAAATCAACATGGATCAGGGGACCATCACTGTCAATCAGTGGAACTAAAACACCATCTTTCTTAAACCTATGTAGTGGCAACCTCCAACCCTTGTACAAAGTATCCATCCTCCAGAATTGCTTTTCCAACTATTTAGGTACAATTTTTTCACCACACACTCCCTCTAGGTTAGAAACCTCACAGATGGCAGCTTCAGATACATGTATAAACGGTTTTCCTAATGGATCACAAATAGCTTTACATTTTGGATTATAATAGGAAGCTAGCATCTTCACCAATTCTACATTTACAAATACATTGGGGAAGACTAGTTTCCCTAGGTTTAACTTCCAAGGATTGCACATTGGTTCGTATCGGTTCCTTCATTGGTAATGAAAAATAAACAGCTCATATCCACTAATTGAGGTCCATATGTCTCGTATATGCTTCCATTTATTCTCTAAATTTTCCACTTTTTCCCTAAGTTGTGTAGATCGCCTGGCCTTAGGTCTTGAGCCGAGAAATTGATCAATTAAGTCTTGGTTTAACTTCCTCTCAGCTACCCCCAGTTCCTTCTCTACTTCAATTTTTTGATTTTTTCCTCTAGGGTTATTACTCTCACTCTGTTTCCTACCTTTTTCTTTTCTTGAGCTAGTGCTTTCCATTTTATGAATCACAAAAACATAAATTTAATTGCAGGGAAATTACAAGTTTATTTAGAATTCTTTGACCGCAAGATCCTTTGGCCCTTCGTTCGTTCCTCTGCTGCTAACTTTGCAAAATTCGCCTTCAATTACTTTTCTCAATTCAGGAAATCATCAACACATTTGGTAGTAATACTGCCATTAATGTCCTAGCTTTGAACATGAGTGTAGGTGATCTTTGAATTTACCCACTGTCACATCAAATGTTCTATCAGAAAGACAATTGAAACTTTGGGTGATCCTTTTATTCAGGCTCAACTAACGTTCATTAAACATTCTTTTAGTCGGGGAGAAATTATGCCGATATCACATAATCTATCCATCTGATTCATATAAATTTCACCAAGAGTCACCCCGACGACTATCTTGATCTGTTTGTGTCTTCATCGGCAAGACATGGTGTATCGCTAAGACATTCAGTAATTTTTCTGATATTATAAGTCTCCCTGATGATTATTCCTTCGATCTCAAGTATGTCGCCAAGACTCCTGCTAATGTAATCTTATTGATGTGACATAGTGGGTCGGGAGGAAATTTTGAACTCATTCCGATAGCGTTTGTCTTGGTGATAGTATGTTTCTTTATTTTTTCGGCAATACAAGATGATTGTTTCAGCGATGATATTTCATTGGCGAGTCAAATGTACTCAGGCTGACTCAGGGATCTTACTCCGATGGCGTTGGTCTGGTCGATACAACTCCTTGTGCTTTGATCGGTGAGACAAGACAAGTTTCTTGCCAATGGAACTTCATCGGTGAGACCTATATGCTCGGTATGACCTTTTCATTTCACCCCGATGGAACTTGTCTTGCCGATGATATGGGTTATTTGAATACTAGATTTTGGAGGTTTTTCATGATATCAAATGGTCAAGAATGATGTGATCATATGTGACTATGATGGATTATACTCAAGATAAGGTTTTCTTTAGGGAATCAACGAGTGCAAAATCACTGTAAAGGCTAGTTGTTTTGTGATGAATGTTCTACTGTGGGCCTCTAGCCTATCCTAGGTCTTTGTAGTAGTTTTTTTTATTCTTTGTTATCAGCTTTTCAATGTTCTATACAACAACCAAGTTTCTATTTGCAATCTGCTTTAAGTTGGTCATTAAAAAAAGATATATGGTTTGTTTCCTTATATAAATAATGCATTTATAATATTCATGTGTTTTTCATTTAAAATAATGGCATTTGGTAATAATAAGAAGGAAGTGTGAAGTTTGAAAAGTCAAATTTTCAAAAAAAAAAATATTTTTTTTTAAACAAATAAATAAGTTTGATGCATAAGAGGATTCAATAAGTTGTTTAGAACAGTAAAATGGTGTCAATGTTTGTGATGAGGAAAAATTAATTGGAGAGTGGTTCAAAACTGGTTACAAGGTTTGAAAGGGATGTTTAAGTTGTACTTTTTAGAGTGATAAGGTTGACATTAAACTTTTGAAATATTTTTAGTTCATATTTTTAAGATAAAGATTCTTTTAAACAAAAAAAATTATTTTAAATTTCATACTTGGAAAATAAAAATGAAAATTCAATAAATGAATAATAGAGAATCATGCATGGGAACAAAACACCACCTAAAAATGCAAATAAATTATTGGAATGACATAAAATAGATGATAAAGTCAAATATATTATTGGTGTTTCCCTTTCTGGCATTAAGTTTTATTATATAGATTTAGATAAATCATCATAGGAAATTTGGGATAATTTCAATAAAATATTTGGAGCAAAAATAGTTAATGTGAAGTTTTTCCTAAAACTTCAACTATTTAAATTCAAAATGAGAGATATAATCACTATGTCTAATCATATAAGAAATTTGAGATCTCTCATTAGACAATTGGTAGAAGTCAAGGCTGTATTAGATGATGAAGATGCTAAGGATATTTTGTTAAATAGTTTGAAAATACAACAATGTTATTTCTACGCTTAGTCCAATAACTTCTCAAACACAAGAAGATGTGATTTTGGCCCTATTAGGAGAAGAAAAAAGAACAATGGAAAAGATTTAAAAGTTGATTCTCAACATGAGAATGTATTATACTCATGAGGTAATAATAATAAAAAAATAAAAATGAATGTTATTATTGTAAGAAAAAGGATCACACAGTGTGGACTTGTATAACTAGAGCCAATGATGTTCTTGAGGGAGAATTTAAAGAAAAATCAAATGATGTTAGCTTAGCCTATATATATTTGTTTGTTTCAATCAACATGTTTTGTTGTGTGGAATGTAAAACTTAAGGGAGGGTGTTGGAATATTAAGATTAACATTAATAAATTCACCTTACTAACTTGTTTATTTTTGTTATTAAATAATTAGTTATATTCTTATAAGATAGTAGTTCAAATGGGAAGGTATATTTGAAAGGCTTTGTAAAAGCCATATTGTAATATATTCCCAAATGAACTGTATGATATAATTATTATTTTGAGTGTTTTTATGTGCAAATATAAGTTCTCTTGACTTTTCCAATATATTTTGTACGCTCTATTAGCCATGATTTCATGATTAATTTTCCACTTTCTACACTACTTCTTACTAACTTTGCCATCCAAATTTGGCTCTTAGACTAAATATTTCATATAGGTGAATTTTAATTTTCTTACTATCACCTTTGGCTGAATTTTTAAATTGGTTCAACCATGCAAAAAGTGTGGTTACTTTTAATTATTTCCACTTAAATGTTGGTTACAATTTTGTAATTTTCTTTCCATTTAGCTAGTCACAATTTCATACTAGCATTAGTACTTGAAAATGGCAGTTTACTTCTACTTAAAACTTGTGGTAATTTCATTAATCTCTTGCTACCTCTGGTGTTGAATTAGACTAGTTATGTCATCTAGGATTTGTTCCTCAATTTTTTTTACTTTTTTCAAAAAAAAATTATGATGATTAAACTTGTATTACCATGAATGGACATAAATTTGAGGATTTTGGGTGTTTTCATTAAATTTTTCATGTTTTCCCCTTAGCTCCTACTTTATATGTGTTTTTATGGAAGCCTTTGGATATATTTTCGCTAATAGTATTTCATGGAACCTTATTAAAGGTGCTAATTTTCCTAACTCTATAGCCCAACTATTCAATGGTCATTTTTCTAATGACTCCTTTCTCACTCTCTTGGAGGAAAAACGTGGCATTATTTAGGATATTCAATGCCTAGATATTTTTTGGAAAGCTTTAAGGTCAAATATATAGTGGCATAAAACTCAATGTTATAGGAAATCCTTCTTAGCCAAGCCCAATTGGTTCAATTCCTATGGATAGAAGGGGTTGATCATAAGGAAGTGTTGAGATTCCTAAGCATCTCTTTTTCCTTTTAGGTTTCTCCTTCCTCTTTAAGTCCAAACATATCATTTATAGAGTTGAGAAAAATTATCATATTAAATTATGAAGCCCCTTTCTTTGGCAAGGAGATTCCATGTGTGTTCAAAAATTATTGTTCCACACATTTCCATTACTCATCTTGCTAAGAACCTTGCAAATCCTCATATTTGAAGATTGAAAAAATCCAAAGGTATATTTTATGGCCTCCCTTTAACCAAGGAAAATGGTTTCACAAGGTATACTAGGAGTTTTATTCTTTCCCTCATGACTATAATAGGCTTGGCTTGCTTTATATTCACTACTCTAAATGGTGCCATAATTTTAAATTTAATTAACATACTCTAAAACCTAACGAAACCAAGTTGTAGCTCGTCAAATTGGAGAAGTGAAAGGTCAATACCACCACTGAGGAAGAGTTTGGAGGAGTGAAAACAAGGTCAATGCCAGCGTCGAGGAAGATTTTGGAGTTAAAACAAGGTCAATACCAACACCGACGAAGAGTTTGGAGGAGTGAAAAAAAGGTCAATACTAGCGCCAAGGAAGAGTATGGAGGAGTGAAAACAAGGTCAATACCAGCACCGAGGATGAGGTTGAGGGCACTCAGGGAAAATCGACGACCAAAGGAAAATGAGTACTATAAGTTTGACACCCCCATTCTCTTTAACCTGCAATTTTCATGCCTAGTTTCCAAAAATCTTCTCGTACATTAGCACCCCCATTCTCATAAAATGGTATAAGATAAGATAGAAAAAATAAAATAGCTTAGTCTTTCACATTTTTATTGACCAGCCTCAGGTCTTGGTAAAACTCCCATAATCCACACACATCTTGGTTGTTGGTGGGAACATGTTATTCTTTGTTGTACGACCTACCTCAAATCTTATGTCCACAAAGTTGCTAAAAACATAAAACAATAAGAAAAAATTCGAAGGTACAACTAAAAAGGGGTTATTTCCTTTTGGCCTCCTCAACCTCTTATATTTCAACATAGCATGGAATTACACTTACATAACATAAACTCAAACAAAAGGAAGTTTATAGGGGAAAAGGAGCCCAAGTATATGCTAGGCTAAGCTAGATCTAATGAATGGAAATAGAGGCATACAAGTCTTCTTTAATACCTCCACCACAAACATATATGCAAGGAAAGGTCTCCTCCCTTCTTGGTAGTGATAACCTCCTCCACACACAACCCTTAAAAATTATGAATAGAGGAATATAATCTTTGAAGAACTCAAAGTTGATTCTCTCCTACCTGATGCAATTAGTCACTTTATCCTTACAAACATTTATAGTGATTACTAGAGGCACATAGACCAATTCTTCATAATAGAAGAATTTGATCATACTTTTCCAATGATGGCATTATGATAAAACCTTAGGTTAAATGAATAATTCCTAGCTAAGTTCTTTAAATCATGTCCAACCATATAAGAGAAGACCGCTACTATGTGTACTTGGATACCATGGAGAAAGGCTCTTTGGGCTCTTTCATCAATCAAGGTATTGTTAAATTTTAACACCTAAAAGTGAGAATGAAGAATATTTCCTAGGATGGTGGCCAATTATGCTTCTCATAACCTAGATTACAAAATCTTTGTCAATATCATTGCCATCACAATTAAACCTATTGCTTGAGATATAGTCATATAGGTAAACAAATTGGCTTTCTTGATAGTAGATACATTCTAGATAGTTCAATTGCATCAGAGATTGTTGAATGAGCCCAACAAACTACTCATGATGCCCTTATTATTAAGTTAAAAGTTTGACAAGGCATATGATTTCATCAAATGTCCTTTCATTTATAAAAGGCTCAAATGGATTTATTTTTAACCCTAAATTATTATCACACATTCAAAATTACAAAATACCAGTTGAATGAAGAACCTTCATTTGAAGGTGATGTCGTCATGACCTTTGAATGAAGAACCTTCATTCAAAAATGATGCCATGTTAAGACTTTCAAATGAAGGTATTTTTTATTTTAAATATTTCATGTCCAAAATACTTTATAATTGGAACCTTTGCATGAAGGACCTTCAAATGAAGACCTTAATTCAAAGATCCTTCATTAGAAGATCCTTCATATGAAAGTTTCTTTAATGCCATCTCATTATAGCTCTTAGATTTGTTAGAGATATTTTTGTTTCGAAGTAGAGATTGGACCATCAAATAGTGTCACCATGACTCTACCAAGATATCCATAAAATTGATAAACCCTAACTTAACAACCACAAATTCACAAGAAAATTGCCCTTGTCAACCCTAGGGCATCAATTCAATGCCAAGTTTATTTCTTTAACAAACCCCTAAATTCAATGAACCTCTATCATACCATGTTGCACACCAATCCACCGAGTTATAGTTCCAAGACAGTGGGTGGATTGGTGGATGTCATTTCTATTTAGCCCTCAAACCCTTACATAGGCAAAATAGGGCAGTCCCTCTATTTGATTGTTTTCTCCCACAAAACAGTGATTGAGCACTTCAAAACAAATGTAAATGAAAGGGAACACATATATTTATCTACACCAATGATCTCAGAGCATTTCAAGCTTGTACGGATCCATACAACACAAAAGAACTTCAAAAAAATAGTAAAAACATAGAAAATTGCTTCAAGAACGTGGTGTTTGATACAAAATTTTGGTATCAACTCCTCCAACAATTGCAATGGGATGGGAATACAATATGATAGAAGTGGGATAATAAATGCATCGTTTGAAGCATCAACCCAATATGCAAAGATGAAAGAAAGTGCTAACCCCTTAAATTGAAAAAGTTTCTTTTAACTTTAAGTTTGTTGGGTAGCCAATTCTTTTAAGTTATCAAATCCTACTATTATACATAATCAAAATTTTGTTGTTTCAAATGACTATGAGCACTAAATTTCACTATTTGAAGATGTTGAAACCTTGTCATAGAGAACTAGAACATTGATGCGATCACTCATCCTACCTTAAAAAGATACCAAAAGTCTCCTAGCAATTAGACATAGGAATATTTAAGATGACAAACAATTTTTATTGCCAAAGAATAAACCTATGATGACTTTACTAGGCCTAGTACACACTCCCTCCCCATTAACCACTTAGACATATAGAAATTAAATGTAAATTTGCTGCTATTTTTAGTCATGTAGGTGTCCAATAAACCACTTGGTGGTGTTTCCCTTCAAGTTTATTTACTTGAATGAAGAGCAAACGTCCTTTGATTACAATTAGAGAATACATTTGAGGCCTTGGTTGTGTAATTGGTGGACCATAGTCACATTTAACACTTGTTACAAAATTTGGGAGTTAAAACGTTAAGTAGATTTGATTTGTGATGGACACATTTAGACGGTAGTAATAATAACTTGCAATCTATCAAGACTTGATTACCTTATAACCTATCAAATTCTAGCGATGAAATGATAGATTAATCATAATATTACCTTGGGATCACATCACCATGAAAGAACTTCATCCAACATCCTTATGAGTGTAGGTACCACCAAATAGGTATTTTTCAGATCTGTCTTCCTCGAGTGAGGGAAATTTAGGAAGAGAAGAGGAAAGCGAGACATGTAGTAGGTCTAAAAGAGGGAGATCAACTAGAGGTCAAAAGATTAGAAGAAAATTCCGTAAACACATGGAATTTTTTCTTGTTGAAGGGGGGTCATGGTCTTATGATGATGAGAGCATAGGCGACATTGAGGTGCCCTTGAGGTACAAAAATCTACGGAAACAATGGGTACCCAAGGAACTTCCTCCAATAAACACGGATTTTTATGTCAACGAGAGGATATATCGCATAGCACCATCATCATTACATGGTTTGGGCCTATTTTGCATGGATGACATAAAGGTCTGTTACAACAAAGTTACTGAATTGATGGAGTATGTTGGGCCCTGTTACAATTATAAAGATTGGATGCAGCTAGTTCGATATACATGAAGTATGCCTAGGTATGCACTGTCAGCAAATTATATACAACTAAAAGATAAGGATCAAAATAAAGGAGTGGTTAGGTACATTGACGAAAGACCAAAAGCATTAAGGAATATTGTAGGGTTGATAAATAGTACACGACCTGGGTCAAAAAATAAGTAACCCAATTGCATATTCAAGGTGCGAGAGGGAAACCGTGTATTCGTATGTGCAATAAAATCAATAATTGCAAGGAAAGAGTTGCTAATTGATTAAAATTTGAATTGCTTAGATACAAACACAGTTACTATGGGGGTGGTATGTACTATATACCATTTTATCCAATCTCCAATTAGTGACTCCAATATACCATTTTATTATTATGTTTTTTTTCGTAAGTCTATTGGTTTCATTTCAGTAATGTTTTTTATATTTAATTTTTGTCACAGCGGGACATTGATCATAAGGGGAAGGCTCTGACCCAGAGCACAGATCGTGATCCATCTTCAGGCGCTTCTAGCAACAGGTTTACCTCATTGTAATTGTACAAATTAGATATGAGAAAAATGTTTTATTATGTTTTTTTCATGAGTTTATTGGGTTAATTTCGATAATGTTTTTAATATTCTTGTTGTAGTCGGTTGATCGAGGAAAGGTACCAGTAGTAGAGGAGAGCATCCATATGGAGGTGCAATCATTATTATGTGATGATGACATCACATTTTCCACAAACCCTATGGATATGATGATGAAGGCCCAAAAAAAATGCAATGAAGAAATCCTTAAGTTGGTATTCATAGTGCCTCAAACATATGAGATAAGAGAAAGGGTTAAAATATTGACTGAGAGAGCACAAAACTTGCAAGTAAGTTGTCATGAGATCTTTAATTATAACATAAGTTCATTCATGGTTTTATATTTTGTACTCTTTTATGTCATGAACTAAAATATGTGTTATTTTACAAGATTATTTGCATCCTCATGATGTTGTTGGCCATGATCAGGGTACTGCAAGTGTTGCCCAGGGAGTAGGGGTTGGTACAAGTGTCAATCTTGATCTTCCTACGCATACATCACATCATCTGACCCCCTCATCCATGCCTATATTTTTGACTGAAATATTGGCAACACATACCATGAAGGAATCCGATAGTGCACCCTCTGGCAGTGAACACATGCCAAAACATGTGTCAGGACATGTACCTAGGGATGTAGAGGCCACTAGTACTAGTGATGTTTTAGCAGCATTTCCTGGATCTTCTCGTATTACTAGTGCAGGAACATTGCCGGTCACATTTATGGTGACCGAGGATTTCATTCCCATAAAGATAGAGAAGGTCCCATGTACTTTAAAATGTTTTAATTATTATTATATATAATCCAATTGAAATTTACTTATTGATCACTTTTTATAGACTAATGATCCCATGATCATTTTTGCAGGAAATGATGTTTTTTTATAAACATCTAAGTGATATTACATTGGAGATTTTCGGGCCCACCATACGTACACGGTGGAATGCCCAAAATCAAGATTTAAAAGATGAGCTCATTAACTGTTTAGTTGTGTTTTTCGGTGATAAAACATTCAACCGAACCAAGGTCCTTAAGAAATCTAGTACCTATCTAAAGTATGTGAGGGACCAATATAGGTCACATTTAGAGAAGAACATAAAGTATGAGTGTCCACCCATGATTCCAGAGAGGGAGTGGAAGGACCTGGTGTCGGATGGAAAGGAGAAGGCTAAAAAGAAAAAAGGAAAGACACCACCGGGCCAAGGAAGGTATGTGATACTATCAACAATGTAATTATATACTGATTACTCTTTCTTTTTACATAATCTAACGTATTTCAAATTTTTCATAGGCTGCCCAACACATCGAAGGCAACAAAGACAAGACTAGAAAAACATGGGCAGCACAAAATTGGCTCTGGTGGTTATATGAAATTAGCCGCATGAATTGTAAGTATCAATAAATGAAATATTGCATCCAAATAATAAATTGCAAAAAATTTTGGTTTTATCACACCATAGAAGCAAAATTCATGATCTTATGCAAAAATGTAGGGCTTTGAATTCAACAGAGTGCCCACAGAAGAGGACCTGAAGATTTCCTTCCAGCAAGGCTATGGAGCCCTGGCTAAACACCTAAGAGTCTTGATTGGTCAAACACAATCTTCCACTGCATCCAACATGCAGGTAAATAAACTCAATAAAGTTTATTTAAAATTGAATACTTGTGCAATCTATTCAATATTAATTTCCACCATAAAGTAATAATGTGCCTATTTGTTTTAAATAGACAAGCAATGATAATACTGCACATGACATTGGAATGCAGCCTGGTGAGGGTGGAGCACAACCTGCAGATAAAGGCCATGGTGTGCATCCCGGTACTTGATGTATTCATGTGCTATACAAAACACAGTATGGATTAATACAATTAAACATCTTTAATTGTATTTGGTGTATTAATTAATGTAACCTTTCATGTTTCAACTATAGAGCATGTAGAGCGTGATCAACATGTTGAGCATGATCAAGTTAGACAAGATCAAGAACATGATGTGGCCCCATCAGGTAAAGAGGATCACTCTAATGTTCTTTTAAACATATTTAATTTCAATTGGTGTATTAATTAATGTAACCTTTCATGTTTCAACTCCAGATTAGGATTTAGAGGGTGTTCAACATGTTGAACATGAGGCTATAAGACAAGATCAGGAACATTTTGTGGCCCCATCAGGTAAAGAGGACCACTCTAATGTTCTTTTAAACACATTTAATTGCAATTGGTGTATTAATTAATGTAACCTTTTGTGTTTCAACTCCAGATTAGGATTTAGAGGGTGTTCAACATGTTGAGCATGAGGCTATAAGACAAGATCAAGAACATGATGTGGCCCCTTTAGGTAAAGAGAACCACTCTAATGTTCTTTTAATTAATGAAATAATTGTAACAATAATAATAAAACATATCAATTTAACATTTCCTTGCTATTGCAGCAGACCCCCCCTTGCAGCGGCATCCACGTTGTGAGTACACAACTAGGCATACATTAAGATCACGAGCAGAGCTCAGAACAACTCAAGGGGGGGTAAATGATTTAGAAAATGATACTCCACTTTAGCTTTTTTTAGTTTCAAAAAAGAAACAAAAAAAAGTGATTGTAATCATATTATGACAACCATATTTTTGATAATATGTAAAAATTGAAAAAATGAATGTTATATGTTATTAATGGATGAATGAATGAATGTTATATGTTATTAATGGATGGATGAATGAATGATAGTTATATGTTATTAATGGATGAATGAATGAATGTGAATATGTTAATGAATGAATGTTATATGCTATTAATGTAGGATGAATGATGAATGAATGATTAATGTTATATGATCAAGTATGGGGATTTGAGAGTGATGTGTGGAGGGGGAGGGGCCAAATGATCTTCCACCTTCACGTGGTTGGCCCTGTTAAGTAGAGAATATTAAACTATTCTCGAAACAAAGAGAAGCTCAATAAGGTAATACACTTTTCAATATAACAAATGCATCGTTTGAAGCATCAAACCAATATGCAAAGATGAAAGAAAGTGCTAACTTTTCACTATGAACATTGTGTTGTGTGTGGATTTGGTTTCAAAGCTCCATTTCTTTTGTTTTTAGTGGTCTCTAAAATTTGAATTTTGTGCATAACAGGTTAGTGAAAAATTTGACAGCTCTGAAGGGTTTAGAGGCTCGATTGAGATAGATACACAGATATTTGGATCTTGTTGTTGATGGGAGGCTTCCACTTAACCATGAAATTTTGTACCATCTACAGGTATGCAAAAATTTCTCTTCTTACATTCATTCAACTTATTGTAATATAATATCTGACAAAAATCTCATTTTCATTATACTTAGATGGATTTTCATGCCTTGTTCCAAAGCACATGTTTTAGAACAAGAAAGAAGGATGCTGGCAAGGGTTAAGGAATTTGGCTTTACACATGCCAATTGCATAGTTTACTTCATTCATCCAACATATTGCCCATGTGTTTCACAATTGTTGGAATCATATCATATAATTACAGAATTAGTAAAATTAAAATATGTAAGTTTCAAATATGGCATTACATATCTTTCTATGAATATTTGAAAGAAAATATCAAAATGGAGAAGTATTAACAAAATAATCTGCATAATTTCTAAGAGATCAGGGAATTTTTTGCAGAGTTGTCTTGAATATATTTAAGACAAAAGTAACTTATAGAGATTGAAGAAGAATATCGGTATCTAAAATCACCAATCAACACATCTTAGTAGTATCTCAATTCAAGAGAACTAGGTCCACTATACATTAGCCAGTAAAACAAATAAAATCAATTCATAAGATTATTCTGTTCTAATAGGGTTGACGGGTTGCTTGTTTCTTTTTGATTGTCAGGAAGTCATCAATATACACTTGGTTTTCCCACCTTCTCTTGCCTCGTGACCATAGAGTTTCTACAGAAGGCATCAAAGTAACCTTCAAGATTGACAATGGAAATAAGTACAAGGTCAGTATAACTTAATGCTAATTGGGTATGATTTTATTTGTTCAAGACCAATTTAGATTCATTTTCTACTCACACTACTTTTATTTACATTCATATTGTTCTATACATAGTGTGTTTACAATAATGTTTTCCTTAATTTAATCTAGGGGAGAGGACCCAGTACCTGAGCATGTTTCAATAGTTGTGATAGTAGTGGTTTATATAGTGCCCAACCCTAATTATTTAATTCTTCTTACTGATCCAATTAATACTTTCCAGTTATTGTGTAAGACCCCTCCGTTTTGCTCTTTTGATCGAACAATGTTCTATTTGGTTAGGCCTTATTATTGTTGGTACTCGGTTACTGTGTGATCACTATCTTTATCGTGATTTGATGTGATGGTATTTTATTATGATGTTATCATTATGGCATGCTTATATTAGCATTGTGAACATTTGCATTAATGACATTTTATGTTTTGATTACATTAATGATGTTAGATACGTCAGTTAGTAACAGTGTATTGGTGAAGGGGACGGATTGCACCACTCGCTTGCGAGCGCCCTGTGATTCCGAGATTTCCTCTTCATGGTGTGTTTAAATTTTAACATATCTATATATGCATGCGGATATACTCTGTGTTCGCAGGTTGACAGGTACAGGACATCGACTCCACCTGGTTTCACAAGTTCGAGCGTGTCCATTGCCCAACGGTATTCGATTGGGAGATAATAGTTAGGTTTTCCATGCCAAGTCATCACCCTAGTCATACTGTGTCGTCGAGTCTTAGTCAGGTTAATTGTTTTATATTGTTCTCTCTCTTCGATTATTTAATTGCAAGTTAAAAAGGGTAATTAAATGGTTGTATGCATTTAGCTTGTGAAATTGGAATTGATTTGGTATTATGTTAATAACGTAATTTATTTAATTAATTAATTTAATTTAATTAATAAATAATTTAATCATGGATTAGATTTATTTATTAAATAAATAAATTGATTGTGTTGAAATTGGATAAGTTGTTCATTTTGAAATTTATGAATTTTATTATGTGAAATTGAAAAATGAAAGAAAAGGTTTTAAATTTTTTTTTTTAGAAAATTGGAATTCAAAAAAATTGAAAAATGAGATATTTCTATTTTTTTCTGTTTTCAGAAATTTATTATGGTGGTTGTAGAGATATTTTGATTTTTTTGGTTATTATGAAATTTTTCTTCAATTTTGGGCATTATGGAGTTTTGAGAAAAATAAAGAATGGAAGTGAGAAAGAATTTTGCATTTTGTGGGTTTGTGCTTGAATTTGAGGAAACTGTTGATTTGAAGAAGAAATCCAAGCAAGGATTTGTGCACCTTCTGGATCTTCTCAAACTTTTGGAAACCAAGTTCTTGATATTAAATTGATTTTGATTTTTATAAAATTCATAGATTGGGATATGTTGTTTGCAAAAATCTTTGTTAGGAAACTCGAATAGATTATGTTTAGAAAAATAGAAAAAAACCCATGTTGAAATCTGAGGTTGTTTGCAAAAATCTCTTCATTGAAAAAAAAATATTCCTTCAAGAATTTTTTTTGTGTTCTTGGCTGCAATCAACTGTTTTGAAAATTATTTGCTCAATTTGAATTGCAAATCTAAAATGAGATAATTAATATATTCATATTATATATATATATATATATATGTATTTATATATATATATATATATATATATATATATATATATATATATATATATATATATATATATATATATATATATATTATTTATATTTAGTTTGGGGTATTGAGGTTATGCTATTAAATATTTTTTATTTGTGCCTTGGTTGAGGGCCAATTTCAAGAAATCCTGGTTTTTCTAAAACGAAAAAAAAAATAAAAAATTTAAAAATAATGAAATGAAAGTTTTCATTGGGGGTTGGGGGCTTACCCCACAGCCGCCCCATGGGGAAATGGCATGGGGAAGTTGCACCAACAACCCCTCCGCGTGTGGACTGTGCGACGCAACCACCGTTAATGGTGGTCGGTTGTGCAAACGGCGTGGGGAAGCCGCACCGGCAACCCCTCCGCGTGCGGACTGTGCAACATGACCACCGTTAATGGTGGTCGGTTGTGCAGTGCACAGCTGTGCCACCATTAGCGGTGGCCGGCCACGCACAACGCCATCCAACACCTCCACCCTCGCCGCCCTCTGCGGCTCCCTCCACCTTCGGCTGGCAACGCTCGTTCTGCTTGCAACTCGCACCACGCGGCGGCCATGTCGGCCGCCTCATTGCCTTCGCTTTGTATGCAGTTTCCACAGGACGCGTGCCCTAAAACTTTCGGTGTTTGAATTTTTTAAAAATAAAAAATATATATATGTATATAATATATATTAATATTTTATTATTATGTTTTTTTAATATAATATTAAAATGTTAATATATATATATATTTATATTGATGAGTTATTTTGTAATTTTAATGTATGTATATATATATTTATATATATATTAAAATAATGATTTAAGAGATGGCAAGATTTAAGTGTAATATGAAATTATATTAAATTAAAATAGATAAATATTAGAAGGATTTGAAAAGATTATATTCTGATATATCAGTATACTTGATTTTAAGGATTATGTTTAATAGATGAGTTGATTATTTTTAAAATGATTTATGTTGAGAAGAGAAAACATTTAATTATCATAGAAATGTTGATTTTCAAATGGCATGATTTAAATGTAGTTGGGAGAATTTTAAATCAATATGCAATAGTCGAACTAGTGGATTTATTTTAAAATAATATTACTTGAAAGGTCAAATATTGAATTTAAAAGAAATGTGTTTAATGACGAAATTAATTGATTTCGTTTAAATGATTTAGTTTGCAAGGCGGACAGTTATTTATTTTAACGATATATTTTGAAATTATAGAAGTAAATGTTTATCTTATTATTTAAGGCAATTAGGGAATTAAGGGTTGGTTTAAATGTCATCTTGTCTGGAAAAGACGTATTTTTTAATCAGTTTTATTGAGCAATAAATTACTGATGTTGATAAGGGAAATGGATTTAGTAAATCCAAAATTAGTTTAATTCCTCGCAACTTGCCTTTGTGATTATTTCCTCTAGGTTCATGTTTTGGGAAATGGGTTAAGTGTTTTAAATTTGTAAGTCTTCCAGAGGACCCTAGAGGTTGGGGGTTGTCATCTTGTGATGTCGACAGTTTGTTATTTCCTTGGGTAGTGCATGGGAAGTTATCTGTTATTACCTGGTTTCCACGAACGGGAATGTTTTGTGCCTCCTGTGGAAGGAGTCGATTATGTGATGTTTGTGCCTCCTTGTAAGGAGTGGTTTTGTTATTGTTGTTACCTCCAGTGTTTGGAGATGGATTTATCTTATGTCACCTCCTGAGAAAGGAGTGGTCGTGTTATCTTGTTTGTTTCACTTTGGTACCATTGGTGTTTGGATGGTACGTGTGTTGTCAAGTAGAAGAGTGGCTTCTGTAGGGGCCAAAGCCCGGAAGAGGTAAACTGGGTAGCCTTTGGAGGTGGTTTAATCAAGTGATAACTAACAAAACTTAGAAGATTAGGTGGTACTTCTCACTAATCAAGATAATTATGCCTCACTCATAGACACATGGGGCTCATTTAGACTTGGGATGAGTGGGAAGGCCTGGAATGGCAAGGTCATCTATCTTGTCTGTACAAAAGCTATTTGATTCCACATGAGTGAGTATGGGGGTCAGGATTCGGTAGAGGCCACCAGAATAACCCTTAGTGGGGACCAGAGCCTAGGAAGAATCCCAGAGGATAACCCATGACGAGTTGTGTGATGACACTCTGTCTAGGACAATAGTTGGTACTTGTTTATTGCGGGTATGGTTTCCTTAACATACCTGATGTGACCATAGTTGGTATTCAATTATTATGTGTTTGGTCCTCTTAACATACTTGATCTGCTTTATTTCTGGAAGCAATGTGACCATGTAGAGTTGTACTTATGTTGTACTTATGTGGTACTTGAGTTGTACTTATGTTGTACTTATGTGGTACTTGAGTTGTTCTTGTGATGTGCTTGTGTGGTACATGTGATTGGATGTGTTAGTTTGGTTCAGTGGTGATTTAGCCTGTGTCTAGAGGTAGATGGTCTGGGCTAGGATTCCTTGTTACTATCTCCTAGCACGGGGGTGGGCCTTTGGGTTCCACTTGGTTGGGTGGCGTGCACCTTAATCCGTTGGGCTTTCTTCATGTTCATGTGGACGAGACTTCCAGTTGGAGAGCTCGTTGGTTTCGGTTCCAGTTCTTGTTTTATTTCATTTCAGTTGATCTTGTATAATTTTACCCCTCATTTGTTATCGAGGTGGAAGGTTGTAATTGTAATGATGTTATTGGACTTGCCTCATTCAGGGAATGAGTGATGTAATCTCTTTATTAAATTATGGTTATTTATGATCATATGGTAACTATTATGGTGGATGTAATTTATCTTGTATGAGTTGTTTGCGTTCTTAATTTCTTAAGTGAATAATGTTTTGGATTCATTTAAGTTGTTTGTGGGTTAATAAGTATTTCAGTCTCATAACCTTAGGGGATGTTTGCAATGGGAAGTGAACTTGAATGGTAATTGTACTTAAACAAAAAAAAATAGTCTGTTTAAGTAGTTATTTGCAACTTCCTCTAGGGTTGCATGGTGGGGTGTTACATACTGTGATTGATTATAAGGATTTAATATTTACTTGATTGTGATAAACTTAGATTTTTGGTCTTATCTTACAGGTGCTTGTTTAGATGGGTGAGGATTGTTTCTTGTGCTAAAAATATTTTTATTTGTTAATGCTAAACTTACATAGTTGAATCAAGGTGTAGAGGTTGTCCTCTTCAAATGGAATAAGAAGGAGAGTTAGAAGTGGAAGATCGGTCCCATCTGTAAGTTTCATGTGTAGCTACATTGCATGGAATTATTTTTCTTGGGTATTACTTACCATTAAAATTTTGATTATCTGGTAAAAGTCATGATTCCATAGAGGGTTTGGAGGCTTTATCTCATAATTCAGATTGCTTATGTCATTGTGTTTTTCTATTCAATATGATATGTATCTCAAGGAGGATATAGATGTAGTTCTTCATACCATCAACTTAATGAAGAGGAGCCTCAATGTCATGTTGTTAAGATTTACTATGAAGCTAATCCAAAGTTTTTCATTGCTGCTCGAGGCCATATTGCAGTGCTTTCTATAGGAAGCCCACATGATCCCCGTTAGGTATCTTCTTTTTGTAGTCTCTAAATTTCTTAGAAGAAATCAACAACGAGTTTGTCTAAATGTGGCTCCTTGTTTACACATTAATATCTCTTTTGGCAATAATGGATCAAAGTGGATTCGTAGGGTCTTAAAGAGAAGGCTCTCAAACATGGAGATCAAGAGTGGGACCAGGTAAAACCATTCATAATCATGCTCATATTGTTTTATTGATTGTCTAAGAGCTAAGTATCCAAGATAAAATTCTGTATTTTTCTATTGAATTTCCAGAGTGAGAATAATTTTGGGTTTGCAATCCTATTTTTTAGTACACTAGCTAAGTATCCAAGACACACTGTAGGTACTTTTTCTCACCAAATTGCTCATTTTCCACAAAGTTAGATTCTAGTGTGTAGTTTAATATTCACTAGTTTGATTTTTTTTTTTTTAGCAAAATCATAATCTAGTTCGTAGGTTGTGCTTGCTGTCCAAATTTGTAAGATGAGTTTTTTGTATTCAGTTGCACAATACTTTCCTTTTTCAATAAAATTTTATGCAATGGAGTTCAAATATTAAGATTAGGTTACTAGTTGCTCTGAGTAATAATTTAAAACCTTATTCATTGTCCTTTACAATGTATATGACTATCTTGCAAATTGTCCTCTTATATTCATGACTTTCTTTCAACTTATCAAAGGATGACTATGTCTTGATTAAAACCTTTGTTTGATGATTGTCCTTCATATGAATGTCTCAATATTCTCTTTCACAACTTTATGTTACTTCACTATTCTGTCATACCTCTGATTTTTTGCAATAGTGTCTTCAACCTCTCTATAATTCCTATGATGAACTGTGTGTTACTATGTCAGCACTTCCTTGACCATGAGAATGGGAAACAAAGCAATTGAGATTCCATTTAGTAAATTTGTGTACATTTGCAGCAACTTTAGCCTTCAATACCTCATCACCATTACACTCTTGAAGGAACTCTCACAAACTTATACTATCTATCCAACTTTGAGTCCTACATTGTCCTCTGAATACTATGCTTTCTACTTTCCATTATCAAAATTTGTCTTCAGAGCTTATTTAAGATTGTTCATTTGGCTTGACTTTGGCCTGCAGACTTGTCTATCATAGTGCTCAGACCATCATTACATATTGATTTCCCTCTTCATCATAGTTGATTATCTTCAACAAAGTTTCATACCACTGCCTTAGTACAGTCTGTCATTTTGATATGAAGTAAAGGGCACTGTGATATTCATCAAGACTACTGTCAAAAAAATTTCACTATCACTAATGGATCTGATTGTAATCTTGATGGAAGCCATGCAATCGTACTTCACTTGACAGTAACCTTCTTCTCTTGCTTTGATTTCAACAAAAAATAAACTTTTAAGGGTTACCATCTCTATGCTCAATCCACTATTTAGCTATCATTCCTCTAGCACATGTCCTTATATCTTTCATTGCTGAAGTGATTGTCCTTACACATTGGTATGACTATCTTTTAAAATTTGAGAATACATTCTTTATGATAGTAAACCTTCCTATAGCATCATAAAGTCTATTATTCATGTGCTCTATGGTGAATATTTTTTGTCTTAACATCTATGATTCGTCATTCACTGTCCATGACAGTCCCCTTGATCTCATGACTCATCATAGGTTTTATATTTTGCTTCAATTGTTGATCATCAACATCAAATGTGGCCATAATAATATCATCCATAGCCTCCATATTCTACAATTATTCATTGCTCATTTCTCATACATAGTAACCAAATAATGCAGACCTAGAGCTTGGACTGCAGATGTATGCAAAAAAATTATAAATCCCTACCTCTGTAAGCCTAATTAAACACAACAACTGACATGTTGTTTGATATTTTAAACAGTCATATGACCGTCTTTTTTCTACCTTGTAAACACTTACTCAATGCATACAATAATTTATTGAAATGAAAAGTTGAATGGCCTCTTAACTCTTGACACTTATGTCATTGCATTTGTCAAAACAGGGTTAAGCATATTCTGATCTAAATTTTCATAATGAAGTCTTCCAATTTGTCATTTATATCTGAGCATTGATGACAATCCATCTTGTCTTTTACTACCCCTTTTAAATGCTCATGGTCTTGGCACATCAAATTTCTCTCTTTGATTGACCTATCCTTATGTCCTGTCATTATCCCTATGGATGCACTTTGGAGCCTCCTACTACTTTTAAATATCGCCTAGAGTCACCTCGATAATTATTTCGATCCATTTGTATCTTCATTGACAAGAGATCATGTATCGCTAGGATATTCTACAGTTTCCCCGACGTTGTGAGTCTCCCCGATGATTATTCTTTTGATCTCAAGTATGTCTCCAAGACTCTTGTCTATTTAATCTTATTGGCATGACATAGCGGGTCGGGTAGACATTCAAAACTTTCTTCGATGGTATATATCTTGCCGATATGCTTCTGCCGTGCTTCATCGATGAGACAAGATGAGTATCTCACCGATGAAACTTCATCACTGAGACCACAGGCCAGTCTTCCCGATATATATTCTTAGGCAATTTTGATCACTGTAATAGTCTTGATCTTTCACCGATATGCCTACGTTTGAACGAATAGTTTTAAAAAAAAAAAATTGCATTGTTTTGTCGAATTTTCAACGAACCTCCAAAAGTGTCCGACAAATTTACAATACATCCGACTAAACTTTCGTCGTAATGACTAGCCTATTTCGTCATAATTTTGACGAACTATTGTCATTGTTCTTTCGATCTCAAGTATATCGCCAAGACTCCTACTGATGTAATCTTATTGGCATGACATAGTGGGTCAGGTAGACATTCATAACTTACTCTGATGGTATATGTCTTGCCGATATGCTTCCCTCGTGCTTCATCAATGAGACAAGATGAGTATCTCGCCAATGAAACTTCATCGCTAAGACCACAGGCCAGTCCTCCCGATATATCTTCTCAAGCAATTTTGATTGTTGTAACAGTCTTGATCTCTCACCGATATTTTCAATACATCAAAAATTTCATCGTAATTGTGACAAACTTTTGTTGTTGATCTGACGCTTTGGCAAAGGCATGCCACTTGTGTTCTAGCTACCGTTCGTCGCTAGATCGATGAAATTTTTGTCAATATTCTGATGAACTTGAGTCGTGATTTCGACATTTTAAAGCTAGTCTGGAAAGAGATGAAATTTGAGCGACAAAAATTATTCCAGTGATTCGTCGGTATTCTGACAATAGATTGTTGATATTCCAACAAACTTTTGTCAGAAATTGGAGTCAAATAAAGTAGTACATTAATGTTCAAAAGTGGTCACTATGAAAAGGGGTCATTTAATCAACGAATATAAAGGATTTCTATTACAAATTAAGAAAATTTTACAAGCCGAACAAACTTCTAACATCGAAATATGTTGATGCTTGTCTTCATTCCAACGACTTTATGTAGGAATTCGGGTGTGAATTTTTCCCCAAAATAGAAGTATAACAGTATATTATTATAGCAATTATACACTAATTTATCTATCTTAATTAATTAATCCATATAAATAAATAATATATATAATAATTATTATATTAATAATATTATTAATTATATATTAAATAATGATATTATTAATTATATATTAACTAATATTATTATTAATTATATATTAGCTAATACTAATATTATTATATTGATCATATTAAATTATTATATATTATTGTTTTATTAGTACACTATAATTATTATATTATTTATATTTATATTATATTATATTATTATTATATGTTTATTATATTATTATTTTAATATTATATTATTTTAGTATGATTTAATTATTATATTATTATGATAATTATTTCCTAAGTCTAATCCTAACACTAACTATATTTGAACATCAATCATAACTCTAATCTCAAGCTTTATCTAGAAGTTTTGAATCAAAAACCATTAAATTGAACACATAAAAGATTTATTAAATTGTTATATTAAAATAATATAGAATAAAGATATAATAATATAAATTGAATATTAATAGAAATAATATTATATATAATATATATAAATATTATATAATATAATATAACTATAATAAATATTGTGTAACCATATTATATGTTAATATCGTTATCTTATGAATATAATTATTTATATATTATAGTTATATATATTGAAAATATCATTAATAACATATTATATTTTTATTTATATATTAAATATAATAATTCTAATATATTAAATATTAGTGCATTATTTTTAATATTACTATTATATTAATATCAATATGTTATTATTAAAATCTCCATAAATTAAAGGATACATTGAAACTGTGTTAGTCTCGAATGGGAGCTAATGGTCGTTTCTGGGAGGTTGCGGTGACTAGGTCATCGCCTGGCCTGAGCGTTGCAGGGAAGACACTCAAGACTTCACTCAGCACCGGTCAGAAGAACGTTAACCTCTTCAAAGTTAACGGGGGGTGGGGAAATGCAGAAATAGGCTCGGGGCTTCCACGGCAGGTGACGAATTTGGGGAAAAAAAACCCTAAACGGGACGGCTTTGGTGCGGGCGGAGAGGAAATGACCTTGTTGCTAGCCGAGAATGGAAATCCACAGGCTGCTCGTGGCTTAGGTGGCTATGGCGGAGTAAAGGGGTGTGCATCAAACCAGGCTGAGGGAGTTCGAGAGGATCCGCTGCAACCAGTGAAGCCACCGTTTAAAAACGTAAAGGAGAGAAATGGAGGGGACTCAGTGTCACTTCCAACATCTAGATACATTTCATTGGATTTAGACGAAGAGATTGAGGAAGAAGTATTCTCAAATGAAAGAGTTTTTTCTGGGTTGGGTCTGATAGGACGATTCAAGGGTTTCAGACCAAGCTTAACAGATTTGCATCAATGGATTACACATCACTAGATGAATGCATTGGAAGGGTATGTTCAGATCTACCCCATGGCCAAAGGCTTTTTCATTGTAGTTTTTGAAAAGGAGCCTGACAGGAAAAAAATTCTTTGTGATTACCACTAGGAATGGGATGATAAATACCCACTGATGCTGAAGCCATGGCATCCAGCCTTTAATCCTGCAACAGAAGTGTTTGAGAAGGTTCCTATCTGGGTGAGGCTTCCCTATTTTCCCTTACAATTCTGGTTTGAATCTTGTTTAGAGGCTATTGGGAACTCTTTAGGAGATTTTTTAATGATGGATGAAGGTTCTTCAAACCTTCTACATTCAAATTTTGCTCGGATTTTAGTGGAAATGGATATTTCTAAGGCACCTCCGGAGGAGATTATTTTGAACACATCGAAAGGCTATTGGGTGCAACCCCTAGATTATGAAGGATTACCCTTTAGGTGCAGAGTGTGCTTTAGGACTAGACACTTGGCTGCTCAATGTGCCAAGCGCAAAGCAACAAAATCTGCATCCTGGTGGAAAGACACTAGTCCTCAACACTATATGGTGGAGAGAAAGGTTGCAAACCCTTCAAACTCTCAGAACACTCGAGAGGAAGGGGTTTAGGATGGGAATGCTCCTATGGAGGATGATGGATTGACGATTCAGCAACAAAAGGTTGGTGTCTCGGTTCAGGAGGGGCATACAGACATCATCAGAGATAATGTTGCCTCCAATGATGGGATTGATTTGAACCCCAAAATTTGGGCAGCAACACCTGAATGTCATGAGAAAAAAAGGCCTAGTGAGATCGCTAGATGAAGCAATGGGGAACTGTAATGCCGAGGATCAAAGACATCAAATAGTTGGAAGTTTGGATGGTGGTCTGAAGAGTCCCGGTGACAAACCATTGGCTTGGCAGAAGGAGGCTGCAAGGGTAGAAGAGGGTTGGCAAGTGGTTAAGTGGAAGAAAGCAAAGAGGGGAAGCAAGGAGACTTTTGCAATGGTTCTCAGATCCCAGGTGAAGAGAAGATTAAATTGTTCTACACGATTGACCTGTTTATAGGTGCCTTGTAGGGCTTCCTGGCTATAGGCCTGTTTTCTTGAGGTGCCTGCAGATTTGTGCTTGGCTATGTCTCTTGCTATGTAATTCGTACTAGAGTAGGTCTTATAGAGAGTTGGTTGGTTAGGGGTTTACAGAGGAGTCTAGAGGGGCTGGAAATGGTGTTTGTTTTTGGACTTACAAAATGATACACATTGTAATTTGCCTTTATTTATTAATAAAATTATCCTTGTTACCTATCAAAAAAAAAAATGTTATTATTAATATACATAATATTATTATTTTATTATTGTAATTTTTAAATTAATATTATTCTAATATTTGAATGTTTTTATTAGGTTTACATTAATATTAATATTAGCATAAAATTATTATATTTGTTATTAAATTGTATTATTAAAAAAAAAGATTAACAATAGCATGACTTTTTTTTGGGTACTTATTTTATGAACTTGCGATATGTAGAGGGCTTGTGATATGATGTCGCATGGAGCTGATTGAACAATCGGTCACTCTGAAGAGATACTCATAATCATAGCATGTAAGATAATTCTTTTTGTGTACCCACTATTTCAAAAGTTGTGATGTGAAGGGGTTATGTGACACAATAGTTATGTGACATGTAATGCCACATGTTACAAAACTATAATGACTTGAGAGAATACAATATTTTTATACATTAATATTTTTTTTCTAAGTATTTTTTTTGATACGTAAGAGGTGATTTTTATAAAAAAATTGGAATTTAGCTTGGCCAAAACTAGTTGAGATCATAGAAGAGGGATCTCATCCCCTTGGATTTAGAATTGCATCTGATTTATTCAGCCATGGATAATCAAATCAATGATGCTTGTTCACAATCAAAAACTATTTCTACCTAGATTAAAAGACTACAGTTGACCTACTACATCAACAACCCAATTGCACATGAACATAATTCATATTTTTACATTCGTCAAATTATGAGAAAAAGACCTAACAACTGTTGCCTACTAAGTGTTGGCACATGATTTAGCTTGAGAGCCCAACATGTTTATGATTTCTTTTAATTTGAGGACAGCCTTTTCCTTTTGCTGCACTTTGAGCCTTTCCAGGTCCCCTTCATTCTATTGCTGTAATTTTTTGTAGGCATCCCCATTTTGGCTACAATTCCTTTTATTTTTCTTTACTATTTTCCACTCATTTCCTTCATCCCCATCAATTGAATCCTTTGGAGCATGTGATGGAGCCTGAGAGCAATAGTTTTCAACAACTGTGGAATGAGAACCCTCATCTGCTACCGTAGAGCCTAAAGAGGTAGTAACATTGCCACTAACATAATACAATTTTTGTTCTAATTCTGATATTTGAGGAGGCTCAACAATCTTTTCCTCCATCTTGTTGCTAGCATCAAAATTTAAAGAATCACATTTTTTGGGAGAGTTGAAAATAGAGTAATATTTTGGAGAAGCATCCTTCCACAAGGATGCCTCCTCATTTTCTTGGATTTTTTCCTTTGGGAAATCTGCTACTATATTTCCAATTTTGAAACATCTTCTACACCTCAAAGTTAATCCTTCGTAATCCAAAGGTTGTAGCCAGCAGTTAACATTCGTATTCAAGATGATTTATGTTGGAAGGGAAATGGAGGTATCTAACTCAACCAAAATCTTGGTGAAGGTTGTATGGATGAAATTTCTTGAATCTGCATATGTGTGAATGAAGTTACCAAGAGTGTTACCGATTGCTGAAAAACAAGATTCAAACCAATAATGTAGGGGGAGATTTGGGAGGTGAACCCAGATCATCATAATTGAGAATGATTCAATGACTAGATAAAATTTGAATGTCACGATTTTAAGAGCTACATGCTCTCACCCCACAACCATGTGTGGCTGAGAATGGCATTTTTTTCTTTCTTGTTGTCAAAAACCACTATGAAGAAACCTTTTGCACAATGATAGATCTCCAAGTATTTTTCCATTAGAGGAAGCCAAAATTTTGAAATCCACTCATGGAGCCCAAGAAGACTTGGCCATAATTGATTGAACCTACCTATCAAACCATTGTTAGAAAAAAATTCTGCATTTTCCCTTAATTCCTTCAATAAACTATCATCAAAGTCTAGAGATTTAGGGATTTTTTAGAGCTATGAAAAGTTTGCCTATTGTAATTACCTGAAGGCTTTGGTTCAAAGACACTGCCAAAGAGTCAAACCCAAATTTGTAATTTGACAGTGGGGTATCAAACTATATGGCATCTGTAGACTTCAATTTGTTTCCCCGTGCACATTTCACCACATCCAAAAAAGAATGTTTTGTGGTAGGATCAGTCCCATCGGTGCCAAAAACCTTTGGCCCACCTACAATTGGAGCCCTAGCTTTCAAAATCTTCATAGACCCAAATAATTTTGAAAGCACCATAGATTTTTTCATGCCAAAAACATCATGCAAGTCTCCAACATTGGCGTCTATTGTAGAAGGAGCCTCCACTGAAGGAGTCCTAATAGAAGCAACACCAATCGAAGATATTTCGGGTGAAGAAGACCCGTGGTTAGAAATGGATGGAGATATCGACAACTTCTACATATGAAGGATTTGATTCGGTCACAACCACCTCGGTTTGATGGAGTAGGTACCGGTTTGGAGGCCGAGACTTGGTTGATAGGTCTTGACCGATGCTTTTCTATGCATCCTTTTGATAGTAATACTAAAGTGCAGTGCGTTGTTATACACCTTTGAGGATTTGCGGCCACTTGGTGGAGACTTGAGGAGTGAAGCTCCACATTGACATGAGTTCTGTGTCCTGGGAGATTTTCCTTGAGTGGTTCAGAGCCTGCTTTCTTTCTGAGCATTGGTGTCAATGTAGGGGTGATGAGTTCCACCCCCTACGACAGTTATCCTTGACTGTGGATCAGTACGAGAGACGTTTCTACGAACTTAAACAGTTCATAGGAATAGGAGATGATGAGGGGATGCTCGTGCAATATTTCATTAGTGGATTAAATGCCTGTATTAGTGGTGGTGTGCGGGTCTTTTAGCCCAAGTCTATGGAGATAGCTATGGAGAAGGCATGTCTTGTGGAGGAGAACTTGACTATGGCACTGAGAGGCCATATAGGTGTTCTTATTGGCAATGGTACAAGAGCTGGGACTAGTGTTCAAGGGGATAGTCACAGGGGGCTGTGCCTCCTAAGACACAATAGGGATTAGCATAGGGCAGTCAATAGTAGTCATTCTAGGGGAAATGGAAAGGTTTCTAGCAAAGACAGGGTGATAGAAACTGGAGACGCATGAAGTGTTTCAACTCTGAGCAACCTGCTCAGAGTGTCCAGTCTACTTTTGGAGGCAGTGCACTAGCAGGAGGCAGAGGTTATGGTAGAGGCATAGGTTGCTTTTCTTGTGGTTAGCAGGGCCATATTTCTAGGATGTGTCCCAATAAGGGTATGCTAGGATTCATGCAGAGACTAGCGGTGTCAGAGCCAATAGTGGGAGATGCTAGCAAAGGCCATCATGTGTTCGCAATGGTTGATAATCATCAGGTAGAGCACCAGGGTACCATAGTTGAGACTTATGGTATGTTATTGGGTAACCCTGTTACTATTCTATTTGATTCAGGAGCATCTAACTCCTTCATTTCTTAATATGTAGTGTCACATTGTAGACTAGGGGTCGTAAGGCAAGCCAATAGGTGGCAGGTCGAGTTAGCGTCTAGTGCGAAATTTGCATCGCATTCTGTAGTACCTGACTGTAGGTTGGAGATTGGACCACTACCTTGGATATTTGGGTTATACCATTGGGATCCTATGATGTTGTCATAGGTATGGATTGGTTAGAGGCTCACCAGGCAGTTATTGATTATCGATGTAAGTCGATTTGGTGCATTAATGTATCTGGTGGTGAGGTGGATATTATAGGAGTACAGAGCAATATCTTTGAGGATTATCTCAGCTATGCAGTTGAGGAGATGTGTTCGACATGGATGTCAGTTGTTTGCAGTTACAGTTGAGGACTTGGGGTTAGGAGATGGAGAGGAGAAGGTATCTCTTGATAGTCATCCCGTTCTTCAGGAGTTCATAGATGTCTTTCCAGATGACATTCCAGGGATGCCACTGCAGAGAAATATAGATTTTAAGATTGACCTAGTACCTAGATCATAGCCTATTTCACGAGCTCCCTACCGCATGACCACTTAGGAGCTGAAAGAGCTTCACTTGTAGTTGGAGGAGTTGTTAGAGAAGGGATTCATTCGGCCTAGTGTTTCTCCTTGGGGATCACCAGTCATCTTCATGAAGAAGAAGGATGGTTCACTTCGATTGTGCATTGATTACCAACAGTTGAACAAAGTGACGATCAAGAATCGTTATTCACTTCCTAGAATTGATGACTTGTTTGACCAAGTCAAGGGTGCTACCATCTTTTTGAAGATAGACCTTAAGTCGGGATACCATCAGCTCCGTATTTTTGACTCAAATATCCATAAGACGACGTTTCGGACGCGGTATGGTCACTATGAGTTTAATATGGTACCATTCGAGTTGACGAATGCGCCATCTGTGTTTATGAGTTTGATGAATGGAGTATTCCACACTTACCTAGATAGGTTTGTCCTTGTGTTCCTAGATGATATTTTGATATACTCCAGGACAGTAGAGGAACATGAGGAGCATTTTCCATAGGTATTGTAGTGTCTTCGAGATAACCAACTATATGCCAACTTGTCAAAATGTGAATTCTTTAAGACTGAGATCAAGTATCTTGGTCATGTGATTTTAGGGTACGGAATATCTGTGGATCCTTCAAAGATCCAAGCTATTCTAGATTGGCCTGCGCCCACGAATGTGGCAGAGATACGTAGTTTTATGGGGCTTGCAGGATATTACAAGAGATTTGTTCAGATTTTTTCTAGGATAGGTCATCCTATCACTTCTCTTCAGAGGAAAGGGAAGAGGTTTGGATGGTTAGAGCAGTGTGAGTCAGATTTTCAGGTTCTTAAGGAAAATTTGACCAGTGTATCGATTTTAGCGATACTTGATCCCACAGGAGATTTTGTAGTATGTACAGATGCATCCTTGTAGGGCTTAGGAGCAGTCCTGATGTAGGAGGGTCGAGTTATAGCATATGAATCGCATAAGCTTAAGGATCATGAACTGAATTATCCCACTCATGATCTTGAGTTAGCGGCAGTAATCCATGCATTGACCAGATGGAGACACTTTCTTCTCGGGCACAGATTTGAGCTTCATAGTGATCACAGGAGCCTTCAATACATTTTCACTCAGTCGAACCTTAACGCTAGACAGAGGTGTTGGATGGAGTTTCTCTATGAGTATGACTTCGAGGTGAAGTATATTTAGGGAAAAGAGAACGTCGTAGCTGATGCACTCAGTAGACATAGGCACGAGATATCCGAGTTGACTCTTATAGTGGATTTGCGGAGTCAGATTCTTGCTGCTCTTCCAGTGGATAGTTGGTATCAGGATGTGAGGGTAGAGATTGAGGTAGGCAGACCTCTTGAGGACAGGTTCACAGGTTATGCACTTGAGGTAGATGGTTTACTGAGGAATTCAGAGTGTATTTACATTCCTTTAGCAGGTGATCTTCGCACTTTGGTTTTAACTGAGGCACATCGTGCACCCTATTCAGCCCATCCAGGGGTGAAGAAGATGCGCGTAGATCTACGCCAATTGTATTTCTGGCTAGGGATGAAATGGGATATTGCAGATTTTGTAGTGAGATATTTGGAGTGTCAGTGGGTGAAGGTTGAACACCAACATCCAACAGGGCTTCTATAGCCACACCTTGTACCAGAATGGAAATGGGATATTATCTCGTTGGACTTCATTGTTGGTTTACCCAACTCCTCACGACGACATGATGCTATTATGGTGACAGGCGATAGGTTGACGAAGGTAGCACACTTCTCACCTATGCGCTCTTCCTATAATGTGTCATCAGTTGCTAGAGTGTTCATGGAGGATATTGTGAGGTTGCACGGTATTCTGCCTCAGATCATTTCTAACAGGGATCTAGTGTTTACCTCATCTTTATGGACATCATTACAGCATGCGATGGGGACACAGTTGAACTTTAGTTCAGCGTATCACCCAGAGACAAATGGATAGACTGAGAGGGTTAATCAAATCCTCGAAGACATGTTATGTATGTATGTTATGGACCAACAGACATGATGGGAGGATTATTTTTATCTAAAGGTGTTTGCATATAACAATAGTTTCCAGAGTTCCATTGGCATGGCACCTTTTCGGGCTTTGTATGGGCGTCCTTGTTATACTCCTTTGAGTTTGGATTGACTAGAGGATAGAGTGTTATTGGGTCCAGAGATGTTGCAGGACATGGAGTAGTTGGTGGATTAGACTAGAGAGCACTTGGTAGCAGCACAGGATAGGCAGAAGAAGTATGCGGATGCGCATAAAGTGGATCGGCAGTTTTTTGTCGGCGATAGAGTATTCTTGCGGGTGCGTCCATGAAAGAGTCCAATCTGATATGGAAAGGGTTCTAAGTTGGCGCCTCGCTTTGTCAGACCTTTCGAGATACTCAAAAATATTGGTCTAGTTGCTTACCGGCTTGCTTTGCCACCCAATCTAGCACGTATTCATGAAATTTTCGATGTTTCAGTTCTTCGGCCATATCATCCAGATGTTTCTCATGTCCTTGATTAGAATTCTTTACAGGTAGAGGACGGGCAGCTGGCTTTGGAGCCCCTGGCCGTAATGGAGTGCAGAACGCTCGCTCTTCGAGGGCGAGATATTGATCAGGTTAGAGTTCAGTGGGATCCCAGGGATGATACTTCATCCACCTAGGAGGATGTAGTTAGGATGAGGGAGTTATATCCCTACTTGTTTAAAGGCTTCTAGGAGTAAGCCTGGTCTTTGGGGGGGAGAATGTAATACCCCTCTATTTTTCTTCTTGTTCAGATTGCTTTATGCTTTGTTTGGTTGCAGCTATGTTGATACTGGACACACTTTGTTATTTGTGATTTGATCACTACTATTGAGCAACGAACTATTATTGTGTGATGTGTTTATCTGATGATTGTTTTACATGCTTTAATGGTGTAATGATGTTAGTAGTTATAACATGAGATGTTAATATAAGATTATTGAGTAAGATGTAAATGTTAGTCTTAATGAGTGTATTGGTGAAGGGGACGGGTTCGCATCACTCGCTTGTGAGCGCCCTATGAATCCGTGATTTCTTTTTCACGGTGTGTATTATATGTTGGATCTATTATATAATGTTGTTTACTTGGTTTTCAGGTTGTAGGTACATGACATCGACTCCACCTAGTTTCACAGATTTGAACGTGTTGATCCAATGGTTAAGTTGAATGCGAGGTAGTAGCTAGGTAACATGTGTCAAGTCTACACCCTAGCCTTAGTGTGTCGCCAGTCTTGTTTGTTGAGTCATGGTTTATCTTAGTTTTAATGTTATTTGATTCTGCATGGTGCGTGTTTATTAAATCAATTTTTAGAATGATTACATTGGTTAAATGTAGTGGTTAATTATTATTAAAATTAAAATTATGTTTAGAAGTTATATTTAAATTTATTAATAAAATTAAATTTAATTAAATTAAATTTATTTAATTAATTAAATTTAATCTCAAAAGGGTTGAATTTATTTACTAAATTAATTAAAATTAACTAATTAAGTTCTATGTGGATTAAATTAAATAAAAGCAAAAAATTGAAATTATTTGAAATTGAATTTTAAAAGGAAAGTTAGTTTTCAAAATATTGGAGTTAATATAATATTTTTAATTTCTATATTGCATGAAAATTGGATTTGGTTGTTGAGGATATTTTTGATTTATGCCACAAGTGCATGTTTAATTAATTAGAAGATTTTTTTGCAAATTTATTCATGGAGAGAATTTCGGAGAGGAAAAGCTTCTTCAAGTTTGGGAGGATATTTTTTGGAAAAACTGCACAGAGAATGGTTGGAAGAAATTTTTGGCTGTAGAATTGATTTGAGAAAATTCTGTTGATATTGGTTGGACTTTTGGATTGATTGCTTGCTTGGATTCACTACACGGTTGAAGAGAAATTGTGAGTTCTTTGGAGGAGGCTCTACATCAAAAATCTTTTCCTATAGCTTCAAACTCCAGGTTTTATTCTGTGGTTTTGTTCTTGGTTTGTTAAAGCAAATAGATATTGATTAAAGAATTTGTTTGTTAAATTCATTAGGAATAGAGATTATTGTTGGAGATTAGAAATTTATTATTTAGATTTTGGAAGTTTGTTATTCCCATGAAAATTCCTCAAGGAAATTGTTAAAATATATATATATATATATATATATATATATATATATATATATATATATTATTCTGTAGAATTAAATTTTAGATACTTCAGGAAACGGTTCCGTTGTTATTTGAACCAAAACTAGAGAGATTAGTTATTGACAAAAGTTGGTTAAGATATTTTAATATCTGAGGAAATGGTTAGTTTGTTAGAAAACCAAATCTAGAGGATTGAAAACTTATGGTTGTAATTTAGCTTTCTTTCTATTATTTTCATTCTTTTATTGTTAAGAATTTGAAAAAATGGTTTTAAAGAATCAATTATTAAACCTTGGAAATTTAGGTAAAGTTCTCTGGAAAATTTTATTCATTTTCCTGTAGGTGGTTATTTTTATTTATTTTTCTCAAATTTACCAGTAAAATTATGTTGTGTAAATAGATATATATTTATACATTATATGTATAATATTCTCGAATATATATACACATAGCATATAAATACATATATATTTATTATGTGGTTAAAGAATATTTCTTTTATCAAATCGCCGCACACGAAATTTAAATCCCGTCGCTGTACGAAATCAAAATGAATATTAATGGCGATTTCTTTTTAAATTTTTTTTAAATTGTTTAAGTCTTATGAGAATAGAGTGGAGGTGGGAGTCATGGCCCCACCATTCACCTTTTTGTACCAAGGTGGGGAGAGGCGTTGCCCATGTGACAGCGCGCCCACCATATAGGGGGACGCGTTGTCCCATGGGAAGCGCCGCCCCCACTTCCTGGGTGTGGATGCGACCAGCCGGTACAAGGTAACGCCGGTGCACCACTGTCATAATTTTTGTTTATATATTATATTTTGAGTATGACTCTGTGTCCTTTCCTGCGTGCCCGTCCGAAAATCGATGGATTTCAGGGTTTGTTCTGGTTAAAGTTCTTTTTATTAATTATTGTTTATTTAAGGATTTCAAACATGATTTTGTGTTTATATAAATATATATATAATTATATATTTATTTATTATATTTAATATTTATATATATATATATATATATATTTTGTTTTATGAATATATATATTAATATATTAAATATTGATGTTGGAAAATTTAAACAATAGTATTTCTAATTAATTTGTAATATGATATGTTGATTGAGGAATGATAGGAAATTAAATGAAATAGAGAAATTTAAATTAATTGTAGAAATTAGATGTGTTAGTTGTGTAACTGAAAGAAATATTTTCTTGCATGGGTATAATATGATTTAATTGCAATTTGAATATCTTGTTTTGTTAAATTAGAATTTATCTTTTCCTTGCAAAAGTAAAGGTAATTATTTTAGTTTATTATTTATCGGTTTGAAGTAATTGGCTATTTACTGAAAAGTATTAGTTAGGGAAATGGATTTAATATATCCAAATATAGCGTGTTTCCTTGCCAGTGCACTTTGATATTAAATTTCCTTATGTTGTTTATTTTGGGAAAAAGGGTGATTTGTGTTTTAAATTGTAAGTCTTCCAGTGGATGTGGGTTGATTCTTTGTTAAGTCAATCGTTTGTTTTTCCCTTGGGTAGTGATGTATGTGTTTTGTTTCCTCCAAGTGTTGGAGTGGGTTTCCTTAATTGTTGCCTCCTAGAATATGATAGATTGTGTTGTTTAGTTCAGTAAGCACTTGAGTTACCCTTGGAGTCTAGTTTTGTATAGCGTGTTATCCATTAGAAGAGTGGCTTTTGTTAGGTGTCAGAGCCCAAAGAGGTAAACCGGGTAACCTTCAAAAGTGATTTAATCAAGTGATAATTAAAGTAATGTACTTAGTTGATTAGGATGCATTTCACATTAATCAAGATAATTTAACCTCACTCATAGACGCAAGGGCTCATTTAGACTTGGGATGAGTGAGAAGGCTTGAAATGGCATAGTCATCTATCTTGTCCTTATGGGAGGTATTTGATTCCACATGAGTGAGCATGAGGGTCGGGGTTCGATTGAGGTCACCAGGATATCTGGAGCCTATGAAGAATGCCCATAGGAGATCTCATGACTAACTGTGTGATGACACTCTGTCTAGGATAGCATTGGGTTTTGTGTTATGTGTATGGATTCTTTATCATACTTGATTGATTTTATATGTGGAAGTAATGTGACCATGATAGTGTTAGACTTATATTGTGCATGTGTTCAGTTGAGTCAGTATGTGTTAGTATGAGTCTACCTTTGGTTAGAGGTAGTAGCTTCTTGTCCATGTTACGTGGTTACTATCTCCTAGCATGGGGGGTGGGCCTTCGGTTACCACTTAGTTGGGTGGAACATGCACCATAAACCGTTGGGTCCCCCTTGATCTTCAATACTTGGTGGCGAGACATCCAGTTGGACAACTCGCAGATCTTGTTTTATTTCAAGCATTGTTTTTATTAATTAATGTAATAAGTTATTTTTACCCCTCTTGTATTTATGAGGTGGAATTATGTAATTGTAACACTTATGTATTATTGCCTCATTTTGGGAATGAGTGATGTAACCAGATGTTCAAGTAATGGATTTATGTTATGGATGTTTATCTTCTTATCTTGTTGTTTATGTATGTTGAGTTAATTCTTATTACATAAGTAATTAATTGCAATGAATTTTAAATGATTTTTTTTAATGGGGTTTAAGTAATCTCGGTTACGTAACCTTAGGGGATGTTATCAATTGTAGATGAACATGTATGTTTAATTCACTTTAATAAATAAAAAATTAGTACGATTTTATTGTGAATTGAAACTTCCTCTAGGGTTGTGTGGCGGGGCATTATAGGTGTTCCCATCTCCATAAATAGCTAGATAGAGAAGGTGAACAAAGTAAGAAAATATGGAGTGATAAAATAAATCCCCACTCAAGGAGGATAACCTGTGTCATGAGATAGATAAATAAACAAAATAGTAAAATGCTTAGAAAGGGGATGTGAGAAATCCCAAGATGCTCAAATACACAAGATAAGAAAGATAGATATCACCTGCAATGCTTGAGGAATCCAAGGAGAGAGACAAAGCTTCAAGAGCCAAGAGAGCTGCAAATAGTGTTGTCAAAACTTGAGAGCTTGAATGTTGTAAAAATCTATAGAGAGTTGTGCAAGCAAGAGAGCAAGAGAAGAGAGTGTGTCCAAGAGGGAGAAATCAAGAGAGAGCCAAAATGGATTGAAAAGATAGATTTTAATCAAAGAATAGGGGGAAAAGAAGCTTCCTGATCTGTTATAAGGTATCTTGGGCCATTACCATTGACAAAGGTAAGTGACAAGTGGTAAAAATGCTCAAAATTGGTCTTTTGAATGTTGAAGTGTTGTGGGATGCTAGTGCGGTGTGCAAGCAATTGTGTGTGAACGTTTAAGCGGATCCAGGATGCTTAAGCAAACGTTTAAGTGGATCCAGGATGCTTAAGAGGAAGTTTAAGTGGATCCATGACACTTAAGTGGATTAAGAACATTTAAGAGGATCCAAGACACTTAAGCAGATCCATCACACTTACAGATTAAGGAAATTAAAGCTGTGCGCTAGTGTGCAGACACATTACACTACAAAACAATGAGAATGAGATAAGCACAAGGGTCAACACAAAGCTAACATGAAAAGGTAGCTGCTGAAAAGGGGTCTTGAGCATCCTGAGAGGGGAAAAGGGCTGATGTAGGGGCTAAAATGAGCCTACACAAATGCTAAGGGAGTGCACACTAAAGCAGATATAAGAATGTATGTGAAATTGCAAGGGGTGCAATTTTATGACATTACATTTTACCCCCACTTTAATGGGCATATGAATCTACACTAATATGCACACTAAAGGAGATCTACTAAATATAAATAACATCATGATGCCAAAAGGATATTGTAGAAGAAGCAGTTAACTCTTCAAACCACATAAGCATGCCCCTAGGATGAAGACCTACAAAACAAATACATTAGACAAGAAAGACCTGCATAAGAAAAGAATGTTAGAACGCAAAAAACCTTTACATCACAGGATTAGAACATATAAAACACACACAAGCACACAATAAACTAACAAGATTTGAGTTAACAAAGTGAAAGAGACCTCAACATGAAAGTTTGTCTTAGTACTATACAACATCCCCAAACTAAGAAATAACACATAGAAGGATTCTTAAATGGAGAGAAGAATGTAAGGATTGGTTGCTTCAAGAGAAGAATGCACCCAAAATTTAGGGAAACAACCAATATCAAAGAGAGAATGGGCATATACTGAGGATGAAGAAGATGCAAATCTTCAATCCGATATACACAATTGAGAAGAAAGAGGATTTAAGAGAGAGAGAGAGAGAGAGAGAGAGAGAGAGAGAGAGATGGAGAAGCTAGAAAGGAATGAAAATCCAAGAGAGATGGCTCCATAGGTCCTCAGACCCAAGGAGATTTGAACAGATGCATCGCAGATCCGTAGACCTACAAAAGGTGAACAAAAGGCTCTGTAGGTACTCTCTCCTACAAAGATGAAAAAACTTCACAGAAGTCCTACAAACCAATGGTGAATAGATCCCACAAGATGAAAGCACTTTATAGGTCCTCAAAATTGCAAATAAGGTGCCCCAAGTATTTTCTCCTGAGGGAAACCCGATGTAGGGGACCTCGCAGAGTCGGATTGGGCCTTATAGGTGCTCAGTCCTGCAAGGTTGATTGGAAAGCAATTTCATAGGCACACCTGTAAAGCAAAATTTTAATCCACAGACTAAACATGTTAAGCAAACTCAATACAAAGGATCTCTACAGGTTCTTGGTCCCACAAAGAAAGACTGATCAGAGAAGTTTGTGGCTACTACAAGTTGCATTGTAAGATAGTCACAAAGAATTTAGGTCTAGTCAGACTACCCACAATCTAGATGTTAATGAATTCATTTAAAATAACAAGCTTTCAAAGGGTGTCCCTCAGGAAACCATTCAAAAGAAAAGAGTTCCACTCAAGGGACACTTCACTTGAAATACATAGAGAAGAGAGGGGATCCTTTAAGGGGGACACACATCTCCAAAACAATTTATTACTAAACCCAACATACAAGGGAGGAGAACCATGCAAGATGCTTAGAACATACAAGATAGAGGTAAACCTCAATATCACTTGTCATTTAAAGAAGAGGTGGTTGCATTAGCAAATAAATGAGTGATGGAACCTGAATCATGAAGTTTTTGTATTTTATCCTTGAAGGCCTTACATTCACTAGTGGAATGGCTAGGCACTCGATGGTATGCACAAAAAGAATGTTTTTCTTTATCATAATTATGATATTTCTTATGTGTAGGAGAAGGAAGAGTAATCAAGTGGGGTTTTAGAATCCTCAGCAAAATATGCTCTTTCTCAAATAAAGAATGAGGAGCAGGAAGCAACCCTTTCTCTTTTTGAGAAAGACTCGATTGCTCACAAGAAGGAGACATGAAGATAGAAGACAATGGAGGTTGAATCAATCCAAGAGAATGAGGTTGAGCATAATTCATGTCATCCAACCATGGTTTCCATTTAGATTTTTCATTCAAGCAACCAAGCCCTAAATTACACTTATGAGGCACACATTCTATAGGGACCTAAATGCCTTGTTTGTTACACCCACAACCTTTATGCTTGTAACCATATTTAGAGGCAAGCTTAAAGCCATGGCCATAACATGTTTGTAAATCTTGAGGAGGTGGATCTTCATAGAGAGCATTATTCCAACAATGGGATTATACTCCTCTATGGGATCATCATCGTCCTTCTTGATAGGACTATCAACATCAGCTTCTTTAAAAAAAGTGTGACCATCTTCCTCAAAAGGAGGAGGATCAACATTAAGAATATGACAATTTGTATTCACATTACCTTGTGATGTAGAAGAATGGTCATCTTCGATAGCAAATTTGGATGATGTTATTGGAAAGACTAAGTGGATTGGGTCAACTTTATATTCTCCAATGAAGGATTTTGTAAAGTATAAAGAACCCCAATCATCACCAAGACATGCATTCTCTTGAGAAGAGGTAGAAGGAGAAAACTTAATATTTATTTCTTCAAAAGGATCTTCTTCAGGGACATATATCTCAAGAGTATCCTATGTAATAGGTACTACAGGAGTAGACATCAACACATTGGAAGACACTGAAGGGATAAGAGTAGGAACAACCAAAATCAAACCAACAACTACCATCTCATATAAGTGCATAGCCTCAGGGTCAGCCCTAACTGTGATTACTTGATTACTGCAAATGAAAATAAATTTATGCAAGGTAGAAAAAATTGCACCCATAGCATGAATCCACTGTCTACCAAGAAGAAGGTTATATGGTAACTTTTTCGACATAACATATACAAGGGTGGGTATGGTAACATGTCCTAAACTCAAAGGCAATACTATCATGCCTATGGCTTGTCGATCGACATTATCGAACCCACAAATGGCAACAAAAGAAGAATTAAGGGAAGATGAATCAATATTGATTTTAGGCAAAAAATCAATGCTACATACATTGAGTGCCGAACCGACATCAATGAAGTATGTCTAATGCTGATATCATTAATATTAACTATAATCATTAGAGGGTTTGCTTTCTTTTGTACTTTGGGAGGCGGGAGTTCCTGTAGATCGAACGTAATATTTGGTGAATCCACATGAATATGAGCTATCAACACATTAACATTTTTTGGCCTAGCAGAAGAAGGCAAGAGGATCTTTTGCAAGGCTTCCTGAAGCATACCTTGATAAACTAAAGTAGACTGAAGCAAGTCCCACAATGAGATCTTGGTTGGAGTAACATAGATTTTCTCAACAAGATCATAATAACAAAGTGCTTTAGTTGTAGGTTTAGGTGTTGAAGGAAGAATTGGTTGAGAAGGTGGTAAAGAAGTAGGTTGATCAACATTTTTTTTATTCCTCCTAGTATTATAAGTATGGGCTACCACTCTATAAGAGGGAGCCTTAGAAAGATCAGGAGAGTCACTATCAAGTGGAACATAATTAATAGAACAAATCCTTTTAGGAGAAGGACTAGCTGGAGTTAGGTAAATGACCGGTCTCTTAGGCCTTTGAGTGAAAATAAAGACATAGATTACATTTATAGAATCATCACAACTAGTGAAATAATTATTTAAATGCATATCATCAACATCGATCCAAGGAGGATCAATGTGGAAGGAGATTCATCATTTGCTAATGCATCATCTCTAGAGGAGAGCACATTGGAAGAGAGAAGAGGTTCATCATTCACTAATGCATCTTCTCTAGAGGAGAGTGCATTGGAATGAAGAGAAGGTATAGTAACCTTAAGAAAGGTATCAATGACAACAAGATATCCTCTGAAGCAAGAGAAATTTCGTGAGAAGGATCAAAGGCATTGAGTGACATGGGTAAAGCCAAGTCACCATTACATGCATGAAATGGAACATCATTAACACTCTGAATAAAACTAGACACTGAATTGATAAAAGAGGATACTAAATTCATTTTGGAAATAGTAAGTTAAATATAATAAACAATGCATAACAAGTCAACCGAAGGCCAACGCATCACTTTGAAAGTACAAAGGTTTTTTCATGTCAAGTTCACCAAAATGCAGAGAAGGGGGATTCGCTACTCATGAGTCTCTTTATTCTCAAGAGAATCCCAAGGGGCGAACTTCCATAAACTACCTCAGGGAACAAAGCGAGAGTTTCAAAATCAAAATGAGTAGGTCATAGAGATATTTTAGACAAACTAGTGAGTTTTTAGTCATAGGATGATAGCACGACAAATGGATAGTAGCGTAGCGCGCTGGAGTCCCAATTGCAAAATGGAGTCTCGTACATATAGAAAACTGAGAATGTCTCAAAATACACAAAGTGACTACTTCTAATCTAACTGCTTAGAAATCTTGGAATGCAAGAAAGTAATAAAGAATAACAAAGCTGAAATAAAGTAAACTAAACTAAGTAGAATGCAAATGTTAGAACTAAAGAAGATAGAGAGAGAAAATTCTCACAATAACCCAAGTGATGAAGCCTCCAACAAGTAGATATCTTCAAAACTTGCACACATAAGGTTGAGGGAAACAAATGGGGGATATATAGGGGTTTGCCTTAGTCAAACCCCCATTTTGGTGTTCCCACATCCATGGACAACCATATAAAGTGAATAAAGTACGCAAATATGGAGTGATAAAAGAAATTCCCGCTCAAGGAGGAGAACCTGTATCATGAGATAGATAGATAGATAAAATAGTAAAGTTCTTAGAAAAATGATGTGAGAAATCCCAAGATGCTCGAAGACACAAGATAAGAAAGATAGATATCACCTGCAAAGCTTGAGGAAGCCAAGGAGCGAGACAAAGCTGCGAGAGCCAAGAGAGATGCAAAGAGTGGTATCAGAACTTGAGAGCTTGAGCACTATAAAAAGTTGTAGAGAGTCATGCAAGCAAGAGAGGAAGAGAAGAGAGTGTGTCCAAGAGGGAGAAATAAAGAGAGAGCCAAAATGGATTGAAAAGATAGTTGTTAATGAAAGAATAGAGGGAAAAGAAGCTTCTCGAGTTGTTACAAGGCATCTTGAGCCATTACCATTGACAAAGGTAAGTGACAAGTGGAAAAAATTCTAGAAAATGGTCGTTTGAATGTTGAAGTGTTGCAGGACGCTAGCACAACACACAAACATCTGCACACAAACGTTTAAGTGGATCTAGGACGCTTAAGTAGACGTTTAAGTTGATCCAAGACACTTAAGTAGATTAAGGATGTTTAAGTGGATCCAAGATGCTTATGTGGATGTTTAAGCCAATCTAGGGAACTTAAATAGATTAAGGACATTTAAGTGGTGTGCTAGTGTCTAGACACATTACGCTACAAAATGATGAGAATAAGAAAAGCACAAGGTCCAACACAAAGTTCACACGAAAAGGTAGCTGCTGAAAAGGGGTCTTGAGCATCCTGAAGGGGAAAAAGGCTGATGTGGGGGCTAAAATGAGCCTACACAAATGCTAAGGGAGTGGACACTAAAGCAGACACAAGAATGTATGTGAAATTGCAAGGGGTGCAATTTTACGACATTACAATTTTTTTATTTATTTTTATTAGATTGCAAGAATCAGTCGATTATCCGTCCCCCTATAAATTTTACGACATTACAATTACTAACATATATATCTTTAATTTATTTTATTTTCCTCTTAAAAAATTGTAAGAGGGACCAACCACATCAAGGCCCGAGGTCACGAAGGGCTGAGAGCAGCAGGCTTCCCTAACTTACCTCAGTTTAAAGGAGTGTTAGGACATGTAGGATGAGAATGATGAGGACTATAAAATCCTTCAACCACTTTGCAGACCCAAGATTTAAAAAGGGGCTAGGCGAGTCAATTTTTGGATTCAACACTACGTCTCAGATAGCTCTTTGTCAGAGGACAAAAGCGCAGTTCTTAGACGACAACACGACACACTAGTGTCTCTCAGGTGCACTGGTGTCTATACGACCAAAGGACCAGAAAGAAAAGGTCGAACCACTAGAAAATGGACTAACGACCTAGCTAATGGTTTCTAAGGGAACACAATAACACTATGAAATAAGAAACGTACAAAAAAATATGATAAAACAAGTAGATTAATGCTAGGGTGACAAGAATGATCTCACAAAAAAAATTGTTTGCTAGCTAGCTCCAAGAAGCATGTCCACCTACACACAATAAAGAGGGAAATTGTTGGGGAGTTGTATAAGGGTCTTCTGTTTTGGTGTTTCCATCTCCACGGACAACCAAGTTTGCAATGATAGAGAAATAGTATGATAAAGAAAGGAATAAAGCAAAGAACACTAAAACACTACAAAACAATAATGTGCTTACTCAACCAAATAATAAAGGAGAGGAGTAGAAATCTTACCACCTCCACGAAGAGCACTCAAGACTAATGGGGGAGAAAATGAGAGGAATCAAGCCTCTATTGCAATGGTGTTGTTCTACACTTTCTCTACTGAGTTGATGGAGTGATGGAATTGTTGCTATGGAGTGCAAAAATGTTGCTTGAATGCTTGAAGTGAATGCTTAGAGCTTGTGAGTTTCGAAGAGATATCATCTGGCCTCCAAAATGAATGAATGAATAGTGCATTTGAAGGAAAGAGTGAAGAAAATGACCATATTTGGGTCGGTTAGCCGAAGTGGGCATTACAATTCGACTTCCAATGAGAAGTGTAACACCTCTACAGGTTCCAACCACGAGAATCTTCCATGGATGTAAGTGCGTCGCATGAATGTCTGCACGACGTGTGGGCGCCCCGATAGTTATTCCTCTACCGATGCTCAAAATAGGTGCCAAGTGGAACAAAGGAATTGAGCTTATGTGGAATTTAACCTTCGGATTTGGTTTTCTAAAGTGAGGAAGGGAATAGGGGGAATTTTCCTAAGAGGTATAAATTCACTCCTATAGATTTTTCCCCCACTTTAGCTAGCATGAATACTGATGAGTGCTTCGGTAAAGTTAATCGAAGAAGTAGTAGGGTTAGAAATGTATACCTGAACCGTTGAGGAAGCAAACCATGATCTAGAAAACCCAAGAGTGTAGGATAGGAAAAGGACTTCATAGCTTCGCAGAACCATGAAGTTGAAGAAAGAAAGCACCTTATAGGCCTCCAGACTTGCAAGGAAGGTATCCTCCTAGAACTCTCACATAAAGGAAACCGAGAAAAGTGCCTTACAAAATTGCAAATATGCAAGGAAGGTATCCTCCAAATCTCACATGAAGTAAACTGAGAAAAGCGGATTCTGCAAAGTCAAAAAGTGGCTTCACAGGTGCACCCATGAAGCGACATTTTTACTCACAGATAGAACATGTCAAGAAGTGGCCACATAGGAAAGTAAGTGGACAGTCACAGAGACTATCGATGGGTTGGAAGACTTTCAAAGGGATCCCTCGGGAACCCTTCAAAAGGAAGAGGGGTCCACTCAAGGGATGCATCATTTGAAAAGTGAGGTCTAGTCAAGATGCCCCCAAGCTAGACGTAAAGATGTGAAGCAAGTCTAGTCGGGCTGCCCCCAAACTAGATGCAAAGATGTGAAGTAGGTCTGGTCAAGTTGCCCCTAAGCTAGACGCAAAGATAGGAAACAGGTCTAGTTGGTTTGCCCCCGAGTTAGACGCCATAAAACTTACTTGAGATAAAAACTTTCAAAGGGGTCCCTCAGGAACCTGACGTGAAAAGGAAGGGTCCACTCAAGGGATGCACAGTTTGAAAGCTGGTGTCTTCTTTCTCAAATTGATTCATCATCAAGGAATCCTTTTGAAATATGTTCACTTCATCAAGGAATATGAAAGGAAGAATATTTCCCCACGTGAGGGGATGATCAAATTTGTTCCCACTTCTAAGGAAGGTTTCCAAGTTATTTAGTTATGAACCCATGATGAAGGAAACATGTTCCATTAGGGTTTCAAGTTGAGAATGAGATTCTAACAAAAAAGTGTGTGAAGATATCTTGAGAAAATATTTTTTTGTAATGAATGTGTTTTCTAAAGATCAAAGTGATGTAAATATAGTGCATGAGAGGGACAAATCAAGCAAAGAAGAGAGAAAGAGAAAGGTAAAACAAAGAGAACATGGACAACGAGCATAGGGGTAGCCTGATATTTCAGGGTTAGAGTTGCTCATAAATATATATAAGTATAATAATAGTATATAAATGAACTACCATCAACCCCCTACTATATCAGGCCATGTGAAGAATACACAAGAAGACAAAGTAAAAATTAAAAATTGGGTCAACATGGAAGGGAAGCCTCAATTCTCCCAACACTTTGCATCATCCCCAATTTGCAAAAATTCAATCACAAACATGGAAGAATGATGGTACAAATAGAGGAAGGTTTACAACACAAACATTATGCTTGTATCCAAGCACCAACAGGGGTGACGAGGGTCATCCAGGCACATATAGCATGATTACGGGGGAAACACATCACAACACACATCTAATCTAAAGGTAAAGAAGAGGTCTCCCCCTAACACTGATCAAGGGCTAAGGAAGAAGGACATGTAAGCTCTCTGTTGCTCAACTCTTGTGGGTCTAAGGTCAATGACTTCACAAAGATTGCTAACAAGGTCGAAACTTCATCGACTGAGTTAAACATTTACTTAATGAGAGTGCCATGTTTCACCTTGACAGATGGAGGGGATTGCACTCGAGGTTCACCACTAAGCTCACCGAGCAATTCAGGAGTGGTGACGAAATTAGGGGAAGCCGAGATTTTTTGTGTTACTAGGACAGAACAAGTTAGTGCGGGGACACCTTTCGGAGAAGGTGGCTTCCTCTTATGTCCTCCATTGCTGGAAGGACCACCCTCTACCTTCTTCTTCATCGAAGGAGGCAAGCTCCCCATAGATGAGGCAATAAACATTGGGGAAGAGGAGAAAAGAACCACAGTAGATATGACTGAGGTGTTAATCATATCTATGAGTTTTTGGAAAAATGGGACATCTTGAACAAATGTCAAAAAAGGTGGTTCTACTAAAGGAGTGAAGAACACCTACACCTTTCTAGGCACACGTGTACGCGTAGCGGAAGCCAGAAGTGATAGATAGCTAGTTTGAATGGAAATAAAGGGGAGGAGAGAGGAGGATGCAGTAGAAGGCCCTAATACAAGGGTGGCCATCTCCTCTTCCTTCTTCAATGAGGTGGCTTACTCAGCCAAGAGAGCCTTTTACTAGTGCTTATGCTCACACATAAGGCAGTTTCTACGACTCTTTGAAGTAGAGGTTGAAGGTTGCGAAGGAGTGAAAGGCTCTTTCTCGACCATGGGAGTGTCCTCCACAGCTATTTCTAGTGGAGGAATAGACTCCTATACGAGAGCAGGAGGGATAAATTGAGAAACATCGAGGGGAATCGGCTATAACATCTCAACAACGAGACTTTTCCCGTTCACTGCTTTAGATGCAAGGGCGGTAGGAGGCCGTAGAGGCTTGGACATAGAGGATTCCCCATGGGGGGATTTCTGCCTATTGTACCAAATGGGCCTAGGCTCTATGGGTAGGACAAGAAGCTCAAACACGGGATGCTTGGACCTTCACCAAGCAGACACCATGGGATTCTCTTGTGAACGCGAGGCAGAAGCAGATGGTACCACAACGAAGTGAGAAGAAGCATCAGGTTGAACAAAAAAAGAGAAAGAAGGAGGATCTTGGGATCGCTTATCTTCTTCTCTTCCACGTGCCTTGGTGGCATCACTACCAACTTTCAAGAAAGCCCTATGTGAGATAGCATAAGGTGAGGGAGGGTATCTCACTTTCAGCCTAGATCATTCTTTCTTGTAATTTTGATATGTACAATACAGGAGGTACTTCTTGGGTGGGAGAGGACCAATAGGTGTAGGCAAAAAGTAATCTAAGGAGTAACTACCACGTGCAATTGGCGGTCTATAGCCGATGTTGTGGATCACATGCATGAAAACCTCATGAGTGAATTTCAAACACTTATGCACAACCAAAGGAACTGCATTCATAGCTACTAGCCAGGGGATGCCTAGCTTCACTCTGAAGAGTTCAAACCTCGGGATAATGTCAAACATAAGGTTTACAGATTTAGGTTCGACAAGGACCGACAAGACAATGCTACCTATAGGAGGTACGAAAAATCCCATCGTGCGTGCAGATGATACTCACAAGTGCATCATATCCATCCTTATGTAGGAAGTTAATTAACATGATCTCCCCAGTTATGATATTTACTTGAGATGTTGGATCAATAAGAACACCTTCTACAATGTTCCAGGTGATTTGTGCAGGAATGTAGAGAGGAGATAGTTCTCTATTAAAGACCATTGGGAGGTTCTGTGAAGTGAAGGTTATGCTAGTACCATTGCTCATAGGCTGCGTATAGGGGATAGGATGATGTAAGAAAGAGGCCATCATGCACATTAAACAACACTTCCGCAAAGCCTCCTAAAGTTTACAGGATAAGGTAGTGACCTAATTCAGGTTTCATTACACAACACTTTTGGAACCTTCCAACTATACCTACTAGGGGTCACAAGTTGGGTTGCAAGGCAAAAACATCACAACACTCACACCTACAATGCTCCTAGGATATGAGGAAAGGAAATTTTAATATCACAAAACGAAACCCAAAACGGTTCACGTCAGGTTCACCAAAAATGCAAGAGAGGGGGACCAACCATGTTAAGGCCCCAAGTCATAGAGGGTCGAGAGCAGCAGGCTACCCTAACTTACCTTAGCTTAAAGGAGTGTCAGGAGATGCGGGATGAGAATGATGAGGATTATAAGATCCTTCAACCACTCTATAGACTCAAGATTTGAAAAGGGGCTAGGCGAGTCAATTTTCGAATTCAACACTCTGTCTTAGGTAGCTCTTTGTCAGAGGAAAAAAGTGTGGTTCTGGGATGATAGCACGACGCATTGGCGTCTCTCAGGTGCATTGGCATCCCTATGGCCAGAGGACCAGAAAGATAAGGTTGAACCACTAGAAAATAGACTAACGACCTATCTAATGGTTTCTAAGGGAAAAAAATAACACTATGAAATAAGAAACATACAAACAAATATGATAAATCAAGTAGATTAATGCTAGGGTGACAAGAATGATCTCACAAAAAAGCTTGTTCACCAGCTAGCTCCAAGAAGCATGTCCACCTGCACACAATAAAGAGGGAAATTGTTGGGGGGTTGTATAGGGTTTTGCCTTAGTTAGACCTTCATTTTGGTGTTTCCACATCCATGGATAGCCAAGTTTGCAATGATAAAGAAAGGAATAAAGCAAAGAACACTAAAACACTAAAAAATAGTAGTGTGCTTACTCAACCAAATAATAAAGAGGAGTAGAAAGCTTACCACCTCTACCAAGAGTGCTCAAGGTTAATAGGGGATAAAATGAGAGGATTCAAGCCTCTATTGCAATGGTGTTGTTTTACACTTGCTCTACTGAGTTGATGGAGTGATGGAATTGCTGCTATAGAGTGCAAAAATGTTGGTTGAATGCTTGAAGTGAATGCTTAGAGCTTGTGAGTTTCCAAGAAAGATCATCTAGCCTCTAAAATGAATGAATGAATAGTGGATTTGAAGGAAAGAGTGAAGAAAATTACCATATTTGGGTTGGTCAACCAAAGGGGGCATTACAATTTGACTTCCAATGAGAAGTGTAACGCCTCCGCAGGCTCTAGCCATGAGAATCTGCCAGGGATGTAAGCACGCCACATGGACGTCTGCACATCGTGCGGACATCCCTGACAGTTATTCCTCTACCAACACTCAAAATAGGCACCAAGTGAAATGAAGGCAGCAGGCTTATGTGGAATTTAGCCTTCGGATTTGGTTTTCTAAAGTGAGGAAGGGAAAAAGGGGAATTTTCCTAAAGGGTGTGAATTCGCTCCTATACAAAAATAAAATGTAATTAATGAAAAATTAGATGCCTCCACTTCAAATATTATATGAGGACCTAAGGCTTAATTATATTAGATTTAATATAGAATATAAATTAATTGGTTATATTAAATGATAATATTATATTATTAATATTAGTATTATATTATTGTTAATATATTTTAATTAATAAAATAATTAGTATTATTATTATATATATATATATTTTGATAGATAAGCTTGCAACTGAGTTGTTTGTATTAATTTTGCAAAAAGGTTTTACATTTCATTACAAAATAACCCACCAAGGCCATTCTAATATTTCAGACCTATTCGACTCTAGTCTATACATCAAAACCCAAAGCATCATCTATACCCCAACCCAAAGTAATACCATTGAGATTATACCTAATCCATTATAATAACTTCTTGAACAAACCTATGCCTAGAGCCTATTCTAGCTTCTTCCTTCTTCTGCCGTAACCTAGTTTAGGAATGCGTACATCCACTTGATGCCAAAAATTAGCTCGATATTCATCACTTTTTATAGAAATGAGTATCATTTTACAACCCTTGCCTAATGCTCCGTCAACCTGGTGGTGGAAAATTTGGCCAAGAACGAAAGCCATAGAAAATCCTCGTCACCATCTCACACACACCCATAATCTTTGTAGCATGGAATACCATACCTCAGACATGTCATTTCAACAACCTCCTCCAACCCACTGAGAAATTCTTGTTTCACCAACTCCTTAGCCAAGCTCAAGACCATCTCCTTCAGCTCAGCTAGATCCAAAAATGAAGCCACAAACTTGGAAAAATCATCCATGTTCACCCAGTAACGGTCATTTTCTAGCAATAAATTGGCCCCCATAACCCATTTTATGGTTGTTAGCTCCAAGCCTTTGTGAGTTTTAAATTCCATCTTGATTCTATGGTCATTCACCTCCCTTAAGAAAGATAATAGTCACTTCGAGAACACCAGTCTCACTGGTGTGTCCATCTTACAATAGCCAACCAAAAACAATACATTCATTTGCAACAAATATTTCACAATCAGAGTCATTTCATAACATCAAATTAAATCATTTATTCTTTATATTTCCAAAACACATAAAACATAAATACACCCATTTAAAGCATTTTTCACGCAACTAGGTAAAAGTAAATAAGTAGTAGCACAATGAGGTGTAATAAAATAGATGCATACAAACCATTTGTCTTAACTATGATGGAAGTATATTAATCATAACACCCAACTAATTTAGGATTTGCCTGGATTTCCTCAAGTTCTCTCTCGTTTATCATATTCACCAGCACTTTGTATGAGTAAAAGGACACTCCTACCACATTACATCAACCAAGTGCACCTCAACGCCATTCCAACTCTTGATTAAGGGGCAAGTGTTGATTCCTATACCACCTCATTATTATTAGCACACTGAGAATTAGTTGTCATGGGAAATCGAGTACCATCAGCTACTAGATTGGGAAGCGTTTCAGCCTTCGAGTTGGCCTCTTTGTATACATGATTCATAACCATGTTGCTAAATGGATCCAAATTTCCCAACACTTTCTCTAAATAACCGCATAATTTCCAACTTTGGATTGTACACATTCAAATTGCATTGATAATTATTGTTGAGTCCCCTTTGATCATTAAGTTTTCCACATGATTTTCTTGACACAACTCTGGTCCATGGAGCAAAGCTTGGATCTCTACCACATAATTAGTTCCTTCTTGTAGAGGAATTGATTCTCTACACAATACATTCCCTTCCCAGTCATGGATAATGCAACCTATTTTGGAGGCACCAAGGTTTCCCTCAATTCTCTATCTAAATTTGGATTGTACCATCCCATTTGAGGTGGTTTCCATCTAGCCTTTTCCCTGGCCTTCAAAGAATCCACCCCACCAACACCAACCACTTTCGAGGGATTTAATCTATGCCAATTTTTTAATATTTTGTTGTCCCGTTCTATCCAAGAATTTTTTCATGAATTGTTGTTATGTGATCGACTATTCACCACCTCCACAATGGTGGCTTCAACTTTGTTCCAAAAGGATAGAATCCCCATCACCTTGTCCTAGAAAATTTTCCTATTTTGTTCTTTCCAAATCTCCCAAATCATCACTAAGGGACCAATTATCCATATGCCAGTGAATATAACCCATTTGTAGGGAGAGGCCAACCTTTGAACAAGCTCAAAATATCACTGGAAAGGGCACCTACCCAACTGAGTTCCACACAAAATCAACACCAACATTGTCGTACAAATTCACACCCTAGAAGGACATGATGTGTGTCCTCCCCCGCCCTCTCGCACATGGGGCATCTTGATGGGGCATTGATAACCAAATTTTGCAATTTATCCACAATTAATATTCTATCTTGGAGAGCCACCCAATAGAAAGCCCCAAATTTTGGGAGACACAAGTTATTCCAGCATAGGTGGATAGGGATTTATGTTTTGACTACACCAAGTTCTTTTAGTTTGTAGCCATCTTTCACATTGTATTGACCATTAGGAGAACCATTCCATACCAACATATCTTCACCATTCCGATGATTTAGGCATCTATTTTTAGGGTTTCTTCTAGGAGTTGAACCTCCATCATGGGGACATTTGGGAGGTCGCATTTCTACCATGACCACCTCTTTAATCCATCCTCTTGAATTTCCACCATATAATTGCAAACCTTTCCACCCCATGCTTGTTTTAGAGCCCTCCTTAATTGTTTTAACCCCTCTACTCTAGACAATGGAGTATAACCACCTCAAGAATCTTCCCAAAAGGGGGTCAATCTACCATTGTGGACATCCCATGTAAGATCTTCTCTTATTAAGTCTATATTTTTGGACATGAAATTGCAAATTTTGGACCCCTCGAGTAGATGGGGCAATGTCAATATGTATGATGGGTTTGAGCTCCCCAAGTATTTTTGTTGTAAAATATTGGCCCTTTAGTTGAGTTTGTTTAAATAACCCCCATACTAGTTTGGCCCCTAAGGCCTTGTTATGAACAATTTTCTTTTTTAGTCCCACTCTGCCATCTTCTCTAGGTTTGCATACCTTATCCCAATCGACTAAGGTTATCCTATCCTTATTTGATGATCACAGCCAAAAGAAATTCCTTAAAATGCTCATTATTTTATGATTCACACCACCTGCTAGTGGGAGACAAGACCTTAGATAAATGGGGACCATTACAACTGTTTCTTTGATCATTATTATCCTCCCAACCGAAGAAAGCCACTAACCTTTCCAGGAAGTTGTCTTGTTTGATATTTTCTCCACTAATGGATCCTATAATTTGTTTGAAAGCAACCTAGGGGCTAGTGGGAGGCTTAAATAGGAGCTAGGTAAGTTGCCTATTTTGAAGTGCAATATGTGAAGAATTTTTTGTTGCTTTCTAGGAGGGACCGAAAGGAAGAAAACCTTTGATTTTTGACTATTCACTTCTTGGCCCAAAGTCAACAAGTATTGCTCCAAAATACTTTTGAATCCTAAGACCTCTTTTATTTTTTCCAAACCAAATAACATTGTGTCATCAGCAAATTGTTGATGGGTAATGGGATTTATGTGGCTTGTGACATGAAAACCTTTAATTTTTCCCTCTAATCTTTCATGATGAAGATTTCAACCCAATGCATCAGTCATAATAACAAAGAGGAATGGTGATAATGGGTCGCCCTACTACAACACCCTCGAGGGTTCAAAGAATCCTTCAGGGGGGCCATTCACTAGGAGCAATGATCTCACCATTTGTTTTGGGTTATGTCTTTGTAAAAGGCCGTAGGAGAAATGATCTCACCAATTATTGTATGCAGCAACTTCATCACTCATGCTTGCACATTCTTTTATATTTTGACTATTGTTTGATTTGTCAATGAAACTACTCTCTTTAGCCGCGTAAGGATTTTATGTAGTCTTCTATTAACAAGTAAATCTCGGTGGTATTAGATTTATCTCTTCACCGTCATATTGGAAATATATCATATAGGTAATCTCAATTTGTATTATCAACGTTTATATGTATTCCATGTTTTACATTCTGTCTTTCTCACCTTGTCGCCGGTTTTCTTTCTGAGAATCAAATTTATAAGAGAAAGAGAGAGTTTTGTTGATATCCTTAAGTCTTGGTAAATCCTTGATTTCTATCACTGTTAATCTCCTCTATCTGAAATCGTTTTGTGCATTGAAGTAATTGATCTCTTTATATGATGCTAGAGAATTATTTACTCCTACTCGCAAACCCCGAGCTTACCACATTTATCGTTGGATTCATTGATAGGTTCGATTTTTGATATAAGAAGCTTTTGTTTTCTTTATATATGTTGCCTAAAGATCATGTTTCATCTCTATGGACGCATGAAATGTGTTTGAAGTATGTAAAATTGTTCGCTGATCTTTCTTGGCCATTTGTGTTTCGTCGGTTGCTACTTGCATGTGATGGCATAGGGTGTTCATAATGTTATTTGTGAGTTTAATTAAAATGATGCATCACCCTCTGTTATCTAATTTGTATGTGTCTTTGAAAGCCATCAGGTGCTTTATAATTTTTGTCCTCTATTTAAATTCTTCTTTCTTGGCTTGGTATTGGTTCATTAAATTCAGACTCTTCCTGTTTCTTTACTGCAATCGGCATGCATTAAACAGGCGTGTGGACTCTCCTCCCACCGTGGACCTCTACCACATCTTTGTTAGGTCGGCTATGAATAAGAGATATGATTTACTTTGAGTTTGTAACTTTTTATTGCCTTTTCAGTGCATAGCATATGCTCGCCCTCTTCCTGTTTTGAATTCCTCTATCATGACTCATGTCGGCGGTTTGATAAGTCTTCTTTAGCCACTGATTTGATAATCATTCGACCTATTTGTCCAATTTCATGCATTAATTCTTGGTCCATAAGTACTCCAATATGAACTGCGATGTGTATCTTTTGGGTAGTTATTCCATTGCTCTCTTTGAGTCCTCTGTGACTGTCGTCTATGAAAGGATCCATTAGTTAGTTGTGATGAGTTTGTGTTTCATTTCTCTTCATGACCTCTTGCTACGTCGACCGAGTTGGTTCACCTTGATCGATACATGCATATGATGTCAATATTTGAAAAGCAAATGCAAATCACAAAACATAGAGCTGTTGCTCTATTTCCCAGTCAAGCTGGAAATACCCAAATCTCAAATGCAAAAATAGAGACATACAACATCTTCATTGATTTAAACAATTGGAAATAAACAAAAACATAAAACAAACTAAGAACTAGAACCTATTACAACTTTCTAGGAGCGGTCAGAAGCTGCTCAACCCGACCTGTAGTGATCAGGAGCTATCAACAGCTCTCTGTCAAGAGTTGCACAGAGCTCGACCTGGAGCAATCACTACTCTTACAAAATAACAAAAAACTGCTACTGTTTAGAAGCTACTGCGAGTTCACAGAGAATGTTCTTCTCACAGTCTGTTGTTGCAATCTTCTTCTCTGACTTCTTCTCTCAACTTTTTCCCAACTGACTTCTTCTGACTTACTAACTTATCTGCCTTCAATTCTTTTTGCCTAAAACAACATTCCCTCCTGAATTTTGAAATCACCTACCTCAGTAAATGTTGCGTTCAAAAACAGCTACCATAATAAATTCTGGAGCTGTCAGGATCTGCAAGGAGGTTCCCCAAAACTGTCAAAGATTGCTCCTAATAGGTAGGTGGGGGAACGACTGGCTCAGGGGTAATTAATATTTCCAACACTCCCCCTTTGTCCTAAGCCAACAAAACAACAAGATCAATCCTGATCCAAATCAATAATGCCCAATTTTCCTCTCAGGCACACAAAACTGTTAATGTTCAAAGGCTTGGTGAATATGTCGGCTAGCTGCTACTCAGACCTACAAAACTGCATTTTAATTTCACCATTTTCAACCAATTCACGAATGAAATGATACCTGATTTCAATGTGCTTGCTTCTTCCATGAAACACAAGATTTCTCGTCAAAGCTATTGATGAAACTTTGTCACAATAGATCATTGTTCCATCCTCTTGTTCTTCTTTCAAATCTGCCAAGATCCTTCTCAACCAAATAGTCTGACATGCTGCTGCATTTTCTGCTATATACTCAGTTTCAACTATTGATAGGGAAACAATAGGTTGCTTCTTAGAAGCCCAAGAGATTGCACCCAAACCCAAATGAAATGCATAGCCCAAAGTGTTCTTCCTATCATTTAAACTTCCTGCCCAATAACTGTCAGTGTAACCAACCAATCCATAATCTTTTGATGTTGTGTACAACACACCATATCCTTTGGTACCATTCACATACCTCAAGATTCTCTTACCCGCTTGTCAATGGGTGTCTCTTGGAGTCTCCATGAATCTGGAAATCAGACTCACTCCATGCATTATATCTGGCCTAGTTGTTGTCAAATGCATCAAGCTTCCAACCAAGCTTTTGTACATGGTTGGATCCACATTGCTGCTACAATATTCTTTGCTCAACTTAAGACCTATGGCTATTGGTGTTGGGGTAGGCTTGCTCTCAAGCATTCTAAATCTCTTCAAGATCTCATTTGCATATTTCTCTTGAGAGATAAAAATACAATCATGCATTTGTTTTACTTCTATGCCTAGAAAATAACTCAAGAGACCTAAATCTGTCATTTCAAATTCTCTTTTCATGGCCTCTTTAAAATTAGCAATGAGGAAATCATCATCCCTGGTAAAAACTAAATCATCTACATACAAGACAATAATTAAAATATTACCATTTGCTACCTTGATGTAGAGAGTGGGCTCACCATCGCTTTTGCTAAAGCCATTGCTCATCAAATATGAGTCAATCCTACTATACAATGCCCGTGGAGCTTGCTTCAGCCCATAAAGAGCCTTCTTCAGCCTATACAACTTGTGTTCTTGGCCTGGAACTTCATATCCAAAAGGTTGCTCCACATAAACCTCTTCTTTCAATAATCCATTAAGAAAGACGGACTTCACATCCATTTGAAATACCTTTCATTTGTGCTGGGCAGCAATAGCTATGACTGTCCACATAGTCTCCATCCTAGCAACAGGGGCAAATGTCTCATCATAGTCTCTTCCAAACTGTTGTTTGTACCCCTTCACAACTAATCTTGCCTTATGTCAATCTATTCTTCCTCCGACATTTCTTTTGATCTTATAGACCCATTTTACTCCAATAGCTTGCTTGCTTGGAGGTAAGTCAATCAGCTCCCATGTATTGTTTCTTTCTAATGCATCTATTTCCTCATCCATGGTTTCACATGATTTTTCCTCTTTCATAGCTTCTTCAAAATGAATTGGATCATTGTGAGAAAATAGTGCAAAATTCACACTCTCATCAAATTCATCATCATACCTTTCATTTTGGTAGATCTCCCTTAGACTTTTTGTCTTTCTTGGCATTAGGGAGGCGAGAGTGGGGTCTAAAATTTCAGTGTTGCTACTGTTCTACTGAACAGGCTGAATCTGGAGTGATCGGGAGCTGTTGGGAGCTCGTCGGGAGCTGTCAGGAATTCATTTGGAGCTGTTAGGAGCTTGTTGAGAGCAATCAGGAGCTCATCCGAAGCTGTCAGGAGCTCGTCAGGAGCAATCAGGAGCTAAATTTCTGGTTGTTTGTGGTTGCTTCCCTTTCTGTTTGTTCTGATTAGGAGCGATCAGGAGTTGTCGGGAGCCATCATTTTCTGCTGCTGCAGAATTTTCTTGATCTTCATCATTCTGCATTGTCGGGAGTTGTTGGGAGCTGTCCGAATCTATCATGCCATCCTATGACTGGTCTTCTAGAAATTTCACATCTCTACAAATGATGATTTTTTTGGTGACTGGATTGTACAGCCTATAGGCTTTGGACTCTTCACTGTAGCCTGTGATAATGCACTTTACACCCTTGTCATCCAATTTTTTCCTTTTTTCTTTAGGCAAGTGTGCATAAGCCACACATCCAAACACTCTCAAGTGTTCAACTATCCATCTTCGTTTTGTCCATGCCTCTTGAGATATCTTGTCACGGACTGCCTTAGTTGGAATTCTATTAATTAAATGCACGATTGTTGCAACAACCTCTCTCCAATATTCTATAGGGAGTCATTTTGCTTTTAGCATGCTTCTTGCTATCTCCACAATTCTTCTATTTTTCCTTTCAGCAACTCCATTTTGCTATGGAGTGTAACTGGTTGTAAGCTCCTTTTTTATGCCATTCTGCCTGCAAAAATTCACAAAACATTTGGAGGTATACTCTCCTCCTCTATATGACCTTAGGAATTTAATAAAATATCCACACTCTTTTTCAGACTGGGCTTTAAACAATAAAAACTTATTAAATGCATCAGACTTGTGCTGCAAAAAATAAACCCATGTCTTACGGCTGAAATCATAAATAAAGGTCATAAAAAATATGCTATTACCAATGGAAGTGATTTGCATAGGGCCTACCAAATCTGTGTGCACCAACTCCAATGGTGCCCTTGCCCTTGTAGAGTTGCCCGATTGAAAGGGCTACCTATGTTGCTTGCTTAAAATGCAAGCCTCACATCTAACATTAGGCTCTACGATCCTTGGCAAACCATCAACCATCTTGCTTTTGGACAAAAAACTTAAACTAGAATAGCCTATATGTCCATACCTGAGATGCCATAGCTTGGAGGGGTCTTCAATGGTGCTCTTGAGGGCTGCAAGTTGCACTGCTGTACATTTTTCATCCATGAGAGGTGCTGCAACAGATTGCAATGAGAAGCATGTCTCAATCTTCAACGAAAACATCCAGTTCTTTGTCATTTGTATTGCTGCAAACAACTTTGTCCTCTCATTCTTGTCATAAATGACACACTTGCCCTTCTCCATCAGCACTTTGTATCTGTTCTGGATCAGTTGTCCTACACTCATGAGGTTATGCTTTAACCCCAGTGCAAAAAACACATTTTGGACCTCCTTCTTCTCAACCTGCTTGGTGCAGATCAAGATAGATTATTTTCCTTTAACAGGAACAACTCCATTGTTCCTCATTCTAATTTCTGATGTAACATTTTTGTCAATGAAAGAAAAAAGACTTTCATTACCATTCATGTGGTTGCTGCAACCGCTGTCCAAGTATCAGACTTTGGGGCTGCCTTCTTCACCAATATTGCACATGATGAAGGTTGTGGATTGATTGCCTTCAGCCACATTTGAATCAACAACATTAGCATTCTGTCTTTGCTGATTACCATGCTTCTTTCAGCACTCACTTGCATAATGTCCAAACTTGTGACAGTAGTAGCACTCAATGTTGCTCTTCTCACTTCTCCCACTCGAACTGCTATTTTTTGTGCCTCTTTGGGAGTTGTTTTGAGAGTTTCTTGCTCCCTCTTGGCTGCTTGCTTGTCCTGAGCTTTCTCCACTAGCATCTCTTTGACTAGATCTGGCTCTACCTTTTCGGGAGCCATTCCTACCTCTCCCTCTGCCTCTTGCATTTGACTGAGCTTTGAAAGCTTGCTCATGGGAGGTAGTAGCAGACCTTTTTAAACGTTGCTCATGGGTATGGAGAGAACCCATTAACTCATCTACTGTCAAAGTAGAAAGGTCTGTCATTGCTTCAATAGCAATGACAAGAGGATCATACCTCGTGGGTAGACATCGAAGAAGTTTTTCAACAATCTTTAGCTCCTCTAACACATCTCCATTTTCTCTCAACTGGTTCAACAAACCAGAGAACCTTGTTTGAAAGTCTACAACAGACTCACTTTTTTTCATCTCAATAACTTCGAGCTCTCTTCGAAGTAGCTGGAGCTTCACAGATCTGACTTTATCAATCCCTTGGTATCCGGTTTGAAGGATCTCCCAAGCTTCTTTTGCATACTCAGCTACTGCTATTCTAGGAAAAATGACCTCTATCAAGGCTGCTTCGATCAGGCTCAAAGCTTTTGCATCCTCCTTCCTCTACTCCTTCAACTGGGTCTTCTGGTTATTTGTGAGAGCTGCAAATGCAGCTAGGTTAGTGATATCCACGAACCCATTTATGAGAAAATCCCACAAATCATTGGCCACCATGATAGTCTTCATCTTCTTGGCCCAAATTTCATAGTTCTGTCCATTGAAGGATGGTGGCTTTTGCCAACTCCTTGCTTCATCTCCAGCCATGTCTCTTACAACAAAAAACTCAACACCCAAAAATACAAATGCCCAAACTCACAAGGAAATGGGGCCTATGGCTCTGATACCATGTCAATATTTGAAAAGCAAATCAAAATCACAAAACATAGAGTTGCTGCTCTATTTTCCAGTCAAGTTGAAAATACCCAAATCTCAAATGCGGAAATAGAAGGAGACATGCAACATCTTCATTGATTTAAACAATTGGAAATAAACAAAATAGAAAACAAACTAAGAACTAGAACCTATTACAACTTTCTGGGAGCGGTCAGAAGCTACTCAACCAGACTTGTAGTGATCAGGAGCTATCAACAGCTCTCTGTCAAGAGTTGCATAGAGCTCGACTTGGAGCAATCATTGCTCTTACAAAATAACAAACAGCTGCTACTGTTTAGAAGCTACTGGGAGTTCACAGAGAATGTTCTTCTCACAATCTGTTGCTACAATCTTCTTCTCTGACTTCTTCTCTCAAATTTTTCCCAACTGACTTCTTCTGACTTACTAACTTATCTGCCTTCAATTCTTTTTTCCTAAAACAACATTCCCTCCTGAATTTCAAAATCACCTACCTCAGTAAATGCTGAGTTCAAAAACAGCTACCATAATAAATTCTGGAGCTGTTAGGAGCTGCAGGAAGGTTCGCCAAAACTGGAAAAGACTGCTCCTGACAGGTAGGTGAGGGAATGGCTGACTTAGGGGCAATTAATATTTCCAACATATGAACTGGAGATGACCCAATTTTTTTGAGTTAGGTTTTTTTCCTTGTCTCATGAATACCTCTTTTCATACTTAATGGTGTTATCTTGATCTAAGCATGCATTGTTTTGTTTCACTCATATTTACATTCTACATGGCAAGTCAATTTGAGTTATTCCTGGTCTCTTTGTCACCAGGTCAACTTTGAGACTATTGGTCTGCCGATGGAACTCTTAGTTCTATCTTGTTACTTTATTTTTTTTGAGGTTTGGATTCAACCTTTGGTTACGCCAGTCTAACATTCATGAGTTAAGTGTTAAGTCTTATCTTGTAAGTGCTTCTTGAATAGTGTGAGTATGGATTTATATGTTGGAATATACTAAAGTATATTATTGTTATGAAAGCTAGTTGAAACCATTTACATTTGTTACAATATTTTAGAAAAACTTCTAGTTTATAATGATTTTTATTGAATTGAAATTATAGGAGTATAATGTCATTTAAGTATAGTTTGAGGTTAATTCGTGTTGTTCAATTATAATGAAAATAAATTGACATTTGACTACGTCAATTTGTAAAATATTTTGGTTCTTAACATATATAAGTGCTCTCTATTTAGTGTTATCAATGTAAGAGTGGTAAAACTAATAGTGTTATTTAGGAGGTCAAGTATTTGTGCAATGTTACAAATTGGAATGTTAAGGGTAATCATTCTTTTTTAGATTTTCTTTTAACAAATGTTAGTAGGGTGTTGAAATAATGTATTTTATACATTAGATTCTTTTATAAGAATGAGTATTAATTTAAATATGTTAAAAAGAAACAAATAAATAGACCTTGTGAATAGGTCAAGTGGTATTTCTTTTTGGAATCTATTTTGAGATGAAATATGTTGTTGATAGTCTTGTCTTCCAAAGGCTTAAATGTTAGTATAGTTTTGAAATCATGGTTAGAGAATGGTGATTGCTCTCATATTGTTTCAAATGTGAAGATGTGAGCCATGCATGTTAGAGTTCTTGTGAATTCACTTTTAGACATTTTTAGTTCCATGAAGTGGAGTTGTGTTTGTTCATATATGAACTTAGCCATGCATGTTTTGTGGTTCTTATTGAGATATTTTAAATATTATTGTATGGTTCTAATGACTTTGGGTCTTTGTGTAAAGAAGTTTTCTCTTGCATGCATGTTGGCTTTATTGTTATGTCGTAAGTTGTACCATAGGAGGAGTGGCTTTTGTTAGGGGTTGGACTCGGAAGAGGTTGTAGGGGTAACCTCTCAGAAGTTGGTAAATAAGTGAAAACATTAATTTATGCACTGGGGGTTGGGTGGTCTTCATAGCTAATACAGATAATGCTTTGCCTCGCCTTCAAATTTAACGCTTGTTTAGGTTAAAGTGGGTTGAGAATGCCTAGAATGGCAACTCAAACACTTTGTCTTCTCAAGAAGTGATTTGAAGCCACATAAGTTCGTATAGGGGCCGAAAGTCATTAAAGGTTGCCAAGGTAACTTTGGTAGAGGGCTCGTAACCTAGGAAGGCTATCCAAGGTAATGTCTTACGTTTACATGACGAAACTCTTGTCCTTGTACACTTTTTAGTTCTCTTGTGATTGTGACGTCGCCTCTGGGAGTATGTCAGTTGTCTTGTCTTTGTGATGTCATGTATGTCGACCATGTATTGTGTGATGTTCTTGTTGTTGTTTGTTTTGACTTGAGAACCTGTTCTATCTCCTAGCACGAGGGGTGGGCTTTCGAGTTCCACACGGTTGGGAGGAACGTGCCACATCTTCCATTGGGTCCCTTGCAGGTGATTTTTTTCGAGACTTGCTTGTTCTTGGCAGGTTCCTGGATACACATCATTCACAGAGTTGTTTGTCGGACGAGTTTGTGGATGTGGTCGTCATTTTTTCTTGATCTTATTCTTTATTGTATACACTCATGTTGTTACATCAGGTTTCATTGTATTGTTACTATTAATGTAACGAGATTGTCACAATCTCGCTTATTGTAATCACTCTTATAATACAACTTTAGGTGTAATGTAATCTGTACATGACTATTCACATGGATTGATATATATACTTCTTGATGTGTTATGCTATTTATTTACTTTAGTAGCGTAGTTGTGGGACCCGATAATGTTCATGTTAGGTTATTATCACATGTTATTATTAATATTTAAAAAAATAAATTATCTTGTTGTTTAGCGTTATTGGCATGACGTTCCCTGGGTTCCATGACGGGGCATTACATAGGCTATGATGAAATCATCTAGTATAGATCTTCTAGGGATGAACCTCATTTGTTCTTCACTAATGATGTCATATAGTAACTTCTTTATCCTATTTGCTATTTCCTTAGCTATAATTTTCTATATGGTATTACATAGTGATATCTCCTGAAAATATTCTAGAGCAATGGCATGCTCCTTCTTAGGTATTAAAGCAATGAAGGTGTTGTTTATTTATTTCAATATCTTTCTTTTTCTTCTTGAATCCTCTACTGCTTCTCACGCATCCTTGCCCATAATTGACCAACATTTCTAAAAGAAAGAGGCAAGGAATCCATCCAAACCCATGCCTTATCTAGGTGCAATTTTCATAAGGAAACTTTTATTTTTCTTCTATGAAAGAAGCAATCAAAATCATATTCTATTCTATTGATATTAATTTTGGTATGTTCTCCACCATCCTATTTATATGGGGAAGATTTGAGCCATTCCAATTATTAAGCAAATTCTTAAAGTACTCAATTGTCTCTTGTTTTATTAATCATGGATCATTGGTGGAAGAACCATTAGATAATTTTAGTTGGTAGATCCAATTTTGTTGTCTTTGGAATTTGGTTGAATTGTGAAAGAACTTTGAGTTCTTGTCCCCATCCTTCAACCACACTTCCCTTGACTTATATTTCCAAAATATTTCCTCCTTTATCTAAATGTCTGCATATCTCCCTAAAAGATCATTTTCCTTCATGTATCTTTCTAGATCCATACTGTTCCTAAAGACTTCTTCATTTAGAAGGTGAATTTCTTCTTCAATTTAAGATTTTGACTCAAAAAAAATCTTGAAGTGAGTCATATTCCATTCCTTCAATTTTCTCTTCATGTATTTCCATTTTCATAAATAAATGCATCTTGGTACCATTGAAAGCAACTTAATTCCATCATACAACCATCATATCCATGAAATTGGGGTCCTAAAACCACATCTTCTCAAACTTAAAAGGGCACATCTCATGCTTGGAATCGCCAACCATGTTGAGCTGAATCAAAAAATGATCAGAACTAGACGAAGGTATGATCATGATTTCCAAGCTGAAGGGAAATATGTTGAGGTCCCCTTTGATGAGGAACCTGTCAAATTTCTTAGAAATATTATTGAACTCGAGCCCTCTATTAGTCCATGTAAAGTTTTCATTCTTCATCAGGATTTCTATTAGGTAATTTATGTCTATGAAGGCTTCAAAGTCAATCTAAGATTGGAGCCTTCTCTGAATACCCCCATCTTAATCACCCCTAAAACAAACATATAGTTCCCAACCCCAACCATAAGCCCCTCAATCTCCTACCAGGTTCTCCTTTTTGCAACTAGGGAATTCAGACCATACACATTTATCAAATTGAATTGTACTCTGTCCACTAGTTCCTTAACACTACAAGACAACCAAGAAGTATTTTTCATCATTATTTCTAGGGATACATATTGGGATTTACAAAGAACTTCCAACCCTTGAGGCTCCCACAACTTCAATTAGTTTGATTCTCCATAACTTCAAATATCTTTTCATATAATCCATCTCCTTTCCGGATTTTTTCTTTCTTGGATTAGGATGATGTTAGCTTTTGACACCTCCATGAAGCACTTTACTAAGATCTTTTTGTTAGGTGCATTTAGGCCCCTAACGTTCCATGAAGTTATCTTCATTTCTCTTTGGGAAGGGTTTTTCCACTCCCAAATCTCAGCATCCTAGTTATTTTCAACTGACCTTCTGCATCCCCATCTTGTTTTAATTTTTTAATATTTGGTTTTCCCTTCTCTTGGGCTATCCATTCCTTAGTTTTATCCACCCACTCCCCTTCTTCAAAGGCATGCATCTCCTCCTTGATGACCTTCCAAATCTTCATTCAAGTATATTTGCTTTTGTGCATTGGTAATTTTGAATAAATCATGGTAATGTCTTCTATTATCCAGCCACTTCCTTTTGTTAGGGCTTCCATAACTAGGGCTTATTTGTGGCCTCCTTGCACGAATGCTTCTCCTCCCAATTTGTCCAATTGAGAGGGATTTAGATCCTCCATAACATGCCTCAAAATTTCTCCCCTTTTTTAATCGTTATCATCTCACATCAAGGCACCATGCTTGGGTAGTGTTGTTAGCATTTCTCATACTTTTTTGGAGATATTTGTTTTCTCTCTGGTCCAATTGCCCCATCATTTTGTGTTTTTCCTTCCTCAATTGTTGCTCCTTTTTGAGCTTCCACATGATGTAGATGTAATGAAGTGTTGCCTATGATGTCATTTTTCAAATTTTGATCTGACCCTCCCATGCCTAATTCCTCCTTTCTTGAATTTTTTTTCTTTTCTTGCATCACCCAAACTCTATTATTAATTCTAGTTCTTCCAATGGTTCCTCACCAAGATCAACCTCCACACATATCCTAAAAAAATCACTGAATTTTCATCCACCTGTATGAAAGATCCTACATAATCCCTGATCACTTTCAGTAACTCCACATTCCAAAATTATGAGGGCAGATTGTGGAGTCTAATCCACATAGGGGTTTTACCCATACTCTGGTTGTGGGGATTGAAAATTAGTACCCAATCTGTCAAGTAGAAACCAAATCCCTCTAACATTAACAATTTTTTGTTTAATATTCTTCCTTTAATGATTATATATTGCATTCTACGAACAAAAAACCATTGGGCAAGGATTTGATGCTTACCTCTTCCCCCATCCATCCTTCCACCATTTCCATATTTTTAGCCATGGGATCCGTCTGCCTACCCATTTGGCAAAGAGGCGTCTCTCCTCAACTTATCAATTTCTCTCTGGATTAGCTTTGTGTTGATCACAGTCTCCTTGCTACTAGGGAATTTATTTCTACTAGTCTCCTAGAACCTTTGCTTGCATAGTGCACCGCAGAAACCCTCTACATTCGAGTGCGCATTTTGATTCACCCACCACTGACACGACCTCAAGGAAAATTCCCATGCATCCCTTTTTTCCATGAATCTTCGACCCAAGGCCAAGGGGATTCAATTCACGCTAGTAACAAAGGGTGGTACATAGTGTAATGCCCCGCCAAGTAACCTTAAAGGAAGTTGCAATTAATGTCTTAAGCGAACCAATTTTTTTTTTTATAAAGTGTAGTTAACATACACATTCAGTTACTAATTAACAACAACCTCTAAAAGCTACAAGGTTAGGATTACTTAAACCCACACAAACATCTACATAAAAACATAGCATTAAAAACTTTATGAAAAAGCATCATACATCATAAGAATACCATATATTATAATAAGATAAACATCCAAGATACAATCTCATAAACATTAAACTTAATCCAAGAGTTACATCACTCATTCCCAAAATGAGACAATAGTACAAATGTATTACAATTACAGAATTCCACCTCATAAACATAAGAGGGATAAAATATCTTATACAAATTGAAATATTACAAAGCCAGAAATTACAACAAGAACCGCGAGTTGTCCATCTGGATGTCTCGCCACCAAGTACTGAAGATCAATAGGGACCCAACAGTTTTGGTGCATGTTCCACCCAACCAAGTGGTACCCAAAGGCCCACCCGCCATGCTAGGAGATAGTAACAATGTTAAACATGGACAAAGATCTACAACCACTAACCAAAGGCAGGCTCATACTGACTCATATTGACATAACCAAATAAATGCCATAAATAAGTACAAATCCAGTTCAACTCAAGTACAACACAAGTACAAATCAAGTACAACTCAAACATCACTGACATAGGTCACATTGCTTCTAGACATAATAATAATCAAGTATGTTCACAGAACCATACACATAAAACAATTAACAACAGTTGTCCTAGATAGAGTGTCATCGCATAGTAGTCATGAAATCTCCTCTGGGTATCCTTCATAGGCTCTGGTAATCCTGGTGGCCTCAACTGAATCCCGGCCCTCATACTCACTCATGCGGCATCAAATACCTCTCGTGCTGACAAGATAAATGACTATGCCATTCCAGGCCTTCTCACTCACCCCAAGTCTAAACGAGCCCTTGTGTCTATGAGTATGGATTAAATTATCTTGATTAGTGTGAATGCATCCTAATCATAGAAGTACATTAATTTAATTATCACTTGATTAACTCACTTCTGAAGGTTACCCGGTTTACCACTTTGGGCTCCGGCCCCTAACAAAAGCCACTCTTCTAATGGACAACACCCTCACAAATCAATCACCAAGGGAAACATAAGTGCATACAAACTAGGCATCAAAACCACTCCAACACAAGGAGGATACAAATAATAGAACTCACTCCAAACATCTTGGAGGCAACAAACACAAAGTCCACTCCTTTCACAGGAGGTACAAAACATCCCCATTCATGGAAACCGGGTAAAACTAAAAAGACGTCATGCACTACCCAAGGGAAAACAACTGGATGGCATAAAGATTCAACAACCCTTATCATCTAAGTTCCTCTGGAAGACTTATAATTTACGACTAACACTAAATCCCAAAACAACCAATGCAACTTGATGACATAGCAACAAAAGCATTCAAATTATTAATCAAATCTAATATTTGGATTTCCTAAATCCATACTCATTCAATAGGTAGTGTTGACAAAGTCAAATACATGATAACTAGATCATCTAAAATAATCATAACCCCCTATTTCCCCTTTCATTATTGGAAATTTAAAACAATTAAACTTACTTCCCTTTACTGAATACAGAGAATTAAATCCTTTAAGATAATCATGAGGAAGATACTACTTTTGGATATACTAAATCCATATCTCTTTCATAATCCATTAACAATGATTCAATTAATCTAAATAGAAATTAATAAACAAATTAATTGATTGCCTCATCAATAAAACAACTTCTTAATTTACTTTTAAATCGACACAAATCCATGCAAGTAAACTCTTTCCATTTCCTAACCAAATCTTACATTTCAATCAATTTCCTATTTAGAACATGCAATCACTTTAATATAATAAAATATCGTTTCTCTACCCATTTACCCATATACACTAATCAATCCATTTTAAATCTCTATTCAATAATATATTGCATGCTTCTTAATAAAATACAATACGATAATGAATTTACACTTAATATATATATACATGCTCCATATTATATAGACATCAAATATATATATTAATAAATTTAATTATATATATTCTTTAATATTCCATTCACAATGATTAATTTGCTTTATGGAAATAAATAAAACATAATAACTATTTTCCTTTTCCAATATAATCATTTCCTAGATTTACTTCTAATACAACATAAACTATTGCAATTACTATATTCAATTTCTATCCAAAATCTATATCTTTTCAATTCTCAATTTAAAAACATGAATATCTTCAATGTATAAAAATATATTTTGGCTTAACTATTTAACCATGTAAAACTCATCTACAAGCGTCTAAATACTACAACATAAAATATTGCATATATTCTCCATATAAATTACTTATGTGAAATATTCGTTAAACACACTTAATATGCCATTAATGCATAACACAACTATTCTTATATCTATTACCATATATAAATACTTTTATATATACATTAAATATATCCATTTATACAATAACAAAAGGATCACATTATATTCATAAAATATATTAATATTCCATAACTAATTTTCCAATTGTTTGTATTATCAAAATATTTAAAGTAAATTAAAAATAAATAAATAAATATTTAAATGTGTATACATGCTCATACCCTATATTCACTAAATAAATATTTAGTCACATGTTTACATTTAAATATATCTTTTGTCTTTTCAAAATATCAAATTATTTTATTCAAAAATAAAAAAATAGAACCCATTTAGCCAAATTCTATAACTCTTTATTAAAAGTACACATGTAATAAATACCTCTCACTATTTTCTTCAATTATATTACAAAATAATTATTCTCATAACAAATATGTTTAATTCTCCAATAAAATATTCCTTCTTATATCTTCCAATTTTCCAACTAAAATATTTAATTCCTTACTAAATTTCCACATATATTTAATATATATTTATCAATTTATAGTATATTTTAAATCTTTTGATCCACTATATATTTATATAAATATACAATATATAAGTATCAAATATATCTTTCTAAACATAATAGATCTTTCTCTTTTTATATACTTCTTGTGTTAGATGGATGCCATTGATCTCGAACACGGGTACAATAAAATAAGGTAAAAATAAAAACAAAAATTAAAATTAAAAAAAACAAATACTTGGGGAGGGGTCAGCCATAGCCAAACCCCCGCCCCACTCTACAATACCGGCGGCCTCCAAATGGGGGTTGCGCTGCCCAAAGGCAACACTCCCTCCACATAGTGGAGGGCATTGTCTTTGGACAGCCGCAACCTATATAAGAGGAGCGGTGGGGTGTGCATCACACCCCCACCAAACTTCATTCAGCCCAAGCAAAAATAAACAGCGAATAAAAAAAATTTCGCCTCACAGTATTCAATGCGAATTTCCTTCGCTTCACCCAAATAAAATATGTCGGTCGTACGACAACACAGGGATTTAAATAAATATTTTATTAACAGCAAAATATAAATGTAAATATCATATGTAATTACATATGTATATATATATATATATATATATATATATATATATATATATATATATATATATATATATATATATATATATATATATATATATATATTAACAAAATATATATATACATATGTAAGTATATAATATATATATATTTAATCAAAATTTCAACTTCAAGATAATATTGAAGAGTGTTTTCTGAAATATTCATCTATAGGAAAAATTATACAAATTTTTTTTCAAAGAACTTCCAAATTTCGCAGAGGTTTAAACTAATTCTTTTAATTCATTTTCTTGAATTCTTAAACAATAAAAGAACAATTAAACCAACACGGATCTAAAATAAAAAAATCTGAAGTTTCAAATTCCTCAAGGTTTCTCCACCTAATTTCTACATATGGTTTTCAAAATAAATTTGATTTTCTATAGAGGGTTTCATTTTCTAAAAACATCCTAAAGGTATTGTTCAATCTCTATGTTTGATTCCAATAACAAAATAATCGATTTCTTCAAATGATTTAAATTCAACTGAGGTTTTCACAATTTTCACTCAAGAATTTTCACAAAGCAAAAGCTGTAAATTTATTTAATTCTTTTCTTCTAATAACAGATTTATTTTCTAAAACAGATTTAATAGACAAATATTTAATCACTACTATTTTGAAAACAGTCAAGAACAATAAAACACAAAGAGGAAAACCTGGATCAAGAAGCTACAGGGAAAGATTAATTTCTGATGCAAGCCTCCTCCAACGAATCCAATCCAAAACCCAACAAATGCAAACAATCTTTCCTCTAATCAATTCTACAATCAAAACTTTCTTCAAACCTTTCTTTACAATTTTTTCCAAAAATTTCTTCTCTGCTGTAAAAATGTATATTTTTTTTCTAAAATTTTTTCTGCCCTAAAATCAAAACATGCATTCTTTATAAATCAAAAATACCTAATCCAACCCTAATTCACATTACATGTAAATTAGATATTTCAATTTCAATTTCAATTTTTTTACAACCCTAATTCACATTGCATGAAAATTAGATATTAATTTCAATTTCAATTTTCGAGAAACCCACTTTCAATTTAAAATGCAATTTCAAATAATAAATTAACTTCCAAAGTTAAAACTCATTTCCCAAATAAACATTTAATTACAATTTCTAATTTAATTCCCACAAGATGAAATTAAATTTCAAAATTAATTTTAATTCTTTTATTTCCTTTCATTTTCTTGCATCACGTTTAATTAATTAATTAAATTATTTAATAACTAAATTCAACCCCCTTGGATTTAATTTAATTAATTAAATAAATTAAATACAATTTATTAATTTAAATATAAACTTTTATCTACATTGCATTATTTAAATTCAATAATCATCAATATGATTTAAATGCAATTATTCTAAATATTTATTTCCCAATCAAGAATCCTTCAGAATTAATTAACATTAAAGCAAGACAGACAATGACTCGACACACATGACTGATGACACACTAAGGCTAAGGTGTAAACTTGACACATGTTACCTAGCTACTATCTCCCGTTCAACTTAACTGTTGGATCGACACGCTCAAACTTGTGAACCTAGGTGGAGTTGATGTCATGTACCTGCAATCCTGCAACCAAGTAAACAACATCATATAATATATCTAGCATATAATACACACCGTGAAGAAGGAATTACGGATTCGTAGGGCGCTCGCAAGTGAGTGATGCGAACCCATCTTCTTCACCAATACACTCATCGAAACTGACACTTCCATCATAATTCCAATAGTCTCATAATAACATCTCATGTTAACTCTACAACATCATTAATCCATAATGCATGTGAAACAATAATTAGATCAACACATCACACAATAATAGTTGTCGTTCAATAGTAACGATGAAAACATCATAACAAAATGTATCCAGTATCAAAGTAACTGCAACCAAATATAGCATAAACCAAACCAAACGAGAAGCAAAACAAAGGGGTATTACACATAGTCTATTGCTTCCTTGTCTTTCACCACCCTTGATTCTTCCTCCACACCCACTTCTCTGAGCTGATCACCGAACTGGAAATTTTGGTTGCGAGCCATTTTTTTCCCATTTCACTATCCTCAAGTATTATTGATATATTATTATTCATTTAACTTTTATTTTTTCCACTTACAAGTTACAAAATATAACTTAATAATTGATAAATGACACAATTAATAGTATCACTAATTATGGAAATCTAATGACATTAATTATAATTACTTGTGAGTTGAATAGACATTTAACACATAAAATAATTCTTTGTTCTAAATAAATAATGAAGAATAACACAACCATCTATTTTATTACAAATGAATTACACTGTTATATCCCTTTTAAATATGAGTAGAGCATGCAAGCTCTTGTATAAATGACACATGACACTTTTACGTTAGACACAATTGATACTAAGTTGGTTGTTGGTAGTGGTATTATGGGATGAAGATCATATTCTCATAGATACCATGGGGCTTGTCAACCATGCTTGGTAAATGGAAGATATGAATATAGAAAATTTACCTATATTGGATACCAACTAGAATCATACAGAAGATAAGGGGTAGTAAATCTACTACCATCATCTTCAGGCAGCTCCAAGCCACCAGGATAGCCTAGAATGACTTTAAAAGTACACAATTCCTCTTTGAGAGCCTTTTTCAAAATGGAATATGATAAATTGATGGGTTTCAATGTGAACAAGATTAATTATGGCTATGCTCTTTGTGAAAGCACTCATCTCCATCAAAACTCCTCATCTTAGTTTAAAATTGGCTCAAGATCCAAGTGAATTGGATTAATTTCTTTTCAATTTCACCCATTTTGAAATTGAAGGCAAATGGTCTCTCTTTTACTCTAAAACTACATAATTGAAGGAAAGTGAATTTAGAGTATCCCCAATAATACCACGACATTATCATATTCCTTATTAACCTCACAAAATGAAAACACTTATCATAATTTATAACCCTACACTCAAAACCATTTTATGGACTTAAGAATGATTTCAGTTGAACTCACCATCCTTGTTTAACCCAACACTTGATCATTAATTACAATTAATAGAGAATGCACTAAAATATTAGAAAATATGGAATTCAATGGAATTTACTTGTGTGAGGTATAATTTTTTTGAGACATCATCGACACATAGGAGATCCACTAGGATTTTTATTTGGATTGACATATGGCTTCATGCAAATTATTTGAGAGTACCTCAAACATTGAAAATATATGAAATCTATTGCAAATATTATTTTTATTGAAAACTAGCTTCATGTAAAGTACCTTGTACAATTTTCAATATCAAGTTATCAACTCAACAAATTTTGCTCACTTGAGATCATAAGAGAATCTTACTTTTTGTTTTTTAAAGATCTCCCACTAACACATTAAATTAATAAAATGAACATAATATACAAGTTACAACAAGGATTTCATAAGATAATATTTTTGTTGTATTATTTTAATTTTGGTGAAGTATATATGCCATTGAAGACACCAACACTCTAACTTGACCCTTTAGAATTTAGTTAACCACAAGACACACATAATGTTATTAGATCATCGACAAAGTACACATGGCATCAGAGTGCAACTTGGAACAAAAGAATAATTTCAATGTCTTTTCAATTTTTTTATTAAGAGAGGTAAACGTTTTTGACTTGGAGCTATGAACCGACAAGGTCACAAATGAGGGACCTTATCCCCAAAATAAATTCTCAACAATTACACCCCAATCAGGTTTAAACCTTAATGACAAGAATAACACAACTTAACCATCACACCATGCCACCATTGGCATGTCTTTTCAAGTTATTAATAATGAAAAATACCAATTTATTTTCAAGATATTAATTATGCAAAACACTAATGTCCTTTTAGGCTTCTATACAAAACATAATTTATTTTCTACATTAATAGTTTGTGTATATTATTGTTAAAAATATTTTTATTTTTTAATATATTTTCTTAACAATTAAGACTAATATATATGTTAAAGAAGTAAACAAATGAATCATATAAAACCTTTAAATATCTTTTTAGTCTTCATAAACCATTTTTTACATTTTAAATCAAGGCTTCACGTTATTTTTTTAATGCTCAAGGTGGCAAAGCCACTGTATGTATATTAAATATAAAAAAATATACAAATTTTGAATTATAAAAATTTCATTAGCAACTTCCACATGAGCTAGCATCAGCAAAGGAGACTAGCGGTGAAGGATCATGATGGCCTATGGAGGCCCTTAACTAGGTGTTTGAGCAAGAGGTGAATTGAATTAAACAAAGTAAAAGAAAAGATGAAAAGGGCATCACCCAGATCCTTCATCCAAAAATCCAAAACTCAACAGTGATTCATTTGTCATTTCATGGACTAGACCATACCTCATATCAAATAGGGAAAAATCTTGCACTATAGAAGAAGCCAGTTCAAATTTGATAAAAAATCCACCAATAGGGGCTAACCCAAATTCAAAATTATAATTCTCAGGTGCCAAATACAATGAAGAGAGTAAATGAAAGGTTGAAAATAAAATATTGCCAAAATCTTCACCAACTCTTCATCCATCAAAATTTATATGCAATTGGATAAGAAAGTAGAAGCTACCTTAGAAAATAGAACCTAGGGGTTATTTTCAAGTCATTCCCTACCCAAAATTATTTTGATAGCCTCCTCAATAGGCACACAAGGAATAGTGAATACCCTACCCAACTTCTCTTTATCATATGCATTGTTATTTCTTTTCTCCCAAAAACATTTGGGTAGCATGACATGTCATGAAGGTTCTATAATATCATAGTGAATAGAGAAGAGATAAATTAAATATGTTATAAAAAATACAAAGAACATTGGGTTGGTGAAGTATATATAGAATGAAGACATTATTACTCAACACTTCAATATTTGATTCACAACAAGACACAAATATTGATGTGACATGATATTATTATAAAAAGAATCATGTTTATATTAACTTATTAAAAATATAGCATAACTATAATAATATTAGAAATGTGACACATAATGCCACATATTACAATAGTGAATGGTCGCAAATTTGTAAATCTCAAAGTTTTATAAAATTGTGATGGTTGGAGAGAATGTGATGCAATAAAATCTCGACAAGTGGTTGACAACTAGAATGTGGTAGGGACCATTCACAAATATGAATTTAAGTGTTTTAATAATGCACATAAATTAAAGGTCAAGCATCGATCTTTTTAAATCTAATGGCTCTAGGGTGATTCCAAAGGGTTGAGCTCACAAGTCTAGCACTCCAAAAATTTCGTTCTGGAATGTAACTATAGCCACCCATCGAATGTTCATCAAATGATGAAATATTTTTGTACATCAATTTTAATTTTTTGAGTATATTAACGTTATATTAATTTATTAAATAATATAACTTATTAATTTAGAGTAACATTTGGCTAGGAAGATTACTTCAAAGCATTGAAAAGATATGAGAATTAAATGGCATGTTGTACCTTAATCATTATCAATATCAACTCACAATACATTTTTCTCACTTTTGATCATAACTTATAAATTCACCAAATAACTAAAGCATTATCATTTAGCATTCGATATTTTTCCACCCACACTATAATTTTTACTCACATACAAGTTTAACTCATCACAAAAATATTTTATTGGTTTGAATACAAGTTTAATTTGTCAACAAAAATATTTTCTTAGTTTTAGTACAAGAAGAATTTTCCAACGAAAATATTTTATTGGTTTAAATACAAGCTTAATTCACCAATGAAAATATTTTATTGGTTTGAATACATGTTTAATTCACAAAAAAATAAAAATGTATTGTTTTGCATACAAGTTTAATTCACAAAAAAAAATATTTTATTGATTTAAATACAAGTTTAATCCGTCAATAAAAAAAATATTTTATTGATTTAAATACAAGTTCAATTCACCAAGAAATTTATGTTATTGGTTTCAATAAAGTATAATTCACCAAGATTTTTTACAAACTTCTAATGATTAAAAAATATTTTCCTTGATAGAATTAATTTTTTTTACAAAAAAATCACCAATATAATTAATATTTTTCAAGAATAATGCAAGATTCACCAGGCTTTTATTTATTTTCCTGAGGGTTTCTTAAATTTATTCCTAACCATCAACAAATAAAACTTAAAAATGAAACAAACTAAATACAAACATATTCTAAATGAATTGAAAGAAAGTGCAAAAGAATTAAGGGATGAGAGGAAAATTGGCTTGTTTTATGCTAGGTATAAGTAGAATCTAATAGTGGATATGAATATATTTTGAAACTAATTTTTTGTAATTTTTCATCACATAACTAGTGCTTAAGATAATGATATCAGTATAGAAAATTTGATCAATAAAATCATGAAAAATCATCCACAATATATTACATGTGTACAATAAAAATTAAGATGTCAAAGACCACTAAATCAAAACATGTGTTCATTAATATATTTTCTACAATATGACTTCATTACACAACACACAAATTACAAGGCTAAATTCAAAATTAGTGTAATCCAAACTAAGAAAATGACTAAGAAATATAGATAATAACTAAGAAACATACTCAAAAGAAAATTAATTTTCTAGCCACCACTTTAAAATAGTATAAAATTATATTCTTCTAATAAATGCGCCTAATAATATATTAGAAAATTTCAAAATACAATAGAGCACAGAGGCATAAATAAGCAAGGATAATATAGAATATTTCTAAATATTTAATCTTTGATCCTTTTGTATTTCAAATAGATTGGAACTTTACTCACATGTATGTTGGTCCTTATCTTTTTATTACAAGGATTAAATTAGAGAGATTATAAAGCATTGAGAGAATTCATTTATTCTTGTATGATCATTCCTTGGATACATTTCATCTACATCACTATCAAATGGTTTTGGGTCAAATGATTAAATACAATAATATCTAATAAGTTGAGGATTTTTTGAGATCTTAGTTATGTATTTTTAATTAATTTCTCTAGCTATCCTATCATGTTAGGAATTTGAACATAAATAAATTATATCCAAACACACCCTACATAAACAAAAAATCATTAAACTATTAAAGAAAATTATTTTTTATTTAAGTGTACCTTTTTATTTGAACTCATGACTTTTAAAGAAAAAGACTTGATTTAAAATTCTCAAGTTAAACATTATTCTTGGGATGATAGATGCAAGAGACTATAAGTTTATGAATTACCTAATATTACATGGTATCCTTAGAATAATCAAAATGTCACATGTCATAGTAATAGGCTTACACATGGAGCTCTTTACACCTATCACTGGCTAGGTCAAGTTTAAAAATAGACCTAATTCTATAGATAGGATATCAATTTGACTTATGATAAATTATAATTATATATAGAGGGCATATTATAGAAAGAATTATGCATAATTATTTACTCATTAAAACACCAAGGCTATTGTAATTGGATTCATGAATGAAATAAGCATCCTAAACATATTTTTGAGCTCTAATTCCATTGAAAAGTATATTCTATATGGCTAGATAGGTCTAAAATGCCCAAAGGGAAATTTACTTGTGAGACATCTAGATTCAAAAGGTCAATCTAAATCAAGTTGGGTATATATTTAAAATATATGGGGAAAGTGGAAGATTTTGGGAGTTATATGTTATAAATGTGGTGTAACATCTTGACTATGTAACCCCGAAGTGTAAGAGCCAAAAGAAGACAAGATTATTTTTTTTGAACATGAAGTGATAACATACACATAATACAGTTGTCGATTCGATATATCAACAAAATTCATGGCCAACTATGGTCAAATGTACAACCTAAAGGAGAGGACTAATTCACCCTCCAGTGAAACATTGCTAAAACTACATTCATTTTAAACACCAATTCAAATGTTCCTAATACCCATTTCCACTTTTAAACATAAATCCATAATGATCATCATAGTACAAGCGAGTCTGATACCAACACCAGAAAATCATAAGTCAAATATAAAACAACACAATTCTTCTCATTAAATTATATGATTACATCTTCTCTCTCAAGAGAGTACAATATACATAAAGGAATATACATGAGTACAATGGCATTGCCATGAATAAGATACATCAACTAATAAAATAAGTACAAGAGAGAACATATTCAACTGGTACTCTAATAACCTGTACACTGATCCCCAATGGTGGTGGAAACGCCTCCCAACCATGTGGACTCATAAGAGACCACCCCACCATGCTCAGAGGTAGTCACAAGGACCAAATAGAAGTAACAAGGCAAGGGTAATATATGGCCAACACCCTCATCAGTCACAGAGCAAACATGAAATACAATGCATAAAGGAAATGTCACAACATGGAGATGCTCATCCAATAACATGTTGGGTACTACTCACAACTACTAAGGTACTAGGTACTAGAGTGCATATCAGATGGAGTGTCATCATGCATGCTCGAAGGGATGGCACCACACGAAATAAAGTACACCTCACATACAAATGAGGAGACTCAATCATGCCCAAATCAACTCCCCCCAGATGGATAACTTGATGCCCCATAGATGGATATGCCTTATTGAGTGCATCCTTAGCCTTTACAAATGCTCAAGGCCATGCACAAGGACCCATTATCTTATTGTAGTTTACCCCATTGTTTTTATTTAGTTATCACTTGTTTACTATAACTCCACTACTAGTTCCTCTGGTAGCCACTTACAAGCCTCAGGCCCATAGAGAGCCACTCCATAACACCACTCTAATTACATAGACCTAAGCTCATATCATTTAACCAAACAAGGTATACAAAACCAAATTAAAATAAATCAAGTAAAAACTGCTATTTAAATATTCAAATCAGTCGAGCAAGAATAAATACCATCTTTTAATAATAATTCAAACAATCCATATTTCATCATTAAAGTTCATCAAAACTACTCCACTACTACAATAAGATATTATTCTTCATGTTGCTTCCTCTAGGCTTCCTATAGCAGTATGATAGGGCACTAAAATAGCGCACAAGAATATAATGACACCACTTAATAAATAACAATGTTGATGACAAGGTTTCAACATCATAAACATGCTCAAAATAAAAAGTGCCCAGATCTGAAATTCGATCAGAACCCAGTTTGTAATTTTGCATTTCTAGTTGAATACCACTTTTAAAATTAAGTTTAAGAGATGGGTTTTCAAGCTGGTAAGGAAATGCTTTGTTTTGCCCCAAATTACAAATGAATTTTACTTGGCTAAAAAGAGGAAACCAAAACCAAATTGGAGATTAAAAAAGTGAAATCAAACAACTTCAAAACTGATTTCAAAAACTAACAATACATATTGCTCAAGAAATTTGAGACTAAAAAAGAGATTATATGGGGCGACAGGGTACACTAGGAGGGCATATTTTTCCCAAAAATCAAATTTCCTAGAATTCAATTCCAACTTCGACCCAGTTGAGATATGGGCGTTTCTACATGGATTCCTCCTTTATTTTGTGTTTGTGATAGGTGGTTAAGGTTCTAGATTAAAATATGTGTTTTACTAGCCTAGCACAAATTTTGACCAAAAATGAAAGTGTCTAGAATTCGTTTTTGATTCCAACCTAGTTGAGATTTCAGTGTTTCCACTTGAATTTATTATTTGGTGTCAAGTTAATGATAGGAGTTTGAGGTTTGGGTTAAAAAAACTTTTTTTTTCTGCCCCCAAATTAGCAATTGGAAAATGCAAATTGTGAGAGCTACTTTAAACTAAATATGCCATCAAACCAGTTTAGATTATGTTGTTTCAAGTTGAATTTCATAGTTGGATTTGAGTTTAAAATAGGATATTTGAACAAGTTTAGAAAAGTCTCTATTTTCCCCAATATAAATGCAATGACCACACTGAAAAGAAATCTCAAAATCCATGACAACACCCAAAGCAGCTAAGACTCCCAAAACATTTAAACACACACATACATTTCTAACTCATAAATTCAAGGAATACACAAAAGAATACGTTTAATTCTTCCATAATTTGAAATGAAGAAATGTTTTGTTTGCAAGGCACAACTAGATTCCAAAATAGAGTAGCAAGACAACACTGCTATGTTGAACACCCAGATCCACTGCCCACAAAAATCCCTATAATATAACCAGATCGTACTACTAAGCTTCCATTCCCCAACCATGGGTTTCTCTCCCTCAAACCAATCATTTTTTTTAGTTTTCTTTTCTTCCAAGAATGGTTCCCCAAAAAAAAATGACCAAACTGCCCATTTTCTTTTCAACTGAACTCCTAAAAAAAATCAAATCACATTTAAAATAACACTTTAAATCAATACAATATCAAAACTTATTTCCATTTTTATAAACTCTCAAAACAATATATGAAATAAAACATTTAACTAAATAAACTATTAATGCTCTCCAAATTAATTAATGAAAAACACTAAATATACAACATTCTCTATTACACATAAAAATAATAATTTAAATCCTTAAATCACCATAGGACCAATAATGAATCACATTGAAATCTAAAAGGGGAATTATTAAATCACCATAAACTAATATTAACCTCATTAAAAAAATACCTCAACAAGCAATACTGGAAAACTACATAAGACCAAAAGGCAATTCAGACGTTACTGCTAGGTGAGTGGAGGGTAAACACACATCATAGAAACACTGAACTAATAAGGTATAGTGGGCTAGGCTAGGGAAAGTTTGGCCTATGAATATATTCAGTAACCACCATCGAGGAATGAGAGTACACTCAGGCCTATGAATCTAGGTGGAGTTGATACCCAGTACCTGCATCACTCTGATCACACATCAAAGTACAAGTGCATATACATATATCATATAGACAAAGCAATATCAATCATCAAGAAGAGGGTCATGATATTGTAAGCTTGTTGGATATGAGTGTTACGACATCATCCCTTTCCTATCCATAATCATACAAAAGTAACAATAACAACATCTAATCATGTAAGAATGAAATCCAACATAAAAAATAATCATGTCAACAACATAATAGTCTGGGAATTACACCTCATGGGTGCTAATACAAAATAATGATAGGATGAATAGTGCAAATCAAAAATATATAGTTGTCAGAATCCATCAAGGAAATACAAAAGAAAAATGAAAACACGGGGGTTGTTACATCCTACCCCCTAGGACTAGGCTTACTCCTGGAAGCCTGCAAAAAGATGTGGATAAAATTCTCTCATCCTCGCTACATCTTCCCAAGATGTTGAGGACTCACCATCAGGATCCCACAAGACCCTTACTTGCTCTATGTCTCAACCCTTGAGGGTCAACCTCTGACGCTGAAGGATGTGTACGGGATCCAAAGAATGTTGCTCATCCGCCTTGACCTACAAAGAAGTCCAATCAAGAATATGGGTCACATCAGGAATATATTGTCTAAGAACTTAAAAATGGAAAACATCATGAATGTGTGATAGACGCGATGGAAAGAAAAGCGATGGGTGATTGGACCAATCCTCTCAAGTATCTCAAAAGGTCCAACAAAATGAGGTGCCAACTTCAAGCCTTTGCCATAATGAATGGGGATCTTCCATGGTTGAACTCTTAGAAACACATGGTCACCCATCGAGAAGTGGCGATCCAACCTATGGGCATCAATATACTTCCTCTATCGATCCTGAGTTGTAGCCAATTGTTCTCTAATCTGCACTACCCTCTACTCCATATCTTGAAGCATCTTCAGACCCAAAAGAACTCGGTCCTCTAAGTGATCACAACTCAATGGAGTCTAACATGACCTACCATACAAGGCCTAGAAGGGAGACATACTAAGAGTACAGTGGTACCCACTATTATAAGAAAACTTGACCAATTACAAGTAATCCTCCCAACAAGACTGCTGATCCATAATGTACATCTGAAGTATATCCTCTAAAACCTAATTAACCCACTCCATTTGTTCATCATTCTTGGGATGGTATGCAAAATTGAAATTAAGCTAAGCTCCCAAAGCATGCTGAAGTAAAAATTGGATCACGATCGGAAATGGTCTTATGAGGAATACCATGCAGACGCACAATATCATCCATAAACAATCAAGCCACAGATGTTGCAGTGTACAACCTTGGACAACTTGTCCACTGTAACCATAATAGCATCATGATGACATGAAGAAATAGGTAGACCCATTATGAAATCAAGAGATATTGTATCCCACTTCCATCTAGGGATGGAATGAGGCTACAATAGTCCTATTGGGTGTTGATGTTATGCCTTCACGCACTAGCACTCAAGACATTGAGCCACAAAATCACAAATATCTCACCACAAAAATGACCAATGATGCAGCTATCAAAGATCAGCATGCATCTTCGTGACACCCAGATAAGCTAAATAGGGTGCACGATGGGCCTTTGACAAAACCAAGGAACGAAGATCACTAGAATCCAGAACATAAATATGACCAAGATGCCACAAAATTCCATTAGGCTCAAGAGAGAAACCTGCAAAACTGCCCTCAAGGACTCTCCTAGACTCATTCTCCTCTCTCACCTCTTGATACCAAGTATCACTAGGAAGTGACTCTAAAATACAGCACTGCAAATCCACTCTAAGGGAAAAAACTAAGATCTCATGTCTCCTCCTACTCAAGGAATCCACAACAACATTCTCCTTACCCTATATTTAGTGAACCTCTAAGTAATACTCACAAAGGAAATCCATCTAGTGACATTGTTGAGCATTCAAATTTGGCAGATTGAAGATATACTACAAACTATGATGATCACTATGCAACTCAAACCGATGTCCCAAGAGGAAATGTCTCCAACGCACAAGTGCATGGATGACAACCACTAACTCCAAATCATGGGTGGGGTAGTTCAACTCATGATCCTTGAGCTTACGAGAATCATATGCAATCACTCATCCCTCTTGCATAAGAACTACCCCCACACCCTCCAAAAAAGCATCAATGCACACTACAAAATCTCCTATAGGATCTAGCACTACAAGATACGTGCACTAGTCAACTGCTCCTTAAATTCCTAAAAATCCAATTCACACTGATCTGACCACACAAACTTCTTCCCTTTCCTCTGAAGAGAGGTGATGGGATGGGCTACCCGAGAGAAATCTCTCACAAATTGGTGATTGTAACCCACCAATCCCATGAAACTATGAACCTCAACCACATTCGTTGGTGTTGGCCAATCCAAAATGGCCTAAATCTTAGAAGGATCCTCTAAGATACCCTCTCTTGAGATAATATGACCCAGATATCTCACCTTAGTCTGGAAGAACTCACACTTGGTCAAATTGATGAACAACTGATTATCTCGTGAGCATTGCAACACTTGTTGCAAATGGCCTTCATGCTCCTCCATAGTCCTCAAATAAATTAAAATATCATCAAGGAACGCGAGAAAAAATTGGTCAAGATAGGTGTGAAACACCCCATTCATCAAATTCATGAGAAATGATGGACATTGGTCAACCTGAAAGGGACAACTGTGAACTCATAATGCCCATTTCGTGTACAAAATATCGTTCGATGAATGTCCACCTCATGAATGCGAAGCTGGTGGTATCTTGACTTCAGATCTATCTTGGTGAACACCTTGTCTCCCCTCATCTGATCAAAAAAATCATCTATCCAAGGCAAGGGTAACGATTCTTCACCATCACTTTGTTCAACTAGATATAATCAGTGCACAAGCAAAGAGATTTGTCCTTTATCATGAAGATGATAGGTGTTCCCCAAGGGGATATAGTAGGATGAATGAAACCATTCTCTAGTAACTCCTCTAATTGCAACTGCAACTCACTCAACTCCTGAGTAGTCATACAATACAGTGCCTTAGAGATAGGCTCTGCTCCAGGGATGAGATCAATATGGAATTATATGTCACGCTTAGGCAGAATACTTGGAATAACACTCAAAAAGACATACACAAACTCTTGAAGAAGAGGATGGTCATCAAGAGATACCTCCTAAATCCCACCCACGGTAAGATCACTAACTGAGATAGTGAACATTTGACAACCTTTCCGCAAGGCACGCTTCAGCTACATAGACAAAATCAAACAAAGAGAAATGGGTATTTGGACCCCAACTAACTTAACACCCTCTCCAAAATCATCTACACATTGAACTGACTTATGCCAACAATCTATATCAGCTAGGTGGGTCTCCGACCAATCCATGCCTAAAAAAATCTCATAGGACCCGAAAGGAAACACATAGAGATCCATGGGTGTAGTGAAGGTTCCCAAATCCAACACACAACCATGAACAAGGGAGTCTATAGCCACCTTGGCTCCAGTAGCTAACTCAACCTGCCAACCAACATCTTGCATTGCCACCACGAGTCCACAACGCTCTATGAGAGAAGGAGAAATAAAAGAATCTATAGATCCTGAATCAAACAAGATAGATTTGGTAATCCCACATAACACACTTGAATACTCAACCACGATGCCCTTATGCTCATCCTGAAGGTTATCAACCACCACAAAAACTCTATGTGATCTTCCAGCATCACCTACTATAGGCTTTGAAGTAGCTTGTCTCTAACTACCTCCAACCACTGATCTCTGAGGACAATAAACAACTATATGACCATGTTGCCCACAAGCAAAACAACCACCTCTACCAAAACCTCAGCCCAAAAACATTGCATGCGACTTTTGGGATTCACCACCCCTAAAAATCTATTGTGCACTATGTGAACTCTACGTCAGACCACTCTGATGCCTACTCTGAGAAAAATTATGTAGACGATCTCTAAAACCAGAGTACCAGGACTCTACCCACTCTGCTGAGAATGAGAAAACCTATGCCTCTATCGCTGACTAGATCTAGAAGGTGCATATTGAGATCTAGATTATCCAACTCCTTGAGACTATGTACCTTGAGCAACTGATCTTGAAGGAGGGGCACTACCAATCTGAACACCTATCTGACCACCAAAGCCTCTAGCTAAATTCTCCTCTATTAACCTTTCCTTCTCCATGATGAACTCTAAGGTCTTCGGCTCAAACACACAGACACCACCACCGATATGCGCATTCAAGCCCCTAATGAAATGTTGCACTAACATCAGATCATCATCAGAAATGCTAGCATATTGCTTAAGCTCAAAGAAGCGAAACTCATACTGATCTATTGTCATAGTCAACTAATGAAGCTCATGGAACTCATCAGCACATCTCTACTGGTAGTAGTCTGAAATAAATTGTGCACATAACCTCTCTAAGAATAGACCCTAAGAAATAGAAGCAATGTCTAGGTGAAGCTTCTACTCCTCTACTCTCCACCATGTAGCCACAAAACCTCTAAGATGCGTAATGGCACATTGAGCTCTAGTATTGCTAATATAAGGATGCATAGAAAAGCATCAATCAAGATTGATCAACCAAGTCTCTGCCTTGGTACTTTTACCAAAACCATCAAAAGTATGGGGTGAGCTCTAAGAAGATCCCTCATGTGACCTGCAACAATACTATCTCCATACAACCTATCCCTCACAACATTAACTCTCGAATGACTAAGACTACGAGAACGCTTAAACTCAGCTCTAGCATCCTGAACATCTTGATAAGAAGGGTGTGACTCCTCCTCATGAGATACCTCTTGATGAGGTCCTAATCGGTCCATAATCTACTGTAAAAGAGCTAAAACCTGAGCACCCCCGAGCCCTTTAGCTTGGTTCTCAACACGTTGTTACTCTGGACGCTCACCCTGATTACCCTAATGGACATTACGTCAGGTGCTACAATGAGGAACAATGGATATACCTCTTACTTTGCCACTGGCTCTACCCCTAGGAGGCATCCTAAAGGAAACAAAGAACACATAAAAATAGATCATCACAAGGACGATCTATACACCATACTAAGGCATGAAATCATAACAACAAGACTATGGAAAAAAATATAGCAAGCTCACACCACACACGCCAAACACAACATAACATAGAAAGCTCAAGTATGCTAGAGCTCCTAGTGTGTGAACATGGGCTCCGATACCAGATGTAACATCCCGACTTCGTAACCCTGAAGGGTAAGAGCCAAAAGAGGATAAAATATTATTTTTTGAACATGATAACATACACATAATACAGTTGTTGATTCGATATATGGACAACATTCATGGCCAAGTATGTTCGAATGTACAACCAAAAAGAGATGAATAATTCACCCTCTAGTGAAACATTGCTATAAATACATTCATTTTAAACACCAATTCAAATATTCTGAATACCCATTTCCAATTTTAACCATAAATCCATAATTATCATCATAGTACAAGAGAGTCCCATACCAACACCAGAAAATTGTAAGCCAAATATAAAACAACACATTTATTCTCATTAAATTATATGATTACATCTTCTCTCTCAAGAGAGTAAAATATACATAAAGGAATATACATGAGTACAATTTCATAACCATGAATAAAATAAGTACAAGAGAGAACATCTTCAACTAGTGCTCCAATAACCAATACACCAGTCCCCAATGGCAGTGGCAACGCCTCCCAACCATGTGGAATTATAAGAGACCACCCCACCATGCTCAGAGGTAGTCACAAGGCCCAAACAAAAGTAACAAGGCAAGGATAATATATGGCCACACTACATGATTTGACCCCTAATTTTCGACAGCAGTTCGTCGGAATCTCGATGATACATTTTCGATTGATCGACGAATCACAGAAATCAGCCCTGTCACTCAATTTTTGTCTATATCCCGACGAACTGTAAAACATCGACCTCATGATGCAAGCTCGTCAGAACCGTGATTCCCACTTCATTGATCACACAATGAACAGCTCCCAGAGCATGGGAGGCATACCTTTGCCAAACTATCAGATTAACAACATAAGTTCATTGCCATTACGAAAAAAGTTCGACGTATTGCCAATATCGTTGAGAGATCAAGACTATTATAGCGATCAAAATTGCCTGAGAAGATATATCGGGAGGATTGGATTTTGGTCTCAGCGATGAAGTTTCATCGGCGTGATACACATCTTGTCTCATTGACGAAGCACGAGGGAAGCATATCGGCAAGACATATATCATCGGAGTAAGTTCTGAATGTCTACCCAACTAGCTATGTGACGTTGTTAAGAATACATCGGCAAGAGTCTTGGTGACATACTTTAGATTGAAATAGCGACAGAAGTTCATCAAAAAGCACAACGAAATAGGCAAGTCATTATGGCAAAAATTCATCGGATACATTACAAATTCGTCAGACGCTTTTTGAGTTTCGTCGCAAATTCGACAAAACAATGCAAAAATTTATAAAAAAAACTATTCGTTTAAATGTAGGCATATCGGTGAAAGATCAAGACTATTACAACGATCAAAATTGGTTGAGAAGATATATCGAGAGGACTGGATTTTGGTCTCAGCGATGACATTTCATCGGCGAGATACACATCTTGTCTCATCGACAAAGCACGAGGGAAGCATATCAACAAGACATATACCATCGAAGTAAGTTTTGAATGTCTACCCAACCAGCTATGTGACGCCGTTAAGAATATATCGGCAAGAGTCTTGGTGACATACTTTTGATTGAAATAGTGACAAAAGTTCATCGAACACGCGACGAAATAGGCAAGTCATTACGGTGAAAATTCGTAGGATACATTGCAAATTCGTCAGATGCTTTTTGCAGTTCATTGCAAATTTGACGAAACATTGCAAATTTTTTTTAAAAAAAGTATTCGTTGAAATGTAGGCATATCGATGAAAGATCAAGACTATTACAGCGATCAAAATTCACTAAGAAGATATATCGAGAGGACTGGATTTTGGTCTCAGTGATGAAGTTTCATTGGCGAGATACACATCTTGTCTCATCGACGAAGCACGAGGGAAGCATATCAGCAAGACATATACCATCGGAGTAAGTTCTGAATGTCTACCCGACTAGCTATGTGACGTCGATAAGATTACATCAGTAGGAATCTTGGCGACATAGTTGAAATCGAAAGAATAATCATCGGGGAGACTCACCATGTCGGGGAAACTATAGAATATCCTAGCGATACATGATCTCTTGTCGATGAAGATACAAATGGATCGAAATACTTATCGAGGTGACTCTGGGAAATATATAAAAGTAGCTAAGTCGGCCAGGCCTTAACAATGCAAGATTGATGATATCAGGCCTATTTGTAGCAGTAATAATGATAACTATTTTCTTGGCTGTCATACAAGCCATCTCCATCAACAACTGATTAAGGACTCTATCTGCAACACCACTAACATCCCCAAGACTACTACCACACTAGAAACATGCAAACCAATTATGCATCACAAGTTAGAACCTACTTCAAAAAGGTCAAAAAAAATTCCCAATCATTTATAGTCAACCTTAAACTTTCACTTATAAAAAAGCTACACACTTGTGTAGCAATAGAATCGAGCTCATCATAAAATAGGACAAAAGGAGCTGACCCTCTGGCCTTATAAAAAATGAGTCACATTAGCCTCACTCTCTCAAAACCACATTGATAACAATTCAGGGCCCTTCACACTGATGAAATTGGCCTGGCATTCATTGGCAATGGCTTTTGCAAGCAATGTCTTTCCACAACCCGGTGGTCCATAAAATAACACTTCTTTTGAAGGAGACATTCCAAATTTTTCAAATTTCTCAGAATGCTCCACTGGATATTGAACAGTGTGCACAAAACTCATATGAATTTTGTTAGTTCATATCTCCTTCAAAAGCAGGTTTTATGCATTGAAAGAAAAGCAAGGCATAAATATAGTGAACCACGTATCTCAATATACCTCTTGAAGCTCCCTCTTGACATTTTCCAACCCTCCAATATCTTCCCAAGTGACATTTGGAACTTGACAACCTGTCAATGTTTTCCCAATATTCATATGCAAATTTACCATTATGAAAATCATCAGAAACAAACAAAATTAGGAATTGAAAATTTAGGGGCACAACAGATCAATAGTTTAAAAATACAATCCCTACTTAATCGATATGAGAAAAATTGAACGTCTAGACATGGTTTGGAAAAACTCACAGTTTCACGGACAGTGGATGGGTTGCTAGAGTCCAATGTAGTCCAGAAGTGCTAATTAGTCACGACCATTGAATGTAGAATCTCAACATCTATTGTCTCATCTTCTAAGTCAATGACATCCATTTTTTCCCCAATACACTGAAGTGCAGCCTCAGTGCACAAAGCTGCAAGATCTGATCCAACATATCCATGAGTATCCTTACCAATCCTTTTGAGATCAACCTGTACCAAGAATCCTAAAGATTAATATATACTGTTGCCAAGAAAAACAAAGATTAATAAATGCTCTCAAAATCCAAGCACTGCTTGACATTAGATCTAGAAGTACAAAAATAAATTTAGGTTCTACAATACGTACATCATCAGAGAGCTTCATATTCTTCGTATGGATGAAGCACTTCCAACCTGCCTACTAATCACCAAGTGGGCAGGAAAAGTGAAATTAATGAGACCACTAAAATAAAAATAAAAAACAGAGCTTTGAAACCAAATCCACACACAACACAATGTTCATAGTGAAAAGTTAGCACTTTATTTCATCTTTGCAGATTGGTTTGATGCTTCAAACGATGCATTTCTTATATTGAAAAGTGCATTACTTACCTTATTGAGCTTCTCTTTGTTTTGAGAATAGTTTAATATTCTCTACTTAACAGGGCCAACCACGTGAAGGTGGAAGCTCATTTGGCCCCCTCCATCCTCTCAATTCCCCATACCCGATCATATAACATTAATCATTCATTCATCCATTAATAACATATAACATTCATTCATTCATCTTGCACTAATAACATATAACATTCATTCATTAACATATTCACATTCATTCATTCATCCATTAATAACATATAACATTCATTCATTCATCCATTAATAACATATAACAATCATTCATTAACATATAACATTTATTCATTAACATATTCACATTCATTCATTAACATATTTCATTTTTTCAGTTTTTACATATTATCAAAAATATAGCTATCATAATATGATTACAATCAGTTTTTTTTTTGTCTCTTTTTTGCAGCTAAAAAAAGTTGAAGTGGAGTATCGTTTTCAAAATCATTTGTCCCCCCTTGAGTTGTTCTGAGCTCTACTCATGATCTTAATGTATGCCTAGTCGTGTACTCACAATGTGGACACAGCTGCAAGGGGGGGTTTGCTGCAATAGTAAAGAAATGTTAAATTGATATGTTTTATTATTATTGTTATATGTATTTCATTAATTAAAAGAACATCAGAGTGGTTCTCTTTACCTGATTGGGCCACATCATGTTCCTGATATTGTCTTATAGCCTCATGCTCAACATGTTGAACACCCTCTAAATCCTGATCTGGAGTTGAAACACGAAAGATTACATTAATTAATACACCAATTGCAATTAAATATGTTTAAAAGAACATTAGAGTGGTCCTCTTTACTTGATGGAGCCACATTATGTTCCTGATCTTGTCTAGCCTGATCATGCTCAACATGTTGATCACGCTCTACATGCTATAAAGTTGAAACATGAAAGGTTACATTGATTAATACACCAAATGCAATTAAAGATGTTTAATTGTATTAATCCATACTATGTTTTGTATAGCACATGAATACATCTACTACCGGGATGCACACCATGGACTTCATTAGCAGGTTGTGCTCCACCCTCACCAGGCTGCATTCCAATGTCATGTGTAGTATTGTCATTTCTCATCTGTGTAAAACAAATAGGCACATTATTATGGTGGAAATTAATATTGAACAAATTGCACAAGTATTCAATTTGAAATAAACTTTATTGAGTTTATTTACCTGCATGTGGGATGCAATGCAGTGGAAGATTATGTTTGCCCAGTCAAGACTCTTAGTTGTTCAGACAAGGCTCCATAGCCTTGGTCGAAGGCAATCTTCAGGTCCTCTTCTGTGGGCACTTTGTTGAAATCAAAGCCCTACATTTTTGCATGCGATCATGAATTTTGCTTCTATGGTGTGATAAAACCAAAATTGTTTGCAATTTATTATTTGGATGCAATATTTCATTTATTGATACTTACAAATCATGCAGCTACTTTCATATAACCACCAGAGCCAATTTTGTGCTGCCCGTGTTTTTCTAGTCTTGCCTTTGTTGCCTTCGATGTGTCAAGCAGCCTATGAAAAAATTCAAATACATTAGATTATGTAAAAAGAAAGATTAATCAGTATATAATGAAATTGTTGATAGTATCACATACCTTCCTTGGCCCGATGGTATCTTTCCTTTCTTCTTTTCAGCCTTCTCCTTTCCATCTGACACCAAGTCCTTCCACTCCCTTTCCAGGATCATGGGGGGATGCTCGTACTTTATGTTCTTCTCTAAACGTGACCTATATTGGTCCTTCACATACTTTAGATAGGTACCAACTTTCTTAAGGACCTTGGTTCGGTTGAATGTTTTATCACCGAACGACACAACTAAACGGTTAATGAGCTCATCTTTTAAATCTTGATTTTGGGCATTCCACCATGTACGTATGGTGGGCCCGAAGAGCTCTAGTGAAATATCACTTAGATTTTTATAAAAAACATCATTTCCTTCAGGAGCAGGATGTATAATTAGAAACTCAGAAGGGCACGTTGTTTGGGTTGCTTCCAAAAAATTAGGTACGTGCACAAATAATATAGTAGAAATGGAGGTGCTCGCATTGCGATTGGAAGTCTGTATAAAGAAAGGAACTGATTCAGTAGAAATAGAAGGTGATTCTCAAATCTGCATTCAGGCAATCACATCGGGGAAAACACCAAACTGGAAACTAGACAATTGGATAGGAGCAATCAAATCCCTTCTTCAGAAGTTAAATGAATATACCCTATCACATGTCTATAGGGAAGCTAACAAGGCTGCGGGCCTCCTAGAAAACTGTAGAGTAAATCAAGGAAAGGTAGTAAAAGTTGACAACTACATGGAGCAGTGGTCAGGATTGCCAACACTTCTAATCACCGATAGTTTGGGTGGTCTCCGAAATCTCTAAAAAGCAGTGAGCTGGGACAATCGGATGGGATAACAGATAAGACTCGAGCAACATTTAGCCAAAACATTAGGAAGTTGTGCTAGACCTACGGGACAAGTGCAAGCATTTATTGGAAGTTGAGGGATAAAAGGTGTTAAGGCATTGCTCTAGACTCAAACTTCAGAAGGACAATGGTGTATAAGTTCGGTGTGCATTGTATCTGCTCGAATGAGACGTTGAGAGCCTACTGCAAAAGAATTTTCTCAGTCAGTTCCCTGCAAGGGATTGAAGCAATAGAGGAAATAACCTAGGAGATCTTGCTGGAGGGGAACCACTAGTGTGATGGCAGAATCTATGAGGTAGTCCTAAGCCTATTAATAGATGTTTTGGGTGCTAGAGAAGTACTGGTAAAGAAGCTTGGGGGTTTTGTTACGTCGATCAACATTGAAGCGGTGGAAAATGATATCTTGGAACTACCCACAGAAGGTATGGTGAGCTCCCTGAAATACATCTTTGGAGAAAACAGGATAGGGGGAGATGGGAAAGAAGTGGAGGTTGAAGCTAGGGAGGAATGCACTAGCAACTCACAGCACCAGACCAAGGCAATGAGCTACTTCCTCGGCAATACATGGGATGTATATCGGGCGGGCATAATCAACAATGACATGAATTCCTTTGAAAGTTTTGTTCAAAATGAGGATTGGTTCAACAAAAGGAGAATGAAACATGCAGTAAAGCTGGGGTACACACTGGGAGTAGTATATAGCTATGTAGTAGCATAAAGCATGATAAGCATACAGTTGGATATATAGTGGCTATAAATAGACAATTATAATGTAGGCATATATTGTCATTTTGTAAATCAATATAATAGGGCGCTATCCCCATTGATAGCACTTAAAAAAAATAAAAAAAAATAAAAACATTTTAAAGTACTTGGGACCTTCTCTATCTTTATGGGAAGGAAATCCTCGGTCATCACAAATGTGACCGACAATGTTCCCGTACTAGTAATACAGGAAGATCTAGGAAATGCTGCTAAAACATCACCAGTAGTAGTGGCATCTGCATCCACAGGTACTGACACATGTAGTGGCATGTGTTCGCTTTCAGAGGGTGGACTACCGAATGCCTACATGGTATGTATTTCTGACATTTCAGACGATAATATAGGAATAGATGATGGGGTTGGATGATGTGTTGTATGCGCAGGAAGATCAGGATTGACACTTGTACCATCCCCTACTTCCCGAGAAACACTTGCAGTACCTTGATCATGGCCAACAACATGATGAGGATGCAAATAATCCTATCAAAACAACACATAGTTTAGTTCATGACATAAAAGAGTACAAAATATAAAACCATGAATGAACTTATGTTATAATTAAAGACCTCATGACAACTTACTTCCAAGTTCTGTGCTCTCTAAGACAATATTTTAACCCTTTCTCTTATCTCATCTATTTGAGGCACTACGAATACCAACTGAAGGATTTCTTGATTGCATTTTTTTTGGGCCTTCCTCATCATATCCACAGGGTTTGTGGAAAATTTGATGTCATCATTGCATAATAGTGACTGCAACTCCATATGGATGCTCCCCTGTACTGCTGGTGCCTTTCCCCGATCAGCCAACTACAACAAGAACATTAAAAATATTATCAAAATTAACCCAATAAACTCATGAAAAAAACATAATAATAAAACATTTTGCTCGTATCTAATTTGTACAACTACAATGAGGTAAACCTGTCGGATAGAAGTGCCTAAAGATGGACCGCAATCTGTGCTCTAGGCCGGAGCCTTCCTCGTATGATCAATGTCCCGCTGTGACAAAAATTAAATATAAAAAACATTACCGAAATGAACCAATAGACTTACGAAAAAAAACATAATAATAAAATGGTATATTGGAGTCATTAATTGGAGGTTGGGTAAAATGGTATATAGTACATACCACCTCCATAGTAACTGTGTTTTTATATAAGTGATTCAAATTGTAATCGATTAGCAACTCTTCCCCTATAGTTATTGATTTTATCGCACATACGAATACACGGTTTCCCTCTCGCACCTCGAATATACAATTGGGTTGCTTATTTGTTGACCCAGGTCATGTACTATTTATAAACCCTACAATATTCCCTGATGCTTTTGGCCTCCTGTCAATGTACCTAGCCACTCTTTTATTTTGATCCTTATCTTTTAGTTGTATATAATTTGCTGATAGTGCATACCTACGCATACTTCGTGTATATCAAACTAGCTGCATCCAATCTTTGTAACTGTAACAAGGTCCAACATACTCCATCAACTTAGTAACTTTTTCATAACAGACCTTTATGCTATCCATGCAAAATAGGCCCAAACCATGTAATGACGATGGTGCTATGCGATATATCCTCTCGTTGACACAAAGATAAGTTTTTATTGGAGGAAGTTCCTTGGGTACCCATTGTTTTTGTAGATGTTTGTACCTCAAGGGCACCTCGATGTTGCCTATGCTCTCATCATCATAAGAACATGACCCCCTTCAACAAGAAAAAATTCCATGCGTTTACGAAATTTTCTTCTAATCTTTTGACCTCTAGTTGATCTCCCTCTTTTAGACCTACTACATGTCTCGCTTTCCTCTTCTCTTCCTGAATTTCCCTCGCTCGAGGAAGACAAATCTGACAAATGCCTATTTGGTGGTATCTGTACTCATAAGGATTTTGGATGAAGTTCTTTCATGGTGATGTGATCTGAAGGTGACATTATGATTAATCTATTATTTCATCACTATAATTTGACAGGTTATAAGGTAATCAAGTCTTGATAGATTGCAAGTTATTGTTACTACAGTCCAAATGTGTCCATCACAAATTAAATCTACTTAACGTTTTAACTCCCAAACTTTGTAACAAGTGTTAAATGTGACTATGGTCCACCAGTTACACAACCAGGGTGTCAAATGTATTCTCTAATTGTAATCAAAGGAATTTTTCTCTTCATTCAAGTAAATAAACTTGAAGGGAAACACCACCAAGTGGTTTATTGGACACCTACATGACTAAAAATAGCAGCAAATTTACATTTAATTTCCATATCTCTAAGTAGTTAACAGGGAGGGAGTGTGTACTAGGCCTGGTAAAGTCATCATAAGTTTATGCTTTGGCAATAAAAAATGTTTAAGTCATCTTAAATATTCCTATGTCTAATTGCTAGGAGACTTTTGATATGTTTTAAGGTAGGATGAGTGGTCGCATCAATGTTATAATTCTCTATGACAAGGTTTCAACATCTTCAAATAGTGAAAGTTAGTGCTTATAGTCATTTGAAACAACAACATTGTGATTATGTATGATGGTAGGATTTGATAACTTAAAAGAAGTGGCTACCCAACAAACTTAAAGTTAAATGAAACTTTTTCAGTTTAAGGGGTTAGCACTTTCTTTCATCTTTGCATATTGGTTTGAAGCTTCAAACGATTCATTTTTTATCCCACTTCTATCATATTGTATTCCCATCCCATTGCAATTGTTGGAGGAGTTGATACCAAAATTTCATATCAGATACCACGTTCTTGAAGCAATTTTTTGTGTTTTTACAATTTTTCTAAAGTTCTTTTGTGTTGTATGGATCCATACAAGCTTGAAATGCTCTGAGATCATTGGTGTAGATAAATATATGTGTTCCCTTTCATTTTCATTTGTTTTGAAGTTCTCAATCACTGTTTTGTGGGATTAAACAATCAAATATAGGGACTGCCCTATTGTGCCTGTGTAAGGGTTTGAGGGCTAAATAGAAATGACATCCACCAATCCACCCACTATCTTGAAACTGTAACTTGGTGGATTGGTGGGCATCATGGTGGATTTGATGGAGTTTCAAATATTGTTCTTTAAATTCCATTTATGTTTTTCCCTTGTCTTGGCTTGTTACATTGTTTGGTAGGAACCTAAGGTTGGGTTTTACCTTGGATTTCATAAAAATCCTAATGTTCCATGTAAAACCTTGGGTGAGATATATTCGGCCGTTACTTTTTTGGAGTGGGTATTAAAATGACTTATGTCTCATTGTTTTGAATTAAGGTCTTCATTTGAAGGTCCTTCATGCCAAGGTTCCTTTTATAAAGCATTTTGGACATGAAATATTTAAAATAAAAAATACCTTCATTTGAAAGTCTTGACATGGCATCATTTTTGAATGAAGGTTCTTCATTCAAAGGTCATGACAACATCACCTTCAAATGAAGGTTCTTCATTAACTGGTATTTTGTAATTTTGAATGTGTGATAATAATTTAGGGTTGAAAATAAATCCATTTGAGCCTTTTATAAATGAAAGGACATTTGATGCAATCATATGCCTTGTCAAACTTTTAACTTAATAGTAAGGGCATCATGAGTAGTTTGTTGGGCCCATTCAACAATCTCCAATGCAAGGATTGAATTGTCTAGAATGTATCTACTATCAAGAAAGCCAATTTGTTTACCTCTATGACTATATCTCAAGCAATAGGTTTAATTGTGATGGCAATGATATTGACAAGGATTTTGTAATCTAGGTGTTGAGAAGCATAATTGGCCACCATTCTAGAAAAGATTCTTCATTCTCACTTTTAGGTGTTAAAATTTAACAATACATAGATTGATGAGAGAGCCCAAAGAGCCTTTCTCCATGTTATCCAAGTACACATAGCAGTGGTCTTCTCTTATACGGTTGGACATGATTTCAAGAACTTAGCTAGGAATTATTCATTTAACGTAAGGTTTTCTCATAATGCCATCATTGGAAAAGTATGATCAAATTCTTTTATTATGAAGAATTGGTCTATGTGCCTCTAGTAATCACTATAAAAATGTGAAAGACTAAGCTATTTTATTTGTTCTATCTTATCTTATACCATTTTACGAGAATGGGGGGGCCAATGTATGAGAAGATCTTTGGAAACTAGGCATGAAAATTGTAGGTTAAAGAGAATGGGGGTGCCAAACTTACAATACTCATTGTCCCTTGGTCATCGATTTTCCCTGAGTTCCCTCAACCTGCTCCTCGGCGCTAGTATTGACCTTGTTTTAGCTCCAAAATCTTCGTCGGCACTAGTATTGACCTTGTTTTCACTCCTCCAAACTCTTCCCTAGCGTTGGTATTGACCTTTCACTTGTCCAATTTGACGAGCTACAACCTGCTTTAGTTAGGTTTTAGAGTATGTTAATTAAATTTAAAATTATGGCACCATTTAGAGTAGTGAATATAAAGCAAGCAAAGCCTATTATGGCGCCATTTAGAGTAGTGAATATAAAGTAATCCAAGCCTATTATAGTCATGAGGGAAATAATAAAACTCCTAGGATAATTTGGGAAACCATTTTCCTTGGTTAAAGGGAGGCCATAAAATATACCTTTGGATTTTTTCAATCTTCAAATATGAGGATTTGCAAGGTTCTTAGCAACATGAGTAATGGAAATGTGTGCAACAAGAATTTTTTAACACACATGGAATCCCCTTGCCCAAGAAAGGGGCTTCATAATTTAATATGATAATTTTTCTTAGCTCTAGAAATGATATGTTTCCTTAAAGAGGAAGGAGAAACCTAAAAGGTAAAAGAGATGCTTAGGAATCTCAACACTTCATTATGATCAACCCCCTTCTATCCATAGGAATTGAACAAATTGGGCTTGGCTAAGAATGATTTCCTATAACATTGAGTTTTATGCCAGTATATATTTGACCTTAAAGCTTTCCAAAAAATATCTAGCCATTGAATATCCTAAATAATGTCACGTTTGTCCTCCAAGAGAGTGAGAAAGGAGTCATTAGAAAAATGACCATTGAATAGTTGGGCTATAAAGTTACAAAAAGTAGCACCTTTAATAAGTTAGTAAGGTGAATTTATTAATGTTAATCTTAATATTCCAACACCCTCCGTTAAGTTTTACATTCCTCACAATAAAACATGTTGATTGAAACAAACAAATATATATAGTCCAAGCTAACATAATTTTTTTTTTTTTTTTTAAGTTATCCCTCAAGAACATCATTGGCCCGAGTTATACAAGTCCACACTATGTGATCCTTTTTCTTACAATAATAACATTCATTTTTATTTTTTAATTATTATTACCTCATGAGTATAATGCATTCTCATGTTGAGAATCAACTTTTAAATATTTTCCATTGTTCTTTATTCTTCTCCTAATAGGGCCAAAATCACATCTTCTTGTGTTTGAGAAGTTATCAAATGACTGCGTTCAAAAGGCTGATGTAATCTCCATCTCAACACTGAGGGCCCACCACATTATGCATCGCCAAGGAAAGACATGTGGCGCTCGCTCGTGATATCGCAATCAATAAACACCTTGCATCTTTGTATCACACGAGGGTGGGAAACCGTTGATCTCCACCATCGGCAATCGTGTTCATTCATAGTAGTCACCAACACTGAACATAACTGTCAAGCAACTTTTCATCAAGATTATAACATCACCGTCGATTTTGAGCACGTGCATCTCAGAGCCGCTTTAGTAACTTGTCATATAATGTACTAAAACTCGACATAAATATTAAAGCACTTTGATTAATAGTAATGTTATAATATTAATATGTTATATAACAATATTATATTACATTATATGAATTATAATGATATATTTGATATATTAAGATTATATATAATCTATAGATTAATTGTAATTATATTAGATTTATTAATATTATTGGTATATTATTAATAATATTAATATTGTATTAGATTAATAATAATTATAATATTGTTAAATGATTAATTATATTACAAATGAATATTGCTTTCAAATTCTTAGCTTTGAATGAATGGTTGAAGCACCAATTTTGAATGTTGCAACTCTAGTAGGCGTGAATAGAAGTAGAGGAGATTGTTTGGGAGAAGAATTTTTTCTAGTGTTAGGTTATGTGTTAGTTTATATAGGGCTAGGTTATATAATGTTTGAGCCTAGCCTCAAACACTACAATTAGGGTTAGGTTATGTGTTTTCTTTAGGGTTAGGTTTGGGATTAGGTTTATGGTTATGGTTAGAGTTTAGGGTAATCCAGATCATAACCAAACCCTTTTTCTCGAAACCTTAACCTTGACCCTAACCCTCACCTTCATCCTATCTTTATAACCCTAACCACAACCAAAACTCTAACCCCAACCCTAACCCTAATTACCTAACCCTAAATATTATTTATTTTATTAATTAGTTGCATTCACTCTAATAACCCTAAACCTATCCCTAAACTTAACCCTAGCCTTATCCCTAGCCCTAATCCTAACCCCAACTCTAAGCCAAATATAAAAACAACCCTTAATTAAATACCCAAACACTAAATCCTAACCCTAATTAAATACCCAATCATAACCCTAAATTGTAACATCATCCTTTGAATTGGATACTACATCAAAAATTATGTGTTACAATCATTGCTTCCATTGTTGGCATTTTTACATTGGGATGCATATATTTTTAAAATCAACAAAATCTTTTAATGTCTTGCCAAAATTAATATTATTAATTGTAATATCAAACTTATAAACATGTATGCAAAATAAGAACATAAATAAGAAATATATGGTAATAGTTTCTTCAAAAACAAAGTGATGTGGACTACAAGGACTATAAGATATCCACAAAAGAGATCTACATTGAAAATATTGTAGGGAAATTCAAGAAAATACAATTGGTAGATGCAAAGCCAAATAAATGTGAAATTGTGTACTATAATGATTTTAGAATATACACATAATGGATTTGTTGAAAAGGTTTTAGAAACTTTCAAACAAATGCAATTGGTAGATGCAAAGAAAAATTCCACAACCTTCACCAAAATCCTTATTGGTTTCCTTAATATGGGAGATTTGGAACAAGGTATAGACATCCATCAAAGCATAATATGAAGATGAATTTTTCAAATGTTGTGGTTGTAGATGCCCTTTTAAAATTTATACAGAATGTGGAAGGATAGAAAAAGCTTGTGAACTATTTGACAAAATGTCTCAAAGAATTGTAATCTCTCAATTTATTTTAGTGTCTATTTTGTTATACCCCATGTCCCAAATTGGGTATAACACAATAGACACTAAAACAAATTGATAGATTGTTATGAGGGCAGTGATGAGACTTTTCTAATTAGAGTGTATTCCATGAGATTACAATTATTCGAGGCATTGTGTCAAATAGTTCATGAGCTTTGTCTATCCTCCCACATTTTGCATAGATTTCAAAAGGGAATCTACAACCACAAGATTTGAGAAAATTCATCTTCATATTATGTTTTCCTTATGATTGGTTGAATCTTATACTAAATTAATATGTTCAATTTATGTTTCCTACTTGATCTAACTATCCACAAATGGCAATTTAACAATGGAAAGATATGATCCTACTTTGGTATAAATTGTATATGCAATATCAAGGTATGAATTAATATGTTCAATTACGAGATGTTAAATGAAATGAATAAAACTAATGTAATGTAAATAAGGGAGGCCAGTGCCTTATTGGGTAAAACAAAGTCAAATGAAAGCCTTTAATGAATGGTTTCTATCTAGCAGGTCCTCTAATTGTTTGGTATATAACTATGAGTTTACAACTGGTATAAACATGCAAGAGTGTAATTGATAAACCCTACTTGAGGTAGAATATCAAATCTAATTATCTGATTCTTCTTACTGATCCAAATGGCATTCCCAGATTATTGTAATTTATTGAAAGGAATTTTAATTCTTCTTTAAAGAATCCAATAAACCAAATCACACAGAAACAACTAATGTGTACTGATAAATCGAATATATACTTGATACTTCAATTTAAACAACCAAGAAACATCAGATTGGAGACAATCAAATAATCGCAAGAATCCAACAAACAATTGATACCAAAATGAAGCCACTAAATCAACAGTCTTTCATTATCTCCTTAAAAATTCATACATGCAACATAGTCTCCTTGAATTTTATCATTTCTGAAAATTTAATGCTTACAATAGTCTATCCTATTCTAATTCTATTTTCCACCCCTTTACATTTATCCAACAACGGATACTTATACATAAGTTTGCAAAAGGACGTGCCTTTTCAAAAAGGTTTAAAGCATAAAAGGTTTAACAAATCCACTATTAACTAATTTTTGTTAAGCCACAAATGGACTACAGACATATGCTCCATATAATCCTCGTGCTCATGAGTGTCAACATCTCCCAACGCATCATGGATCACAATCTCCATCATTATCATTCACTCATTTTGCTCACATGCTGCATCCAATATCACATCTTTCGCAGTGGTTGTCTCTAGCATCCCTTGGAGTATTGTTTCACACTCACTTTTCCATGTACTCGCTTCCTTTGTTTTCCCTTCATTATCACATAAATTGGTCAATCTATCTTCGACAACCTCTGTCAATCCCTGCATATCCCCTTGTAACCCCTCAAAGAATTCTCAGTGCTTATCCATAATACAATTGGCATTTTCAATCTCTTCATTACTAGGAGTGTCCTTCTGCTCCAATTCCTCAATTCTTTCCTGAATTCTTCTATCCATTGTGTTCCTTTATTGCATCTACATATTGCAAATGTTTTCCCCAGAGTCTATTTAACCAAGTGGTTAAAAAAACCAAACTTTTTTTATTTTTGCAGCAAATGCATCCATTCTCCCTTGAGAGTATGCAGTTGACCCTTCCCAATGCTCTTTTTTTTGTGAACTCTCACCTTTAGTGAGAATCCTTGTTGGTTATGTTACACCACCTACCAAGTCTTTCAAGTGTTCATTCTCTCTCAACATCCTCTCATTATTGGTTTTGTACATCTCCCTTTCCCTTATCAATGCTTGGATTTGGGCTTTATTCAACTTGGCTATATTTATCCCAATATCAGCAGTCACTACAGGATCAACCTCCCCAGCCTTCAGGGTCATGACATGTCCAAATGCCTTTTTAGTATCAATAACAATTGATTTCTTGTGAGGAGGATACAAGGCCCAAATCATCAATGTTTCATCATCAGGTTTGTATCTTGATCCTGTGTATACCTTCGTCACCTTCTCTATACTGAGCTTGTGGGTAGCATTGTTATCTTTTAAGAAACTATCAAAAACTAATGGAGAATTCATATCCAAACCTAGAAAAATCATAACACCTACCTTTTCAAGTAGCTCCCTCCCCTTTTTAGGGGTCATGTCAATCATCTCTTTGTCTACTTCATCCTTTAAGATTTTTAACAGTTCCCTGGAGTGACATTGTCAACCTGTCCCCTTATCTCTTTCCCTTTTTGCTTATATAAAAATGTCTTAAACTTTGAGGTCTTTATAAATTCATCATCTGATATGAAAGACCTATAGTCTTCACGTCTTGTATCTACATCCATGGTTTCCTCAACATCTGTTTCTCTAGCAACATAGGCACAGTCCTGAGTCTTCATTCTTGAAACTTTCCTAGATGAGCTTTGTGGTCTATCTATTTCTAAAATCCCCTTAATGGAGGATAACAACTCAACATCCACCAACTCATTATTATGTTTTTCAATCACAATTTCAACTTCCTCTGCCTCCAGGTTTCTAATTATGTCATCAGATTTAAAGGGCACATGATGGTACCCTTCGAAATTTATTTTTTGTCTGGCAGAGTGGATATACCCTTCTGGATCAAAGTTCTTTCTCACTGATTCTCTTCTCATGTTGTAGTGCAATAATTTGTCCAGAATCATATCATAACCTTCCTTGGCTAATACAGTGAAATCATTAAAACACAATGTATTGGGCATAAAAGCCTATTTCCCATATGAACTTAAGTTCATAACACTGGAGTAATCCATTTGCCTAACAATTTCTAGTTATGCAATTATATTCGGGACAGTTCTGGGCAAAATGAAAGGCATACCTTCAAAGCCATAAACCCTAATCATTGTGGCATTCTCTAAGCAATACCAATCCCCCCAATTGTGGTTAATTGGTCCATTGTAATCTCTAGGCCTAAAAAACCTTTTTACTTGTTCAGATAAAGAATAATCACAAGGGTTTCACAAAGAATTCTTCAAAATGCAAGAAATTTGAATTGGCAAACCTGTTGTCCCAAACAACAGTCCATAATTGAACAGGAAATGGCCTACCTTCCTTGTCATATTGTGAAATCCTCAGCTCCTAGGGCCATAAACCTAACTCTTGTCCAAAATACAACACTAAGTGCATCAGCAGTGAGTAATTTCTAAGATGGAGAACATAAGCACCACTCTTTATCACCATCAAACTTGCATCTAGCTCCTTAAAAACATGTGCAGCATAGTCAAATGATCTGGAATTGTGGTACTGAATGTTTGCAACAATCACCATGGGCACAACTGCCATATGCTCAGGTACCTCCATCCCTAATACCTGTCCCACTGAGTAGTAAGTATATTTCAGGTGAGGCTCGAAGAGGTCTACATGAAAGGGTAGCCCCTCACTGAATTCCATTGGAGTAGGTTTGCCATGACACCTAATTTTGTGTAGAGGTAACCTCCACCCTTTATAAATGGTGTCCATCCTTTTGAACTCACTATCGAGCTCTTCACTCACTACTTTCTCACTGCATATTCCCTCCATTCTGAAAACCTCAGAAATTGCATTCTCAGATACATGTATCAATGGATTCCCTGACAAATCACATATAGCTTTGTTTTTCAAATCATAGTGTCCGGCCATCAATTTTACCAGTTCGACGTCAATAAAAACATTAGGGCACACTAGTTTACCTAAATTGAGCCTCCATGGATTGCATACTGGCTCAAAGCGATTTCTCCTATGGTAATCGAAATTGAATAACTCATAGCCTCTAATCGGAGTCCAAACATCACCTATAAATTTGCATTTGTCATCCAATTTGTCAACTTCCGCTTTGAGTTGTGCAAAAACCTAGCTTTAGGTCTATAACCAGGTAACTAGTCTATGAGGTCTTGATTTAGCTTCCTTTCAGTACCTTCTGGTTGCAACTCAGTCTTTTTCTTTTTTACTTTTGATTGGCTTCCCTCCCTGGGTTTTCTTCCCTTTAGTTTTCCTGAACCAGTGCCTTCCATAATTCAAATTTTTATGAATTCTTAGAGGACGAGAAACTTACTGTAAATTTCTTGTTGTCACATTAGGGCTCATATCGGCAAGACATTTCAAATCTCTAGCCAATCCGCCTGTTCAACATTCACCTGTCCGCCAAGACGTCTTGTAGTTTCCCCGGCATCACAAGTCTCCCTAATAGTTTCTTTCCTTTTGCTTTTTATATCGCGATGACTTTCAGCGAAACAAATATCACTCAGACTTAATGAATCAAGCCAACGGTTCTTTGCCTTACTCCGAAAGTACTTTGTCTCACCGATATGTTTACTTTATCGACTTATGTTGTCGAGACCAAGCAATTTGTTCTGCCGATAGAATAATACTCGCTATGATGTCTCTTAGATCTCTGTGCGGTGACATGTCTCACCGATACGCCTCTTCTTCGGCAAGACAATGAGCATCATCTTATCGATACCCTTTATCTCCACATGCTCAATTCTGTCGGTGTAACCCAAGGGGTCGGTAAGAATTTTATGAACTCTTCCCGACATCGTTTGTCTTACCGATTGAGTCCTCCTTTTGCTTTATCGGCAAGACCAATTGCGCTTCGGCCAGTGTTTTGAAATCTCTCTCCGATGACAAAAGTCTCTCTAATAGAATTTACTTTTCTCCAATCGGCAAAAGGTAACTTAGCTCGATATGACCTCACACCGTCACACTGATACCTTTTGTCTTGTCGATAAGTGATACAAACCTGCATTCTCCTAGTGTATAACTTTATCAGTATGACCCGTCTGATGTCTCACCGATAAGATCACATCGGTAGGACATTTCAAACCTCTGGCCGATCCACCTGTTCAATGTTCACCCATTTGCTAAGATGTCTTGCAGTTTCCCCGAAATCACAAGTCTCCCCGATAGTTTCTTTCTTTCAAATTTTTAATCGCCATGACCTTCACCGAAACAACTATCGCCTAGACTTAATGAATCGGGCCAACAGTTATTCACCTTACTCTAAAATCTTTTCTTCTCACCAAGATGCTCACTTTATTGACTTATGTCACCATGACCAAGTATTTGTTTTTCCGACAAAACGATACTTGTCGTGATGTCTCTTAGATCTCCCCACGGTGACATGTCTCACCGATACACTTTTACTTTGGCAAGACCATGCGCATTGTTTTCTCGACACCCTTTATCTTCGTATGCTCAATTCTATCAGTGTAACCTAAGGGGTCGGTAAGACTTTCTGAATTCTCCCCGACATCGTTTATCTCACTGAGTGAGTCCTCCCCTTGCTTTATCGGCAAGACTAATAACGCTTCGGGCAGTGTTTTAAAATCTCTCTTCGATGATCAAAGTCTCTTTGATAGACTTTACGTTACTCCAATCAACAAAAGGTAATTTAGCTCGATGTGACCTTACATCGTCATGCCGATACTTTTTGTCTTGCCGATAAGATATACAAACCCACATTCTCTTTGTGTATAACTTGATCGGTGTGACCCTTTTGATGTCTTGCTGATACATTTAGGATATGTATATTATCATCGATGAGACCTGCATCAACTTATGCCAATATTTTCATATGTAGAGATTTTAATGTCAGATGAAATTTATGGGGCATTATGGCACAATTTTAAATCGGATTTTGGTAAAAAAAATGCTATGTGAGGATTTTTATGTCTGCATTATGAATCTTTTTTGGGAGACTAATAATCATGAAGAAATAATGAATTTGTCAAAATTTCATAGTTCCAACAACATGAAGGTTTGATGTTTAATGACAGTACTAGCATTTGAGTTATAATGATATATTTAGAGCTCATGGCTCTCCTTTGTATAAACATATCACAATTTTGAATAATATAATCAAGGGTTATGGCATTCATCTCACTGTTATGGTGTGTATGATTTCCATTTTTGCTTTAATTTAAAGAGTAAATTAAAATGCTTGGATGGAGTCATAGATGTATATGTTTGTAAAGGGATTTGATAAGAAGTATTGAGTTGGGATAGAAATTGACACTGTTGTAATGCAATATTGTCAGAGACCTTATATGTTATGTGTTTGAACCTGTTATGGAAATCTAAATATTTGTGAATTCAACTCCCCAATAGTATGTGGCACTGGCCTAAATCGTATGTGTTTGTAAGGTTTTGTGTTTGTTTGTCTTAGCTTAGAGCTTGCTGCCAAATTGCAAATTAAATGACTATCTTAAGTGGCGAAATGTCGTTGTAATCATCTCATGCTCCAAGTAGTTGATACTATTGATGCTTTTCTGTTGTTTAAATTGATATATCAAGCATATATATATATATATATATATTCAATTTATCGATACACATTTGCTATATTTGTGTGATGTGATTATTTGGTTCTTTCAAGTAAAGATTAAACCCTTCTAGTCAATCACAATAACTAAAGAGTATTACTTGGATCAATAAGAAGAATCACATAACTAGGATTGTCATTCTATCTCAAGTAGAGTTTGTCAGTCATTTACTTGCACATTTATACAAGTTATAAACTACATCTGTGTTCCAAACATGTTGAATTATTTCCATCATAGATTACACTTTTATAGATCTTCATTAGACTCCATACACCCAACAAGGCAGTGGTCTCACGCTTTCATCTTTTGGTTTATCCATTTTATATTTTACATATGTTAACTGAACATATTCTAATATAATTCAAATATAATCAAAATTAAAAACTTCATAAATTAATTATGTAACCACATAAGTCAAATATAATTCTATCAAAAAATTAATATCAAATAGATAATAAAATCACATAACTCATACATTTCAATGTCATTGATCTTCTTCTTCATCCAACTCTTTGTCTGTATCATCCAATCCGGATTCAACATTGTAAGGATTGGTCATATCATAATCATCATCATTGATATCAGTTTCAATAATGTCATCATCCACATAGATATCATCTTCATGAACATTAACTCCTACATCATCATGATCTAGTTCCTCCTCTTCGACATCTTCGCTAGGCACATCATCAACTAACTGTTGATCCTGATCATCATCTACATCATCTTCTATTTCTTCAGTATCTTCTTCTTCCACCACATTATACTTTACCAGCCTTCCTCTTGGATCATTTCTAACAACATATGACCAACCCACTTTACCTGGAACCTCTGAGTAAAATACCTTCTCACATTGGCTTGGAAGAACATAGGGCTCATTTCCAGCTCGCTCAAAATACCTTGTATTAACCATGGTAAATCCATTATCATGTTCAATAAAAATTCTCTCAGGATCATTTTCATTCAATTTTAGCATGTACCATAGGACGACGAACAAAAATAATTTCAAGGACTTAAAGTCACACTCAAGTATATCATCCAAAATCCCATAGTATTGATTTTCTGAGACTTCTAGATGTATGTCGCTTCTAGATGAAACATTAGTCACCTGGAAGACTGCAGTTATCCTAGAATCACAAGTTTTCTTCATGTCATCCAACTTTTTGATTCAAAATTTATGACCATTGCACCACATAGCCTTGTGGTGTTTCACCTGCAATATGTCAAACATGAAAAACTTATTGCAATATCGTCAGTTGATAAACATATTTATTCTTGGCTGAATGTATGCAAAGAAAAAAATCTCAACATATATATACATCAATATAATTCAAAATAATTAAATAATATGGGTGATTAATATATTTATACATACCTATTTATCTCTTAAACCATATACTAAATCAATTTCCCTTGGTGTAACATTGGAATCTCCATTACGATGAGCTTCTTTAACCAATGAAGCCACACCTTCCCATGTTAATGCGCGACTAGATTGTTGACATTGTTCAATCCATACCATCATCCAATCAAGATTGTTTGTGACGTACAAATGTAGTGCATCCCATTCTTGACCAACTGTATAAAAAAAAAATGAAATTCACAAATGACGTATAATTAGTTAATTACCACGGTATACGACCTTAATTTATAATTGATCAATATTGAAGATTAATAATTAAATAAGTACAATATACATAAAAACCAAATGTAAAATATATTCTAATTAATCTCCATGACCATCTTATAATTACCTGACACTTTCCTCAATCTACCTTTCCCCATCAGGTACTCCCCTTCGAATTTGTTAATGGAGTTGGGATCCCAAATGCGATCTACATGGATATTTGTTGCAAACTTAGGAAGATATTCAGTAATGTACACCATGGTCTGGTATACCATGTATCCCTCCACCATAGAACCCTCGGGATGTGCTCTTTTTCTAACCAAAGCCTTCAAAAATTTCAAGTGCCTCTCAACCATCCACATTGACCTTGTGTGTATAGGTCCACACAATTCAATCTCCTCAACTTGGTGTATCAGGTAGTGTTCTTGTGCATTGAAAAATGTCAAAGGTAGACACTTTTGCATTTCACACATTAGATGAGGAATTCTTCTCTTCCAATAATTTATATCTTCTTTATGGATTGCTTTAGATGACAACCATCTACAAGTGATTCAAGGCACAAATATATTAATGAGATTTAACAAAAATATACAACGAATTGAACAAATATCGCTACTTACCTCATGTATTTTCCAAGATCATATATAAATTGCTTGACATTGTTGTCAAAGTTGTCTAGGAGAGATAGAGGTAGAACGTACTGCAACAATTATAAAATGATCTTTTCATTAATATTTTTTCAAAAGTAGTAAACATAATACACTGAAAAGTACATGCGGTATACAAATATATATATAATATACCAGAATAATTACCTTAATGAAGGTATGCCAATCATGCATTTTCATCCCTGACCCAAATTCACCTTTCTTTGTTATGATATTGTTTATGTTCACAGCAAATCCTGTGGGAAATCGAATTTTTCGTATGACTTGTTTTATAGCATTACTTTGCTGCTCCGTTAATAAACAAGGAAGGGCACTTATATTAATTTTGTCTCCATCGCTATTTAATTGAATGACATTTTTCATTGCATGACTGGCTTCCTGAATGTCACTACAAATTTTGACATTTTTTTCTTTGTCATGCCTTCCATCCAATATTTTCCATAACGTTTCTGTCATATTCTTTCTGATATGCATTGTATCAAACAAATGCACAATTTGTAGCTGCTCATAGTAGGGCAACCTACTAAATTGTCTGGGATAACTTTTCAATCCCTATGGAAGCCGATCATTAATGCCTTGACGACCTTCATGAAGCATATAAGTTAAACAAAATAACAACAACAATCATTGTCAATTACAACATGAGTAAACACAACACAATATAAAAATATAAATTCAAAACATATCATAAATGATAGATAAACAATTTGATCCGATATATAACCTTGACGATTAATTCTATTATATTCCAACTTCCATAGGCGAGGTGTCATTCTTCGTGGTTTTGATGTAGTCTATTCTTTCCCATTGAAAAGATTTTTTTCATTAGTTTGATACTTATGATTTCTATGGAGGAAGTGCCTATACTCATCAAACACCTGCTTTTCTAAACTTGTTGAATGACAAGATTTCATCTTTGGACCACAAATTGGACATGCAAATTTTCCCTTTGTTTGAAGACCTGCAAATCATATATAATTGGATTAAATATGTCAATTTTTATAATTATATATAATGAATAGATTATTTTAAAAACATGCATGATATCTAATTCATAAAATTAAATATCATTAAAGTCATGCAGTCGAATGTTATAACATACCAGAAAAATGTGTTAGCCCTGGGGCATCATGAATTGTCCATACAAGCATTGCATGGAATTGAAATTGTCTTTGTCCTATTGGTCTAGATACGTCATACATAGTGATGCCATTCCATGACTTTAGTAACTCGTCAATAAGAGGCTCAATATATACATTCATATCTTTAACTTGGTACTTACCTAGTTGAATGAACATAAACATTACATAATTATTATAACCATTTTACTGCACTATATATAAATTCATGTACATGACTATTAAATGAAAAAACATATGTCATTATGCAACAAATAAGACAAATGAGATGCTACTATGTTAAAAAAAATTGATATAAACAAATACCTGGAACAATCATTGCCAACATTATGTGCTCCCTCTTTATTGACATCCATGGAGGAATGTTATTGTTGATAACAAAAATAGGCTACACCGAGTAAATAGATCTTAGCTCTCCAAATGGATTGACACCGTCCGCTGCCCATGAAAGCCTGAGATTACGAGGTTCTTCTTTAAAGTGTGGCCATTTTTCCTCCATGTCACTAAATGCAGAACCATCCACAGGCATTCGAAGAATCTCATCTCCACTTCTATTACATGCATGGTAATCCATAAATTGTGCTAAGCTTTCACACCTAAATAATTGTTGTATACGTGGAATAATGGGAATATAACGAAGAACCTTGCGAGGCACCTTTTTTGTTAGTTGATCTGTTCGATATCTATTAATATGACATTTCGGGCATTCTGTTGCAAATTCATGTTGTTTATGATATATAATATGATCATTGGGACATGCATCTATTGCTTAATACTCCATTCCAATATCTTTCATAATGCCAAATAAATCTCAATATGAGCGAGGTAAAATATTTGATGGTGGTAACAAAAATTCACCAATCAATCTACAACAAAAAATAATTTTTTAATATAAAGAATATTAATGGTACATACTTCATCCTTTATTTACTAGCAATGAACTAACAACAATTAAAATAGATGAAAAAGATGACATATATGACATACCTTAACATCCGTGAGATTGCTATGTTGGATAAACCATTCATAACCTTCAAGTTCACCAGCAACAATACATCAGAGAGAAAAGTTGTTTGGGATCCTTCATAAAGGGGCTTGTATGCCTTCTCAAGTACAAGTAAATCATGAACATCATCAAAGTCATCTCGATCAACATGATCAGATGTGCCACTACATGTGTCATGGATCAATGTATGGGTACCATCATCTTCAATTGTATTTTCTGGTGCATGATCATCTTCTTCCATAGGATCATTAACTTCATCTTCGATATTCACAGCTCCATGTTCCTCCGCTTGCAAAACCACATTCTCCGGGCCGTGATAATTCATATCATGTGCCCTAGGGCACCCCACCTGTATAATAATGACACAAATAAACCATGATCATGATCAAGTGATTTTTTATATATATCAAATGTTAAAATAATATAAACATTTACAAATTCAATCAATGTAAACACATATAATGAACAACTTACCAATGTACGATAATCATGCCCCCCTTCAACGTGACCATATTGCCTACAATGTTTCTCATCTATTGTGATTAAAAGTCTTCTCGTCTTTAAGCCCTTGCAATTATTGCAAGGACAATAACATTTCCCATCACCCTTTCTTTTCAATATAGCCCACAATCTAGCAAATGTCTCTTCATTTTGTTCTGGAGTAATATTATCTAACATGATTTTTCTTTACCAAGCTTGAATATTTAGATCTTCAAAAAATATCAAACTCACACTCCAATAATTTTTAATCATACATAGGTAACAAAATATAATAATTATGATATTTTATACCAAAAAAATTTGGCATGCAACCACCCCTGCAAAAGAGAAGATAGTCTGAAGTTAATGACCCCAAAAAACACTTTCAAATGATAATTCCAGAAATTATTAAATTTTGATTTTACTATGATTTCCAACTATTAGACTCCTAAAATCGGAATATTGAACTTTTACAACAAAATCTGGAAATGAAATTCTCAAAATGCGGCTAATAGGCCTCAACAATTAAGGCCTAATCAAGACTTTGTGAAGTCACTGCAAGGTTTCCAGGCCTTACCCGATGATTTCAGTAGGAGGATTAAAGAGTTGGTAAAGAGTTTTGATGACTGGAGTGACACATCTTTACCAGATATTGTAGATGCCCAAGGAAATGTTAGATCACTGCAACAATGGCAGGACAGGGTAGATGAAATCATCAATGCACAAATCAAATTGATTTGTGATGAATCAGATTATGACATGCTGATGAGTAGTATGGATCATAGTAGCAAAAATATTTTGGGGAAAAAATCGGCAAACAAAAAGTATAAGATTTTTTTAAAAAATCGAGAAAAAATTGTGAAAAAATCAGATTTAAAAAAAACATAAAAAATTGTAGAACAAGAGATAAAAAAAAATAAAAATTGAAAGCGATTTCCATATCATAGAGATATAGAGAGCAAAAAAAAAAAAGAGTTCAACTAATGAATTGTAGAAAATAGATTTTTGAAATTTACATTCATATCGCTGATTACATTCTTTGCATTGCACATCTTTCAAACTCAAAGCATTACTTCACATTGCATAACTAATAACTAGATGCTGATAGATGACAAAATTTCAATTACAATATGGTTTTTTACAAAGTCAACCTAAGAAATTATGCAATTACTTCACATTGCATAACTAATAACTAGGAGCAGCTGCCAATTGCAATAGCTTGCCATGGCATTCCATGAGACCACATTTCTTTGAGGTATTTTTTCGAACAGTTCATTGCCTTGTCTATGCTTCAAAATTTTCATACATGTCTACCAAAGCATTTTATCAAACAGTTCACTTCCTTGCAACTATGGCTAAAAGCCTAAAAACGGGTGCTTTCAAACAAGCTACGGATGCCTGGAAAAAATCTATCAAAGCATAATAGTAAGCAATAGCATAGACAAGGCAGTGAACTGTTTGAAAAAATGCCTCAAAGAAATGTGGTCTCATGGTGATGGAATGCCACGATGAATGCCTATGGCCATGGATTGTCATGGCATTCCATCACCATGAGAACACATTTTTTGAGGCATCTTTTCCAACAATTCACCGCCTTTTCTATGGTATGACATTTTTCATACATATCTACCAAAGCATTTTATCAAACAGTTCACTGCCTTGCTGCTATGGCTAAAAGCCTAAAACAAGTGCTTTTGAACAAGCTATGGATGCTTGTAAAAAATCTATCAAAGCATAATAGTAAAAAAAAGCATAGACAAGACAATGAACTGTTTGAAAAAATGCCTCAGTTAACAGCTCAACGGTTATGGCTATAACAAATTTTGGCTATGTCTTGGTGGCAGTTTTGGTGCAAGTTTTCAAAGTTTGGTAAATGCAACAGTTATTCTCCAATGGATGGGATAAACAAGAATATTCTCCAGAGACTCAGCTATTGTAACCAATTTTTGAAATGTCATAAGGCGGTCCAAGTGACCAGTGATAGGTGTATTTCTGGTTCGATGCTTGTTGCTCCTTCATTTTCCCTATAAAAAGGATTTCAAGACTAGAAATACGGGTTAGCAAGTTAGATATCTTTAGGTCAAGTCTAACTAAAGTTGTAGAGCGAATTTGTAAAGAGCCTGATATTATAGTGAAGATACTATTCTTAGGTTTGGTGTCATTCTATTGTAGGTTTTAGTTTCATGGGTACTTAATTTTCAAGACAGTACCAGCATCTGAATGAAAATTACTCATTTCAAGGTCATGTATCTCCATTGTATGAATATATTATTATCTTGAATAAAATGATCAAGGGTTATTATGTTCATCTCACTGTTATGGTGTGTGTAATTCTCATTTTGGCTTTAATTCAAGGAATTAATTAAAATGCTTGAGTGAGGTTATAGGTGACTATGTTCATATAAGGATTTGATAAGTAGTATTGGGTTAGAATATAGATTGATGTTATTGTAAGGTAGTATTATCTGAGATTTTATATGCTATGTGTCTAGAAGATAAACTTGGTTACAATAAAAAAATAACCAACACCTTTGATATTATCTAGCTATGGCTCCCAAATCTATTGCAAATTGATCATTAGGGTTAAAATTGAAACCTTGCAAATGTAATCTTTGTCCAAATCCATCAAGAATTTTCCATCAGTTATAAACAATTCCCTTATAAAGAATTTGTGAAGCCAGGTCTAAAATCTGGAAATGAAATTCTAAAAATGCACAAGACTAAAAATGAAATTTGATGAGATGTTGCTTTAAAATATGATTTTCAAACCTAGAAGTACAAATCTGACTTCACAAATGAATTATAGAAAAAGACAATGACTACCCTCAACCTAGCGATATCTTCTTGAGTTTCTTCTAATTTTCCCCAAGAAAACCGTTGAGAAAAACACTGTCGCAATAAATAGTCGAGCTCATTTCAATTTATGCCCGCCACAATTTAACTTTGCAGGTCCGTCGCAATTTCGACAAAAGATCTTCGTCGAAACGTAGATGAAAAAAATGGTTCGTAGAAATTCCGACGAATGTCGGAGTAAAAATTAAAAAAAATGAAAATTCGCACAAGTGCCCGACGATACATCTGACTATATAGCTTTCATCGGAAGGTTTCGTCAAAAATTGGGGTCAAATGAGTTAGTGCCAAAACTCACATCAATCACGGAGCAAACACAAAATAAAATACATAAAGCCAATGTCACAACATGGAGATGCTCATCCAATAACATGTCAGGTAATACTCACGACTACTAAGGCACTAGGCACTAGACTGCAGATCAGATGGAGTGTCATCATGTGTGCTCGAAGGAATGGCACCACATGGAATCAAGTACACATCTCATACAAATTAGGAGACTCAATCATAACTGAATAAACACCTCGTAGACAAATAACTCGATGCCCCATAGATGGATAGGCCTTTTCGAGTGCATCCTTAGCCTTTACAAGCACACAAGGCCATGCACGAGGACTCATTATCTTATTAGTGTTTTACCCCATTGTTTTTATTTAGTTATCACTTGTTTACTATAACTTTGCTACTAGTTCCCCTGGAAGCCACTTGCGGGCCTTAGGCCCATAGAGAGACACTCCATAAGACCACTCTAATTACCTAGACCTAATCTCATCTCATTTAACCAAGCCGGTTATACAAAACAAAATTAAAATAATTCAACTGAAAACTGCTATTTAAATATTCAAATTATCCAAGCAAGAACAAATTCCATCTTTTAATAATAATTAAAACAATTCATATTTCATCATTAAAGTTCATTAAAACTACTCCACTACTGCAATAAAATATTCATCTTATTTTTGTTGCCTACATGCTTCCTATAGCAGTATGACAGGGCACTAAAACAACACACAAGCATATAATGACAACACTTAATAAATAGCATTGCTAATGACAAGGTTCTGACAACATAAACATGCTCAAAATAAAAAGTGCCTAGATCTAAAGTTTTATCACAACCCAATTCATAATTTGGCTTTTCTAGTTGAATACCACTTTTAAAATTAAGTTTAAGACACAGGTTTTCAAGCTGGTAAGGAAATGCTTTGTTTTGCCCCAAATTACAAATGAATTTTTCCAGGTTGAAAAGAGGAAACCAAAACCAAATTGGAGATAAAAAAAGTTCAATTAAACAATTTCCAAACTGATTTCAAACACTAGCAATACAAATTTCTCAAGAAATTCAATAATAAAAAAAAGAGATTATATGGGGCGATAGGGTACACTGGCAGGGCATATTTTGCTAAAATATCAAAGTGCCTAGAATTGAATTATGAATTCAACCCAGTTGAGATATGGGTGCTTCTACATGTAATCCACCTTTATTTTGTTTTTTTGACATGCGGTTAAGGTGTTGGACTAAAAAATGTGTTTTTACCAAGCTGGCACAAATTTTGACCAAAAATGAAAGTGTCCAAAATTTGTTTTTGACTCCAACTCAGTTGAGATTTCAATGTTTCTAGTTGAATTTCATATTTTATTTCAAGTTTATGATAGGATTTTGAGGGTTGGGTTAAAATAAACATTTTTTTTACCCCCAAATTAACAATTGGAAAATGCAAACTGTGAGAGCTGCTTTAAACTAAATATGCCATCGACCCAGTTTAGATTGTGTTGTTTTAAGTTGAATTACACAATTGGATTTGAGTTTAAAATAGGATATTTGAATAGGTTTAGAAAAGTCTTTGTTTTTCCCCAATATAAATGCAATGACTAGACTGAAAAGAAATCTCAAAACCCATGACAACACCTAGAGTAGCCAAGACTCCCAACACATTTAAAAACAAATACATTTCTAACTCATAAATTCAAGGAATACACAGAAGAATGCCTTTAATTCTGCCCAAGTTTGAAATGAAGAAATGCTTTGTTTGCAAGGCACGACTAGATTCCAAAATAGAGCAGCAAGATAACAATGCTACGTTGAACACCCAAATCGACTTCCCACAAAAATCCCTCTAATATAACTAGATCTTACTACCAAGCTTCCATTCCTCAACCATGAGGTTTCTCTCCCTCAAACCAATCAGATTTTTTTTTAGTTTTCTTTTCTCCCTAGAATGGTAACAACCCCCGTGTTTGCATTTTTCTTTTGTATTTCCTTGATGGGTTCTGACAACTATATATTTTGTATTTACACTATTCTTCCCATCATTATTTTGTATTGACACCTGTGAGGTGTAATTCTGAGATTGTTATGTTGTTGAAATGATTATTGTTTATGTTGGATTTCATGCTTATATAATTAGATGTTGTTATCATTACTTTTGTATGATTATGGACAGGAAAGGGATGATGTCATAACACTCATATCCGAGAGGCTTATGATAATCATGACCCTCTTCCCAATGATTGATGTTGCTTTAGCTATATGATATATGTATATGCACATGTACTTTGACGTGTGATCGGAGTGATGCAGGTATTGGTATCAAATCCACCTAGGTTCACAAGCCTGAGTGTACTCTCATTCCCCGATGGTGGTTACTAGAGATAGTCACAGGCAAAATATTCCCTAGCCTAGCCCACTGTACCTATTAGTGCAATGTTTTCGTGATGTGTGTTTACCCTTCGGTCACCTTGCGGTAATGTTTGTTGCCTTCTGGTCTTATGTAGTTTGTTAGTATTACTTGTTGAGGTATTTTCGTTATGAGATTAATATCGGTTTTATGGTGATTTAATGATTCCTCTTTTATATTTCAATGTAGTTCATTATTAGTCCTATGGTGATTTAAGGATTTAAGTTATTATTTTTATGTGTAATAGAGAATGTTGTATATTTTGTGATTTTAATTAATTGATTTGGAGAGCTTTAATAGTTTATTTAATTAAATGTTTTATTTCATATATTGTTTTGAGAGTTTATAAAAATGGAAATAAGTTTTGATATTGTATTGATTTAAAGTGTTATTTTAAATGTGATTTGTTTTTTTTTAGGAGTCTAGTTAAAAAGAAAATGGGCAGTTTGGTCATTTTTTTTTGGGAACCATTCTGAGAAAAATAAAATAAAAACAAATCTAATTGGTTTGAGGGAGAGAAACCTCACAGTTGGGGAATGAAATTTGGTAGTAAGATCTGGTTATATTAGAGGGATTTTTATGGGTAGTGGATCCGAGTGTTTAGCGTAGCATGTTGTCTTGCTACTTTATTTTGGAATCTAGTCGTGCCTTGCAAACAAAGAATTTCTTCATTTCAAATTTGGGTAGAATTAAAGGTATTATTTTGTGTATTCCTTGAATTTATGAGTTAGAAATGTATGTGTGTGTTTAAATGTGATGGGAGTCTTGGTTGCTCTAGGTGTTGTCATGGCATATTGGTTTTGCGATTTCTTTTCAGTCTGGTCATTGCATTTATATTGGGGAAAAACAAAGAATTTTCTAAACTTGTTCAAATGTCCAATTTAAACTTAAATCCAACTACAAAATTCAACTTGAAACAACATAATCTAAATTGGGTCGATGGCAAATTTAGTTTAAAGTGGCTCTCATAGTTTACATTTTCCAATTGTTAATTTGGGGGAAAAAAAAACATTTTTTTTAACCCAACCCTCAAACTCCTGTCATAAAATTGAAACCAAATATGAAGTTCAATTGGAAATACTGAAATATCAATTGGGTTGTAGTCAAAAATGAATTATGGACACTTTCATTTTTGGTCAAAATTGGTGTCAGCTTGGTAAAACACGTTTTTTAATCCAGCACCTTAACCACCTATCAAAAATGCAAACTAAATGTGGATTGCATCTAGAAACACCAATATATCAACTGGGTCGAAGTTAGAATTCAATTATGGGCACATTGATTTTTGGGCAAAATATGCCTTGCCAGTGTACCATGTCACCTCATATAATCTCTTTTTTATTATTCTTGAATTTCTTGAGCAATCTATATTGCTAGTGTTTGAAATCAGTTTGGAATTTTTTAATTACACTTTTTTATCTCCAATTTGGTTTTGGTTTCCTCTTTTCAACCTGGTAAAATTCATTTATAATTTGGGGCAAAACAACGCATTTCCTTACCAGAGGAAAACCCATGTCTTAAACTTAATTTTAAAAGTGGTATTCAACTAGAAACACCAAATTATGAATTGGGTTGTGATCAAATTTTAGATCTGGGCACTTTTTATTTTGAGCATGTTTATATTGTCGGAACCCTGTCATCACCATTGTTATTTATTAAGTGTTGTCATTATATTATTTTGCGCTATTTTAGTGCCCTATCATACTGCTATAGGAAGCCTATATGAAGCAACAGGTAGATGAATCTCTTATTGCAATAGTGGAGTAGTTTTAATGAACTTTAACAATGAAATATGGATTGTTTTAATTATTATTAAAAGATGGAATTTGTTCTTGCTTGGTTGATTTGAATATTTAAATAGTGATTTTTACTTGAATTGTTTTAATTTGGTTTTGTATACCTCATTTGGTTAAACGAGATGAACTTAGGTCTAGGTAATTAGAGTGATCTTATCGAGTGGCTCTCTACGGGCCCGAGGCCCACAAGTGGCTGCCAAGGGAACAAGTAGCAGAGTTATAGTAAACAAGTGATAACTAAATAAAAACAATGGGGTAAAACACTAATAAGATAATGAGTCCTCGTGCATGGCCTTGAGAACTTGTAAATTCTAAGGATGAACTCGAGAAGGCCTATCCTTTTGTGGGGCATCGAGTTATCTATCTACGGGGCATTGATTCAGGCATGATTGAGTCTCCTCATCTGTATGAGAGGTGTACTTGATTCTGTGTGGCGCCATCACGTCGAGCATGCATGATGACACTCCATCCGATCTACACTCTAGTAACTAATACCTTAGTAGTCATGAGTATTACCCAACATGTTATTAGATGAGAATCTCCATGTTGTGACATTGGCTTTATGCATTGTATTTTATGTTTTCTCTGTGACTGATGTGAGTGTTGTGTAATGCCCCGCCAAGTAACCTTAAAGGAAGTTGCAATTAACATCATAAGCAAACCAAATTTTTTTTTTATAAAGTGTATTTAACATACACATTCACTTACTAATTAACAACAACCTCTAAGGCTACAAGGTCAGGATTACTTAAACCCACATATACATATTACATATAACCATAGCCTTATGAACTTTATGAAATAAACATCATACATCATAAGAATACCACATAACCTAATAAGATAATCAACCAACATACAATCTCATAAACATTAACTTAAACCAATCGTTACATCACTCATTCCTAGAATGAGGCAATAGTACATAAGATTACAATTACATAACTCCACCTCTTACAAAAGAGGGATAAAGTATCATATACAAACTGAAATATTACAATGCAAGAAATTACAACAAGAACCGCGAGCTGTCCATCTGGATGTCTCGCCACCAAGTACTGAAGATAGATGGGGACCCAATGGTTTTGGTGCATTTTCCACCCTACCAATGTGGTATTCGAAGGCCCACCCCCCATGCTAGGAGATAGTAACAAAGTAACATGGACAAAGATTCTACTACCTCTAACCAAAGGCAGACTCAAACTGACTCATACTGTTATAACCAACCAAATGAATTAACAAGTACAACTCATTCACCATACAAGTGCGAATCAAGTACAACTCAAGTACAATACAAGTATAAATCAAATACAATACAAGTACAAATCAAGTACAATACAAGTACAACTCCAACATCACTGACATAAGTCACATTGCTTTCAGACATAAAATAGATCAAGTATGTTCAAATAACCATACACATAAAATAATTAACAACAATTGTCATAGATAGAGTGTCATCGCAAGGTTTGTCATGAGATCTCCTCTGGGCATTCTTCATAGGCTCCAGCATAAGTAATCCTGGTGGCCTCAACCGAATCCCGGCACTCATACTCACTCATGCGGAATCAACTACCTCTCGCAAGAACAAGATAGTTGATCTTGCCATTCCAAGCCTTCTCACTCATCCCAAGTCTAAACAAGCCCTTGTGTCTATGAGTGAGGATTAAATTATTTTGATTAATGTGAGAAGTTAGTCCTAATCTTCTAAGTACATTATTTTAATTATCACTTGTTTAAATCACTCCTGAAGGTTATCCAGTTTACCTCTTTGGGCTCTGGCACCTAACAGAAGCCACTCTTCTATTCGACAACACACACCTAAACAATCCACCAAGGGAACCATAAGTGCATACCAACTAGGCATCATAATCCACTCCAACACAAGGAGGATACAAATAATAGAACTCACTCCATTCATTTTGGAGGCAACAAACACATAGTCCACTCCTTTCATAGGAGGTACAAAAGATCTCACTCCAAACATCTTGGAGGCAACAACACATAGTCCACTCCTTTCACAAGAGGTACAAAAGATCTCACTCCAAACATCTTGGAGGCAACAACACATAGTCCACTCCTTTCACAGGAGGAAACAAATAAAAGAACTCACTCCAAACATCTTGGAGGCAACAAAATGAAACCACATACCAAGGTCACTCCATACAAGGAGACACGGATCTCATAATCCGCTCCTAAACCAAGGAGGTGCAAACATCCCCGTTCGTGACAACCGGGTAAAATTGAAAAGACGTCATGCACTACCCAAGGGAAAACAACTGGATGGCATAAAAGTTCAACAACCCTTATCCTCTAAGTTCTTCTAAAAGACTTATAATTTAGGACTAACACTAAATCCCAAAACCAACAATGCAACTTGACGACATAGCAACAAAAACATTCAAGTCATCAATCAAATCTAATATTTGGATTTCTTAAATCCATACTCATTCAATAGGTAGTGTTGACAAAGTCAAAGACACGATAACTAGATCATCTAAAATAATCATAACCTCTATTTCCCTTTTCATTATTGGAGATCTAAAACAATCAAACTTGCTTCCCTTTACTGAATATAGAGAATTAAATCCTTTAAGATAATCATGAGGAAGATACTACTTTTGGATATACTAAATCCATATTTCTTTCATAATCCAATCACAATGATTCAATTAATCTAAATAGAAATTAATAAATAACATAACTGATTGCCTCATCAATAAAACAACTTCTTAGTTTACTTTTAAATCGACACAAATCCATGCAAGTAAACTCTTTCCATTTCCTAACCAAATCTTACGTCTCATTCACTTTTCTATTTAAAACATTCAATCACTTTAATATAATAACATATTGTTTCTCTATCCATTTAAAAACATGCAATTTCATCAATGTATCAAAAAATATCTTTTGGCTTATCTATTTGACTACGCATTCATATTGTTTCTAATTAAATCTTATTAATTAAAACAAATATTTACATATAAATATTTTTATAATTCTTCAATATATTTAAATATCTTTTTTCTTATCAATTTTGACTATACATTCAAAACTTATCTTTTAAACTTTTCATGCAAAGACAAATTACACGCACTTAAATAAAACAAGGTAAATACTGATTGAAAATACTCATGGATATATATATACATTTCAATATGTGTTTTCTTCAATCATATTAACAAAATAAATATTTCTTTTTAAATCAAGTAATTACTTCTATTAAAAAAAATATCTTTCTCTATACATTTTCTACACATACCAATCATTTCTTTTAGAACACTAATAATACCCAATTTGCAACAATAGAATAAAATAATATAAAATATTATTTAATCTCTCAAATTGATATATACCTTCAATATATATATACTAAATATAAATTAATATATTTAAATATATTTAATCATTGACATATCTTCTATTATTTACAGAATATCAAATTGTTTAATTCAAAATAAAATATCCCTTATCATCAATTTTCCAAAATATAAATATATTTTTTCAATTAAATCAAATTAATAATTGGATCTTTTACATGTGAATTTAAATTTCACAATTAAATTTTAAATTATGCATTCTTTAATCAAATATTTAACTCATTCAATTAAACTTTAACATGCCATTTTAAAATAAACAATAATTTCTGCATATGTTTATAATTTTAATTCCACTAATCTAATATACAAATTTTATTTAAAATAATATAAATAAATATAATACTTTAGTATTATAAATTATAATATAAAATATTATCAAATAATATTTTAATATTTTAATAACAATACATGAAATATTAATATTTATAAATATCAATTTATTATTATTTTATTTTCAGAACAGCCATGAGAAAATAATTTAACAACAGTCTCATGTTTCAAGCATAACTCAAAAACTACGATCTGGGTATTTACGATTTTTTGACAAGATTAAGAAAATTTCAAAATGCAAAAACCCTTTAAATTTCCTGACAACCCAGTTTGTGAAAATGGAGTTATAGGCAACGCAACTAGACCATTTTACCATGAAAAATATAACTATACTGCAGATTTTAAAATCCGTTTTTTAATAATAAACAGAAAGTTTCATTTTCTAAAAACATTCTAAATGCATTGTTCAATCTCTATGTTTGATTTCAATAACAATAAAATCAATTTCTCCAAATAATTTAAATTCAACTAAAGTTTTCACAATTTTCACTCAAGAATTTTCACAAGCAAAGGCTATAAATTTGTTTAATTCTTTTCTTCTAATATCAAATTTATTTTCTAAAACAGATTTAATAAACAAATATTTAATCATTACTATTTTAAAGAAAAACAATCAAGAACAATAAAACACAAAGAGGAAAACCCGGTACAAGAAGCTACAGGAAGAGATGAATTTTTGATGCAAGCCTCCTCCAAAGATTTCTTGAATTTTCTTCAATCCTCCAATGAATCCAATCCAAAATCCAACAAATGCAAACAATATCTCCTTCAATCAATTCTACAATCAAACTTTCTTCAAACCCTTGTGCAAATTTTCCAAAAATTTCCTCCCTACTGTAAAAATGTATTTTTCTAAAACCTTTCTCTTTAAAATTAAAACATATATTCTTATAAATCAAAAATACCCAATTCAACCCTAATTCACATTACATGCAAATTAGATATTTCAATTTCAATAATTACAACCCTAATTCACATTACATGCAAATTAGATATTTCAATTTCACTTTCAATTTCACCTTCAATTTCAAATTTCAATTTCACTTTTGGAAAACCCACTTTCAATTTAAAATGCAATTTCAAATAATAAATTAATTTCCAAAGTTGCAACCAATTTCTCAAATAAACATTTAATTACAATTTCCAATTTAATTCTCACACGTTGAAATTAAATTCCAAAATTAATTCTAATTCTTTTAGTTCCTTTCATTCTCTTGCATCACATTTAATTAATTAATTTAATTATTTAATAACTAAATTCAACCCCCTTGGATTAAATATAATTAATTAATTTAAATATAAACTTTTATCTACATTGCATTATTTAAATTAAATAACCATCAACATGGTTTAAATGCAATTATTCTAAATATCTATCTCCAAATCAAAAATTCTTCAGAATTAAATAACATCAAAGCAAGACAGACAATGACTCGACAAATACAACTGACGACACACTAAGGCTAGGGCTTAGACTTGACACATGTTACCTAGTTACTATCTCTCGTTCAACTTAACCGTTGGATCGACACGCTCAAACCTGTGAAACCAGGTGGAGTCAATGTTATATACCTGCAATCCTGCAACCAAGTAAACAACATCATACAATATATCCAGCATATAATACACACCCTGAAGAAGGAATTACGGATTCGCAGGACACTCGCAAGCGAGTGATGCGAAACCGTCCTCTTCACCAATACACTCATCGAAACTAACACTTCCATCATAATCCAAGAATCTCATAATAACATCTTATGTTAACTCTACAACATCATTAATCCATAATGCATGTGAAACAATAATTAGATAACTACATCCCATAATAATAGTTGTCGCTCAATAGTAGTGATCAAAACATCATAACAAAATATATCCAGTATTAAAGTAATTGCAACCAAACATAACATAAAGCAACTTGAACAAGAATCAAAATGGAGGGGTATTACATGTTGGCCATATATTACCCTTGCCTTGTTACTTTTGTTTTGGTTTTTTGACTACCTCCGAGCATAATGGGGTGGTCTCTTATGAGTTCACATGGTTGGGAGGTATTGCCACCGCCATTGGGGACCAGTGTACAGGTTATTGGAGCACCAATTGAAGATGTTCTCTCTTGTACTTATTTTATCAGTTGATGTATCTTATTCATGGCTATGCCATTGTACTAATGTATATTTCTTTATGTATATTGTACTCTCTTGAGAGAGAAGATGTAATCATATAATTTAATAAGAAGAAATATGTTGTTTTATATTTGGCTTACAGTTTTTTGGTGTTGGTATTAGAATCTCTTGTACTATGATGATCATTATGGCTTTATGTTTAAAAGTGGAAATGGGTATTAGGAACATTTGAATTGGTGTTTAAAATGAATGTAGTTTTAGCAATGTTTCACTGGAGGGTGAATTACTCCCCTCCTTTGGGTTGTACATTCGGCCATACTTGGCCATGAATGTTGTCGATATATCGAATCAACAACTATATTATGTGTATTTTATCACTTCATGTTCAATTTTTTTTATCTTGTCCTCTTTTGGCTCTTACCCTTCGAGGTTACGTAGTCGGGATGTTACATGTGGAGACATAAAACCCATAGGTGAGATAAATTTAATATTAATTCATGTTTTATACTATGAAAGATAAGTTATAAAATTATAATTATATATAGTCATTTATGTTATTATTAAGCTAGTTTAATTATAATTTCATCTTCCAATTGTAATTAATATTATTAGGATTTTAATGTTTAATTGTAATTTTGAAGTTGTTAGATTACAATTAGGACTTGTAACTAGGACATGAAATTATAATTTTGACTTACAATTAGAATTAGGAATTGGATGTTTAATTGTAATTTTGACTACCACATTAGAATTAAGACTTTCAATTATGACATGTAATTGTAATTTCAACATAATCAAAATTACAACTTGCATTTTGACAATTAGATGCATGATTTTAAAAAATAGTCTATAATATATATATATATACATAGTCCATGAAATAAATATTAAAATTGTTATAGCCCACATGAAATCTAGTCAAAATTCATGAAGTAAATATTGAAATAATCATAGTCCATATGAAATAAATACATTAAAATCTATCTAACTCATAGTTCATGAAATAATTGTCAAATTATACTCTATGTTTTATCATCATCAAAATGAAGAGGCTTCTATATTACATGTGAAGTAGATGGTGGCTCACGCTATTAAAAAAGGAAGCCTAAAATCAATTAAATTTCCAAATTTGCATAAATATTATTTAAATGAAAGTATTTAAAACAAAACCATGAAATTAAATATTTAAATTTGAACTTGTGTGCATGCATACACATGATACTCGTCAGCTTCCGCATCTTGCTACCTTGGTATACCTACCATTTTTGCACTAATTCATATATTTAAATAAATCACAAATTAGGCTTGAATATTTATAGAATGTACCATATAAATACCTATAAATTATGTAGAAAACTACTAGTAGGACCTAGAATGCTATGGATGACTCATGAAAATTTCCAGGTTCATCAATGATAGGACATGTTGCTGCCCTAATAGTGATAGCATCCTAAATATATATCAACCTATCTATTTTCAACAATGATTTTCAAATTAATTCAAATTATAAATATAATTTTCAGCTACATGCCATGGATGACTTCAACATAGTAGTTTATGGTGGAGAAAAACTCACCACACCTTTTGGTTGGTTCAACATGCAAGTGTCAAGATCTCTCAACTGTTGTAAAAAATAACACATTTAAATTAAACTATATAAGTATTAAACTATATCTTATATGAATAAAATAATTAAATATACATTGAATGAGCTCTACAGATGGTTAAGGGAAATTTATGGTCCACTGTGTATGTTATGCCAAGTTGTAAAACTATTGACACAAAAAAATGATCTAACTAAGAAGATGTCCCCGAGCCAATCAACTACACCAAAAAAACAATATAATTCATTAAATAAATTGATAATTGATATTTTAAAATAAATCAAGCTATTTTTTAATTTTAATATGTACATTTTTCATGAACATTTAAAATGTGGCATAGCTCTATTGGATGATCATATAGTGTAGCTAAGAAAGATTTTTCCTTTGGTGCAATCCTTAAAGTGGATGCACAAGTAGGACCATAATATGGGTGACTACAATTCTAATAAAATGTAGTGTAGATTGCAATAGTGTCAACATGTGTGAGATGCTAGGAACAACACCTTCTTCTCCATGCTCTCTACTCGTAACTTCAATTTCCATACAGGTAACTTGGTTGGTTAAGTTTCTTGAGAGTGTACTCAATGCTCATAATGTTGATACCATTATGTGTTGGTGAATGGATGTAGGACTATTGATCGAAGAAAGAGAAATGATGGGCGGAGCAAACACGTATTAATTTGGATCAACCCATACATCTACCCTAAGATATGGCATGCCACCACCAACACCCTAGAATGACCTTTTATCAAAATAATTAGGTTATGAACCCAATTCAAACTCAGTCTATAATTTTCTAAAAAAATATAACGGCACCTCAAAATTATCATGTGATGGATGGTCAAAGACCATCCACCATCACTCCTAAAAATGTTTTATAATCTAAGGATGTCTTCACCATCTAATTGAATTTTTTAAAAAAAAAAAAATTGAGGAGATGGGTTGGTTTGTCAAAGGGTCAATAGAGTACAAGGCTATAGTTTTCTAATGTAATATGTAAATAAAGGATCTATCTATACAACAATCCATCTAAATAGAAATACCTCTTCTTCTCCCTCCAAAGCCAAATTTTTCTAGATCCACATAAATTGGTCTAAATTATTTAACAAATGTTTCAATTGAAGATGTAAATTGTGCAACATGTGGGGGAAGATTGAATTCATTTTGGATAAAATAATTTTTTCTTGTAGCATGATTATGTTTTCATTTATAATTTCTCACAAGAAAACCTCATTATATTAATGGGGTGGGCGGTTTTAATGGGGATATTTGGAGGGGATTTTGGGGTTTGCGATGGGGGGTTTCAAGCACAAGTTGAATATTTTGTAAAACTTCTTCTAATAAAAACTCATATTTTGATAATTGATCCATGAATGTAACTTGAATTGCCTACAATTACAATTAAAAGAAATATAAATGAATAAATACAAACATGCACATTATTTATCCATTTTAAACCTGTAAATATATAAATAAATAACTAATCATTTTGTAGTTTAAATTATAAAATTTAGTGAATCATTGCATAGTTTTTAGCACATGATTCATTTTGAAATTTTAAAAATGACTTGTGATCATATGCATTATATTAATAAAAATATGTTATATTATGAATGCTTGCAAGAGTTAATTTAGCATTTATTTATTAAGAGTGTGCTAAAATGGCATTCCATAATTACACATGTTGTCATGTGAAAGATAAATTATTTGGCTAAAAAAAGATATTGATATCGAACAATGTATTAGATCCCCAATCTTAAATTATTCTTGAATTTTGTTATTGGTTAGTTAATATATAGTCCAATTTTATAGAAATTAGAGTAGGCCAATAGCATGTGATGTCTTTTAAGTGTCAAATTTTTTTTCCCTAAGTACTAAGTCAATCTAAGTTACATGTGAGTAATTTTCAACCTACTATTGGTATTTTTTTCCTTTTTATGATGTGCAATTCATGATTTATCACCTAGAACTTTGCATCTTTATTTAACATATCTTGCAACCTTGTTCATTAGCAAATAAGATTGAATAGTTACCAATGAAGCTATCATGCGCTCTCTCTACACAGTAGTAGTCTTCCCCAAGTTTTTTAGCACCACCCACTATGAGACATAAGAAAATTTGCATCTAAAATAGGTTTTATAGATTGAGAAGAGCATTGGGAATTTATATAGTATTAGAACTCAATTATGTCATGAGGATTAGTTTGTGTGTACAACCACATTAATGAGCATAATAAAAATTTCTAATAAGGCCTATGGTAGTCAAAAAATTGTTCATTCAAATAATGATCTCATATTATAATCATCAATTGCATTCTAATGTTGATCATCCTTCATTAACTACCTAAAATTGACAAAATAGAGCTAAGCCATTATAACCCTCTCAATAAAATTTACATTATATAATCTCAACTCTTAATATTTATGTCTTATTTATATATTTTTTTGAATCATTTTATTATATCTAAATAATTTTATGATGTGTAATTTATCTCCCTACATTTTGATGAACCCCAACTTGTTATCCCACATAGTGGTTTTCCCTCGAGTTATCTATTTGGAACTATTTGGAACTCATTCTTCAATCATAGAGGTAAGTGATCCATCATTTACATTTATTTCTATTTATAATAAATTCTCAAATTATTTGATTTTTTTATGATTTGATCCTTTCCACTCCACATACTATTTATTCTAGGTTAATTGTTCTTATGCATAAGAATTTTATCCTAGACTAGCCCTTCTGAAGAGTTTTTTCCTTTTTTTAGTGAATGACACAAACTAGTTTGATTTTAGGATTTTAGGGTTTTTTACATATGCATTATAAAATTATATCTTACTTTTATATATGTTTTTTCCCCTTTTATTTATGTGATTTATTGATAGATCTTCATTTCAGAGTTTGACACTTCTTCTCCTAAGCCTATCCTTTACCCACCCTACACACCCCTAGCTTTTCCTCGGGGTTCCATTTTCTCACACATTTTAAATATGACTTTAAATGGATATTTAGATCCATATTAGAGTATGTATTCCTTTTGTTTCACTTTAATCATCCCTTTAGGGTTGTTATACCTTTATTGTATATCTGTAAGACCAATCCCTATGTGACTAATAGCATTTCAATATTCCTTGGTATGTGCTTCATTTCGGGCTAAATAAAATAGGTACATGGTACAATGTAATGCCCCGCCAAGTAACCGTAAAAGAAGTTGTAATTAACAACTTAAGCGAACCAATTTTTTTTTTTTTTTTAAAGTGTAATTAACACACACATTCACTTACTAATTACAACAACCTCTAAGGCTACAAGGTTGGGATTACTAAAACCCACACAAACATAACCATAGCATTAAAATACCTTATGAAATAAGCATCATACACATAACATAATAAGATAACCATCCAAGATACAATTTCATATTCATTTACTTAATCCAATAGTTACATCACTCATTCCCAGAATGAGGCTCTAGTACAAAAGGTTACAATTACAGAATTCCACCTCGTAAACATAAGAGGGAAAAAATAACTTATACAATCTGAAATATTACAATGCAAGAAATTACAACAAGAATCGCGAGCTGTCCAAATGGATGTCTCGCCTCCACGAACTGAAGATCAATGGGGACCCAACGGTTTATGGTGCATGTTCTACCCAACCAAGTGGTACTCGAAGGCCCACCCCCCATGCTAGGAGATAGTAACAAAGTAACATGGACAAAGATCTACAACCTCTAACCATAGGCAGACTCATACTGACTCAACCAAACAAAAGTACAACATAAGTACAATACAAGTACAACTCTCACATCACTGACATAAGTCACATTGCTTCCAGACATAAAATAAATCAAATATGTTCCAAGAACCATACACACAACATAATTACTAACAACAGTTGTCCTAGATAGAGTGTCATCGCACAACTCATAATAAGTTACCCTCAGCGAATCTTCATAGGCTCCGGTGATCCTAGTGGCCTCTACCGACCCTCAGCCCTCATACTTACTAGTGCGGAATCAAATACCTCTCGTACTAACAAGATAGATGACTATGCCATTTTAGGCCTTTCCACTCACTTCAAGCATTAACTAGCACTTGACTATGAGTGAAGCTAGAACTTATCCTTTTAGTGTGTAGTACTCCCCAAATTTTCATTTCAATTTTAGTTATCACTTGATTAAACTCACTTCCATAGGTTACCCAAATCCTACCTCTTTCGGGCTCTGGCCCCTAATGGAAGCCACTCTTCTATTCAACAACACACAAACAAACTATCCACCAAGGGAATCACAAGTGCATACAACCTAGGTATCAAAACCACTCCATCACAAGGAGGAAACAAATAATAGAACACACTCCAAATATCTTGGAGGCAACAAATGCATAGTCCACTCCTTTCACAGGAGGTACAAAACAACCCCGTTCGTGGAAACGGGGTAAATACTAATAAGACACCATGCACTACCCAAGGGACAAGCAACTGGTTGACATAAAGAGACGACAACCCTCATAGATCCTCTAAGATTCTTTGGAAGACTTACAAATTTGGACTAACACATAATCTCATATCCCAAAATACCACATGACGACATAGCTACAAAAGCATTCAAGTCATTAATCAAATCTAATATTTGGATTTCCTAAATCCATACTCAAGCAATAGGTAACGTCTACAAAGGCAAAGGCACAATAACAGGGTTTACTCAAATAACCATATACCCCTTTTCTATTTTCATAATAGAGAATCCTAAACAATTTAAACTCACAACCCTTTGCAAAATACGAGGAAAATAATTATAAAAGGAAATCACGAGGGAATCACTACTTTTGGATATTCTAAATCCATATCTCATAAATATTCGAATCACACTAATATAATTGCCCAGAATAGAAAATAAATAACTTAAGGTAACTAATTGTCTCTTCATTATAAACAACTCCTTAATTAACTTTTAATACAACATAAAACTATTGCCAATAATCTTTTCAATTTTCTATCCACAATTTATGTCTCTTCAACTATCCATTTAAAACATGCAATATAAAATATCTTAAAATATCCCTTTTCATTAACAATCTAACCATGCATTCAACCTTATCTTTTAAAATCTCAATTCACAATAATATAAAACTATTTATCTTTCAAAATAATTGAAATAATTAAATAAGTGTCTTCAATTTACAATTATAAGAAATATTAATTTAAACAATTTAAATCGAATTCAACGTTTTCTTTACAAACCAACTTAAGTCCTCTATAAGTAATTCTTTTCAATCTCCCAACTAAACATTTAATTCTTCCTATTATCCAATTAAAATATTTAATTCCTTTCTAAATTTCCATATATACAATATATATATATATATATATATATATATATATATTTATCAATTTATAAATATATTTTAAATCTTTTAAACAAATATCTATTTATACAAATATATATTACATATCATATATTAATAGTTATAAGAAAAAAAAACTTATTAAAATACAAACCCCACCATTCCCAAGGCCGCGGGTTTAATAAAGAAAATTAAATGAAAGTTTACACAGTATGGAGAGTCGGTTGCAGCTGACCCCTCCATACTCCTCCAAGGCACGGCATAACAGGTAAGGGAGTGGGGGCATGGCTATACTTACGCCTCTCCCCATACTCCCACGGGAAAGGCAAGGGGAGGTGTGGAGAGGGTCTCCCTCCACACAGTTGCTCCCATATGGGGGCGGCTGTGGGGAGGTAGATCCTCCCCAACCCCCAAACCAAGGCCCAAACATAGCCTTACAAAAACACAGCGAATACCTTTGCCTTTTTTTTATAAAAGTTCCGTGATTTCCCAAACACCCAAAGCATCGTACGGACGGCGAAAGTTACATTAAATCCAGAATATTTTAGTATATCAAAACTATATATATATATATATATATTATATATATATATATATATAAACATATATATATGTATATATATATATATATATATATATATATATATATATATATATGTATGTATATATATATATATATATGTATATGTATATATATATATAAACATATATATATGTATATATAATATATATATATATATAAGCAATTTCAACAATAGACAAATGGCAGAAAGCGAAAATTTTGTAAAAATATTCACCTACAGGTGAAATTGTAAAATTTTATCAGAAAAATCCAAATTTCACATTAAGAATTAATTCTTTTAACTATTTTCTCGAATTTATGAACAATTAGAAGAATAATAAAATCAAATGGATCTAAATTAAAATCAGAAGTTTTTCAAAACAAATTTGTTTTTCCACAGAGGTTTAAATTTTCTAAAAACAATCTAATGTTTTGTTTAACCTCAAAGTTCGATTTAAACAACAAAACAATCCATTTCCTCAATTAAATTAACTTCTACAGAGAATTACACAATTTTCCCGAAGAGGTTTCCACAAAAACAACATAAGGTTTAAATTTAATTAATTAAATTCTTTCTTCTATTCACAAATTCGTTTTCTCAATAGATTTGACAACAAATTGATTAATCACTACAGTTTTGAAAGCATTCAAACAACAAAACATAAACACAGAAGAAAACCTGATTCCAAAAGCTACAGGCAATGAAAATTTGATGTTGAGCTTCCTCCAAAGCTTCTATCCAACAATTTAATGATTCCAACCAAAAAAACAATCCACAAACACCACAAAGATTTCCAGAATAACTCCAAATAAATCTATAGCCAAATAATTTCCTCAAACCCTCCTCTGTGCAATTTTCCAAAAATTATCCTCTCACACCAAAAGCAGTTTTTCCCTCTTCAAAATTCTCTCTACCCATGAATTTTGCAACCAAGCCTTCATTCCTAAATTCCACTCACACATGCATGCCTAATTGAAAATATCTTGCACAACCAAATATGATTTTGCATGCAAATCTGAAACTTAAAATATCTAAATATCAATTAACTCCAAAATTGAAAACCAACTTTGCTTTTAAAATCCAATTTCAATTTCTAATTAAATTCCAACTTAATTGAAATGAAATTCCAAAATAATTAAATTTCCACAAATTGAAATTAAATTCCAAGTTAATTTTAATTCTTTTATTTCTTTTAATTTTCTAGCAACACATTTAATTAATTAATTTAATTATTTAATAACTAAATTCAACCCTTGGATTAAATTTAATTAATTAAATAAATTAAATATAATTAATTAATTTAAATATAAACTTTTATCCACATTGCATAATTTAAATTGAATAACCATCAACTTGATTTAATGCAATTATTCTAAACATCTATTCCCAAAACAAGAATCTTTCATAATTAAATAACATTAAAGTAA